>OX403619.1:3280714-3658973 GCA_948107695.1 Meliscaeva auricollis
GAGGGGATTTGTTTTTCCAAAAAAAGTTGCAGTTTTTTTTCTGGAGTATTAAGAAATTATCGATTAGGTAGGGCCAATGTGGTTTTGAGTTTACTCATAAGTAGTTAGACTGTTAGACATTTATTCTTCTGTTTTCGACAAAAAGTCGATGCTTTTGACAGATAAATGATTCAAATTCAAAAAAAAAATATCATTCGTCATTAAGAGAGATGATTATACAATGATATATGAAGTCATTGTTGTAAGAGGAATACCTTAGGCTTACAGCAACTAATAAGCAAAGACAAAATAATTTTATTGAAAAGTGGCGCCCAACGTTGATTCAAAGTAAATCATTTCCTAAAATAAGCCAAGGATTTTATAAAAAAATGTTGACTTTAAAGATATTAAGTATTTTTAACCAGATGCAAAAGAATCAAGGAAATTTATCCAAGGAAAAATAATATTTTATGATAAAATGGCGCCCAACAAAAATTGAACGAAATCAATTTCAATCAATAGTGGTAAGATCTTCTAAGAAACAAATAAATAATATCAGTCATAAATGCAATATGATAAAAACCATTTTCTGATAGAAATTTTAAGTATTCTATTGTTTTCAGGAGCTTTATAATATAAAAGTGAACCTTTAATCTGTGAAAAGTGGCGCACAACGAGGAACAAAACTTGGTAGGTCATCTTCATTATTTTCATTTCATCCCGAGTTTTAATATGAAGGAATACTTTAATAACTGCTTATTGAAAAGAAAGAATTTTATTATTGTGAAAATGGCGCCCAACTTAGAACAAAAGTAGGCAATAATATCGAATGTAGCCTGGATTTTAAAAGAACTCTATGCCAAGATAAGCTACGAAAATAATTATTTCAGTGTAAAATGTGATAAATGAGAATAAATAGATCAAGATTGTCAATTAAGCACTCCAATTTATTGCATATTCCTTTGCTGAGTAAATCCAAATTGACCCCCTCGAAAATGAAAGAGGATTTCTATATTGATATCTTCTTATTTTATTTTAAAAGATCTGTTGCATAATAAGAAATACTTTACTTGAATAACTGTATCTTTTAAGATCACTTGATGAATGCTAAGGAACTAACGTCTTGATGTTAGATGAGATCGTAGTGACGATTGACAAAATATTCAATTTACGAAGCTAAATATATATAGTAATGTAATTTTTATTTTAAATATTAATAACTCTTTCGCCTGACTTTCTGAATGCTTTGAAATCATTAGTAACACTACGGATTTTATCAACTCCAGTTTAACAACGAAAGTGTAAAAACTGGCGCCCAACATGAAACTAATATTCATTACTTGTTAAAATGATGAAAATTTTGCTGTCGAATATTTTTATAACATTTTCAATGTTTAATACTAAGAAAGAAAGCCTATTCCTGTAAAAGTGGCGCCCAACAAAAGTTTCAACTCGCCTATTTTTTCAAATTTTCTTGAATTTATTTGTGTTAAATCTGTTGATTAATTTGAAAATACTTGGCTGACTCCATCAACATTACACAAATGAGATTTCAAGGCCACCAAAGGCTTTTTCTTAAATTGAGTTTCAAAAGGCAAACAATCAGTAATACATAAATCTGCTTCAAGGCATTTAAACTCTCTCTCTCTCTTTCTCTCTCTCATTTTCACTTTTCTTCGTTTATTCTTTGAATTTGTTCAAAGCTTCCATTTATGAGTTCTTCCGGCTGAACAAAAATAAACATAACCTCCTCCCTTTATACTGTAATGTGTTTTCAAGAAAACAAATTTACACCAAATTCTACTTGAATTATCCTAAAGTGGGTGATTGCTTGTAAGAAGAGAAAAAAAAATTGTTTTCACTCCTAAGGGATCTTACAAAGAAAAAACGAGTAAAATATAAGAGAAAATGAATAATAACCAATGAAATCCTTAACGTAAACATAATTCTTCGTCTAAAGAAACACAAAACATACATCATTTTCAACACTCCATGTCGCCGCGTGAGCAAGGGTGGCACCATCGATGTGACAATGAAATTTTCATCAAAATCTGTATCAACAACTTTCTTTTCTTACCCCTTTGTTTGGGGCTGTTTATGTACATTTTTCTTATTGTCTTCTTTTTTTTTTCTTGGTGCTCACCTTCATTCCCCCTTTTTTATTTGCTTTTTACTTGACTCACAATCCTTTTGAGCCCTCCTCCCACTTTATATGCCTTAAAGAATTTCGGTTAGCAAAGATATTTCTGACAACAAGCAATCCGTCGTCGTCGTCGTCGGCGGTGATATTTTTATTTAATTTTTTTCTATCTTGGTTAGCAACCAAACAACGGAGGAGACAAGTTGAATCCTTATTATTAGATCGAAGACTTCTTCATTATCCTGGATGCTCGGATGAATGGATTTTGTATTATGTGACTGCTAGTCAGTCAAATAGCCAAACAACGAATTATTTATCCTAAAATTAGATTTCCCAGAGTCTCTCAATTCATTCATCCATGATTATCTATCCCACTATCTTCTTCTTTATCTTCGAGTTTTTTTTTTTGTTGTTGTTCCTTTTTCCTCTTCTTAGTTGTCATGCTCGCGTGTCATTGAATTTGTTTATCCTGATAATGAATACAAAGCACATACACACACATCCAACAACATCACAAGAAGAAAGGACAAAAATTGCGAGAAAATCAGCAAAAATTGAATAAAATTTTGATTTAACAAATCGAAAGGATTCCCTTTCTTCCTCCAGAATTCAGCAGATATCCTTTATTTCTTTAGATTTTGCTCAGCATGTATGGTATGGAGATATCGTCTGAATCTACACACATGTGACTCTGCTGAAATGCTATTGTGTATGTTGACAGGAATACTTGCTGGGGTTGGTGGAGGTTGTGTTGTAGAAACAAGTCGATGATTTACAATTTGCTGCGCACGGAAGAACGCATCCATCCAGGAATACAAAAAATAATAAAAAAAAAGAATCCATCTTAACAAGCACCCCCATCCAATATCTTTCTTGAAGGCCCAAAAAACTTGGGAGAAAAGAGCATAAACTGCACGAAGAAGGAAAAGAGTGCTTGATTTTAATATGAAAAGAGGCTCCTTCGGAAATCCTTTACTTTTTTTTCCTTCATATTGGCCCTCCTTTAAAAAAAAAAAAAAATGTTTGTCACCCTCTTTTGTTCGCAAATCCCATTTAAGGGGCCCCAGCAAACATAGCAAATTATAAAAAAGGGGTGTCGAACTTTACTTTAACTTTACTTTAAAATATATCAGAAAATAAATTAAGAAGAAGGATTGAGATAGCCTTAAGTAGCCGCACATAATTCAAGTTTGGATTTTCATAGAGTCAAAAATTCCCATCTTTAGTATTAATTTTCCAATAATTGGAAAGGAGCATTTTAACTTTATCATCATTTTATAAATTTGTCAACGAAAAATCACATTCTTTGAATTTGGTCTCAAATGGCTCCCAACGCAATCCATGATAAGTCACTGTCAACAGAAAACACAGCCTCTTTTTTCATGCTTGAAGTTTTAGTATTTGATTGCTTTTTTCCAGAAGTTTATAAGCAAAGAAAGTTATTTGTTCGTGAATAGTGGCGCCCAACGTAGAACTAAACTCAGTCACTCAGCATCTCATTTTCTTATTTCTGGATTCGGCCAAAAATAGCTTTATACTGAGCCCAACAATACCACGTTGATTTGTATTGTGTTTTTAGCTATATACTTGCGATGAAGATGGTATGAGTCGAAACTGATCATCTAACATCCTTACGGGAAGTCCATGCATGGCTGGGATTCCCATGGTTCCATAAATTGCACTTCCATCAGGGCAAGATCCGCCCAATATCAGTGCGATAACTGCTGTGCATCGCAAGCAGGGCGCTTCCTACGGGACTTGGCCTATCTTATAGCAGAACATCGTTTTCGCACTTCCTCCGCTCTACTTACCGCAATTTAATGTCAGATAAACAAATACCTTTTCCAAAATAATGGCGCCCAACATGAGTAATGTCGATACTTGAAATTCAACAAAAAAATCTTAAGACTTAAGACCACAATGTGGAAAAAGCTACACACATTATCTCAATCTCAATAATTTTATTAATATTGAAATTTTTTTGTCTGTTTGTGGCAGCGTATTACCTACAATACCTACCTGATTCTTATAAAATTCGGTGAAACTATATATCTTGGTCTAGACATGAGTATAGGCTATTTTATTCGCAATAATAGACCAGCACCATTCGAAGAAACGATAGCAAGTATCTGCTTTTTTCAAACTAAAATAAATTAAAAATAGAGGTAGACTCAAAGCTCTTTTTATATAAACCTCAGCTCAGACTGGAGGCCTCCATTAATTCCAACGAACGGCCCGAAAAAATAAGTCTTGTAAAGTTGCACGAGGCACATGTCTTTCCTCCATTTTATCAAATGTCGATTTAGACAAACGTGGAAAGGTGTTCCCAAAAACAGATATAAGACTTGGCATTAAAAAAAATGAGAAGAAGGTCTTCAGAAGTTCGTTTTCTTCGAATTTGATATTCTTACAATGTTCAAAAATTTTATGTAAGCTCTTTGCTTCTGCAATTGCTCATTTTGGTGCCATTAAATAATTCGTTGCAAAGAATTTTCTATATACATAGATACGTCCTTCAATTTAGGCACATTTAATCCGACTTTACTTCGAAGGAGAGAAGAAAAAAAAATTCTATCCCACACAACATTTTTTTCATTCATTCTTAAGGTACCTACCTAAGCTCTTTATGACAAGCTCTCAAGCTCTCAAACTCTCAATTTCTTTTCTTTATTTTCGATTATGAAAATGTTTCTCTCATTTAATTTGAATACACACATTTTTCTTCGTCATCACAATTCATTGTCTAAACCATTCATATGAATGAAAAATCGTCCTTTAACAATATAATATTCCTTCTTTATTTAAAACCTACATAAATATATTGTTCGTTCGCAGTCTTTCAAACAATTGTATAAAAAATATAGAATTCACTGAAAGCAACACAAAAAAAAAATTGAATTCAATTTAAAACCACAAAACATGCAGATGGGTTCTCCTTCCTTACCACCCACAGGCACACTCACTGGCTGACAGAAAAAATGAGTCCTTTAAAATTGCAAAAAAAAAAAGGAAAAAAATTCAAATTTTTGCAAATTTACCTCCCGCCCTTCCCCGATCACCGTCAAAACCCATCAGGCAAACTGTTCTCGTGTCATTTTTATTGAGAGATACAACAGTGGGAGATGAACACAAAAAAAAGGACACACATCTGCAAAGCCAACAAAAAAAAAATACCAACTCTGAACTCAAAGGAATAATAATAAAAATGAAAAATCCTTTTTCATACGTGGGCCCCGCTCCTTCCAGTCCCTTGGTCCCTATATAAAAGCAATAGGTGCCGCAAAGCTCCGCGCGCCAATTCGATCAGAGGGCACCACCATCGCACCGACCGTCGTCGTCGCTGCCACCATCAAGCGCATAGTTCGGCTGTATTTCTGTGTGTAAATGTGTCTGCCTGTATATTGTGTGTTTTCTTGCAAAAAGGATTCAGCAAGGCATCATATATCCTTCGAAAGAGATAAAAACGAAAACATGAAGAAAATCGGTTAAGTGCGCGGTAAGAGCACCAACCAACAAAAGGCGAATTTATTTCGTCCTTATGTTTCCTTTTTTTTTGTGTTTGGCTGAATTTTCGACAGACAAATGACAGGCTGATTTAATTTTATTCGTCATATCCTTTTATTTTTTTTGTAAGATACATGCTTATACTTTTTAACACACACGTGTAGGTAGGTACGACACATCGGGGAGTGAATTCATTTTTTTTTGTCAGTCCATGAGAATTGAATTTTGCTGATACAAAATGGTCCCTCGGAATTCCACGTCGTCGTCGTTGTCGCTCGTATAGTCGTTGGGGAACAAACGAAACGATGCTGAACAAAAAGGGTTTCAATTAAGTTGCATTATGGTTTCGTCCTTGTTCCATTGGGGTACAGGTGGTGAAATGGTGTTGGTAAGAATATATGTTTTATGCTTTGGAATACACATAAAAAAAATTTGATGTTTTACAGCGCCAAGCAATTTCCAAACGATAAAGAGAACAGTTTGTTTTTTTTGTTGTTGTTGTTGCTGTTGTTATTTTGTTTATGTGAGCCAATGGAAGGACATTGTAAGGATATCCTTAATACGGGCAATTGATTTACATTTGACTATCTGTTTTATTTTTTTTTATGTTGTTTATGTTTGTGGCTGAAGGCAATAGATCCGGTGCGGTTAGGTGATATGAGTCCCAAATGTTAGAGATCTTTAAGAGCTACTAGTGAAAATGGCACTGATTTATGGACCGCATCTTCCTATCTGGGGCTCTTTACTCATAATCAAATCATTAAAATGCTACATCTCTGAGTTTGAGCATTTATGGCTTGCGCTGAATAGCTGAATAAAGGAGAAATACACCCCAAAGGCTTTTAAATATTACAAATGTGTGTCTATAGATTAGAATAGGTCCACGGAAACAGGGATTAATAAAAAATTAGGAGAAAAAAGTCGAAGAAGGGCTTTCAAAATCATCTTGATCGAAGAAATCAGAAAAAAACTTTCTTTTAAAGCTGAATAGCTGAGTTTTTATAAAAGTAAGTAAACCAGTAAGACATATATATTTCTGCAACCATTCTATGATTCATATGACGTAAGCTGAATGGCTGAATTAAAGAAACTACATCGGTAGATTTTAAGAAATGAAAATGACAATAGTTACAGCTACGATTCAAAACATTTGGAATTTCAGCTGAATAGCTGAATATCCTTAAAAACTGGATTATGGAAAAAAAACAAAAATATCCGTTCATCAATATAATTACATGAATGACAATTCAGCTCTAAACTATAAAGGCATCAATAAATCGTTTACAAAAATTGACAGTCCTATCTTTCAAAATGAAGAAATGTTTTCTCGAAGCTCCTTTCTAAGGCTTTAAACTCTTTAACACATATCACAATCAGCAGCAGCCTATTCCGCTCACAATTCTTCAAAATAAATACCATTTATCAGGACAATAACGATTTCACAAGCAATTTAAGGCCGAGAATTATTATATATGTCTGATGCAATCGCCTCTTAAATCTTCGGAAGAATACATTTTTATTACAGTGTCAATAGCATTCAAATACATGAAATTCCCGTTACATTATATCCAAACAAGAAAGAAAGAAAAAAAAAACTCGTATAGAAAATGTATATTGACAAAATTGACATAAACGATGACATTTGTCATTACCATGCTCTCCGTCCCACTCCATTTCTTTCTCTTTCTATAAACATCATATTAGGATATTATACGCCAGGATATTATGTCTTCACTTGGTGGATTGGGCTTCTTCATTGTCAAGCATATAAATAATAACAGTAAAAATGCTTATTTAACAATGCCAACGGCCCAAAAGTTAGTTACCCGTGCACAGCCAGCACACAGTAAATAGAGGGAAATTGTTGTACAGATATCGACATCGGCAAATAGCCGATGACAGGACATTGATAAGGAGCAGCGAAAATAAAATTATCTACAATTTAAGGACTCGAAAAATGAAAACAAAACCCAACCCAAAATGGAATATGAGAGACAACGACAATTGGGAAGGAAAGAAGAAATAAAAATACCATGAATGGGGTAATGATGTAGAATTTTCTGTGATCTCGTAAATATCGTTAATAATATTTTTTTTTCTGCTCAGCAAACAAATTGCTACAAAATGAGAGCGGCAGAGAGAGAGAGATGGAACTTTTCCATATCCTTTTAAAAATTACTTCATTTTTTCTTGTTTGTTTGTCCATTTCTTAATTTTATTTTTTTTTTCATCGCCAAGATGAATAAACGTACAAATATTACAAATTTTGGAAGCTTCAAGATGAAATTTAATGTGATTCCCTGGTTGTCATAAAGATAAAGTCGGTTCTTGGAGAAGAGAGAGAAAAAATGGCCAAAAATACAGTAATTGTCTGTGAATGGTGGAACATTTAGTTCCCACCCCACCAACCCTATAAATAAGAACATTAAAAATGCTGATGTTTTTTGATTTGTTTTTTTTTTTTCGAAACGTGCTGGCGATACGATTACGTGTTTTTGAGAGTTCCTAAAATAAATTTATTACCGAGGAGCATTTAAGCCAATGAATGAATGTCATGAGTTGTTTTGCACTGAAAGATAAAAGAGACTTACCTTTTTCTTTATTACTCTTAACCAGCCATAGGTCATCCTTGTTTTGGAGCAAAGTTGCGAGCTTTTATAGCCAGACAATTAATAAATCTTGTTTTCAAAAAAAGAATAGAAACAAATTTCGGGAAGGAGAATTGAGAAAATTATAGAGAAGAAATATGGCCCTAAGAAATGGCAAAAAGGTTGTGAATCCTTTTTGTAGGTAATAATACAAATTTTCAATGTGACTATGAAGGGACTGTCAGTTTAAAGAAATATGAATATGTAGGTACATGTTGGAATTTGTGTTACTTTAATAATAAAATTGGTGATAAGGATGATCCTTCAAGGGGTTGAGTTTTGATGTTGTGAAGGGGCTTATGGCAGTAAGAAAACAGTAAAACGAAAGGTCGAAGTGCAGGAGAGGTCCAAAAACTGTAAGAAATAGGAAATTCATTGGAGTTTTTAAATTTTCTTAAATGGCGCCCAATGCAAACCCATAGTTACTAAGAGTAAAAATATGTTTTAAAAGGAAAGTTCATTACAAAAAGTTACCAAGCTCAATGTTGTTTTCTTAAATGGCGCCCAATACAATATTTAGTTAAATTGAGAAATATTTAATATTTAAAGCAATTCGATTTGCTCCGATCCTTATTACGATTTCTCGTTGAGAGATCGAAGTTGTACAAGAATATTACACCGAGAGAGCGAATACGAGTTCATTATTCTAGATAGCTATTGCACGCAGAGCGTATGGATGCGATCCCGAAATGAAGTAGAATGTGACCGTGGGAAGTGCAACTAGAACCAGTTTGCTAACCACAGTATAGGAAGACAGTGAATGTGAACTATAAGATGCAAAGTTTACAATCATATGACGGTTTTGAATTTTTCATGAAGTTAAGTCATAGAAAATTAATTTATTCTTGAGTTCTTACACAAAAATCAATCAGAACCAGAAGCTAGCACTTAATTAACACGATTATCAGAGAGTTCAGGTTTCAACTTAAAACACGCTTATTCCGCACTAACGTACATTCCCCTATTTTTTTTTTTATAAATTCCTGTTTCCATTCAACAGTTCCTATTGTGAAGTTTTGAATTTCATATGACCCACAATGACGAATCCCTTTAAATGGATTACACACTCAACTTCTCTTCCACTCGACCAAGTCGCATTCACTTTCCATTCAGCCCTTATGTTAATCCCCAAAAATAACATCAATATTTCCAAATAAATACATTAACTCTGGTTTTCCATAAGTCGCGCGATTCAATCTTATTCCATGTAACAATGTCGAGGGCATACAAAAAAAAAAAAATTACAACACATTGTATATCACAATTTTTGATCATTTCACTGTTTTATTTTGAATTTATTTTATCCCATGCATCATCCTCTTTTTGAGTGTCTTTCACGTGTCTATTTCGTATATATACCCTTCTCCAACTCTATGCTAACCATGCGACCGTGAACATATGTCACTGACTGCAAAACAATGCGTATCCTTCCTACCTTATTCTACAAACATACATATATCC
The DNA here is from genome assembly GCA_948107695.1 of Meliscaeva auricollis. Lineage (NCBI taxonomy): Eukaryota > Metazoa > Arthropoda > Insecta > Diptera > Syrphidae > Meliscaeva > Meliscaeva auricollis. The sequence continues at coordinate 3,290,447 of OX403619.1, forward strand.
TTGTATCTTGTTATAAAGGATATATGGCTACCCTTTCTGCCTTGATTTCCAAATGAATGCATACATTAGGGAGACCGTAAAATAAAAAAAAAAAATAAAAAAACATAACAACGATATACCAGCTATACCCATACAATGGATACGATAAGTCGATTTTCATTCCCAGTTTCAACTTCAAACCGCCTTTTTCCCATCGCTTTTTCCTTAAACCCATAAGTTTATAGATATACCTACTACCTCTACCTTTTCCGTGAATGGGACGACTCTACTCTAAATCGCTTTTTTCCACTTGAGTTGCGTTGAGAATTTATCCAGGTGCCTTATAAAATAAAATTTTCTAGCAGGCAGGAGAGAGGTAGAACTTTCAAAGTACATTGGTCGTTTTTTTTCTTCCTCTTCTTCTTTTTCTTTTTGTCATTCAGTAGAAATATTTTTCTGTGTTTTTTTTTTTTCACAATCAAGAGTGTCCTTGTATGAAGTTTTTATCGTTTTTACCATCTAATGTCCTGCCTTGAGTTCCGATAAGAGAGCAAAAATTGGCAAATTATGCAGGGCCTATTGCAACCTAATGGCAGAACCTAGATTCAATCAACAATTTTAATAATGAAGCGGTCGTCACTGGTAGCCAAAGGACCTTCCATACATATTGTATAGCACATTAAACAATATTGTTCAGATATGAACTAAAATCAGTTAAGTTCCTTACTGAAAACATAGAAATTTCCTATTCAAAATACAAAAGCCTAAATTTCATCGGTTCCTTTAGAGAGGAGAAACCTCATTTGAGGAAGGCCTTTCAGACCTCATAGGGGACAAAACTTATGAAACCCTTTTGCTAAATGAGTTTATAGACGATGTGTTGGATTTTCATTTAGTGAAAGTAGGTATCAGTGGTTTAGAAAAGCTATTTATCCGGCTCGAAGGACCAATTTCAAAATATCAAAACATTTTCTATGAATAATCTAAAGGACTCTTATGAACGTAGGTGACTATTATAGGTGATACACCGTTCGAATACAAAAACCCTGTCACTTACTTAAGGTGCCACTTGATTTTCTTTGACTACCTACGTGACTTGATGTATTCTATATAAAATATTTAAATAACCAAGCAAGGAAAAAAGTTACATTTTAGTTGTTTTTTTTTTTTTTTTTTTTTTTGTATTCACAGAAATCTTGTATTTGGTTTTAAAATCTCCTACTCTCTCTGAGTTTTACTTTTGAATCAACTCAGTTGTTATGGTTTTATTGTTATTTATTTACTTTTTGAAGAGAACTCATGGTTATACGGCTATAAGTATTCTCTAAGTTCAGTTTCTTGTGTCTTACCGCACAGCTTTTCTGGCATGCAGCAGTACCCACTTTCTGTACCTACTCTTTGGCAGAAAATGTAAGTTTTGAATAATTTATACAAGTGAATTGGTCCTTGAGTTTCCTTCTTATATTCTCTTCGTCTTGTGTATAGGGCATATAACATTCCTTATAGCTAACAGGATTGGCAATTTCATTTTCAGAGGGCATTATAAAGTGTTTATGCCGTTATCATCAAACATTGAAACATATCGTTCGTAGTATTGAAGTACCTATATCTACCTTCTTCTACTTCTACTTACCACCACCGGATGGTGTCGTTCAATAACCTGAAATCCTTTTAACTATAACAACCACAAAAACCATCAAAACATTTACCGCACAGCTACGAGAGCGGAGTGGGCAGGGAAGTTGATAGGGAAGGATCTTGAGAGGGAATATGGTAAGAAGAATATTATGATTTCATCCGTAAGGACATGTTGGTAGTGAGTAGTTTATGAATGGTATGATAGGTTAGTTAGAGGGGGTGTGAGAAATGAGTTTCTTTGTCTTAAAGGTGAACATTGTGTCATGTTTGTATTTTGTTCTAATTTATTTTTTTTTTCGGAGAATGCATTTAGATAAGTTAGATGAATTTTTGATAAGCGGATATGATAGGAAGGATTATTCATCAGAAGTAATGAAGAAATGAAGGAATTATTTAAAAATCTCTGTTAATATAAAAAGATAGATCAGTAGAAATGCTACTGATAAACCGTTTAAAAGCCTTTGATAAGTCAGTGAGAACAGTATTGACGTAGGTGCTGATAACCATGTTAAACGTTGTTGATAAGTAGGTTTAAAAAGGTTGATAACAAAAATGAAAATACTGTTGATAAGTTGGTTGTAAGCCGCTCATAACCTAATGGAAACAGTATTGGTACGTCGATTGAAAACCATTGATAGCCAGTGGAAACAGAATTGATAAATTACTTGGCGTTGACAAGCCTCTGGAAATAGCGTTGGCAAGTGTACTGTAAAATGTTAATAACGAGTTTAAACCCTTTTGATAAGCCGGTTAATGTCGATATAAAACACTGTTGGTAAATTTAGGGACATCCAGTAGAAATGCTGTTTATAATTTGCATGAAACTCGGTGATAAGCTAGTGGAAATAGAATGGATTCTTGATCAGTTGGTTCCAAGCCGTTAATAAGAGTATGGAACACGTATTGATAAGCCTTTGTACACATTAGTTACAAGTTGAAACATTGTTGATAATTCAATAATAAGCTGTTGTTAACCAGTAGAAATGCTGTGGATAGATTGGATGAAAATCAAAAATAAACTAGATAAAAAGAATTGATAAGCTTGTTTATAGTGAGTCAAAATGCCGTAGTTATGCGTTGGTAGCAATGGATAAGGTTGTTAAAAACCGTTGATGCTAGAAATATACTATCGATAGGTCAGTTAAATGTCGTTGATAAGCCAATGGAAGCAGACAATTAAATTAATTCAGTTATATAGTTATATGGTATTGATGCTGGAAATTCTTTCGGAATTCATAATCGAAGGCTGTAAATTCTTGGTGATGTCATCCAACTCTACTTTTTGTCATGTTTTGTTGCTACTTCTTCGTTCAAAAATGAGTAAAAAGCTTGGAATTAACTCGCATACGATTCTCCTACGTTCTTCATTGGTGTTTTTTCTATTTCGTTGCCGGCGATAGTTTCCAGTATTAGATTTTTCTGCAGTCTTGTTTTTTCTACGCATAATCACTTCTATAAACAGATAATGTAGTTGTAGAGTCGGTTTCAAGTTTTTATTTTAACTAAGCTATTCAGCAATTGGATTGCTTACTCAAACTAACTGATAAACTACATTTAACAAATTTTTGTCGAGCTAACAAAAATATATAGGATTCAACTTTCATTCAGCTAGTGAATGTTCTTTCACATATTCTATTAAGTAATTGTTGTTCCTCAGCTTAATTTTGATTAAAATTTAACAATTCAACAGGTTAGAAGTGTTTTTTGATTATTTCCTTTTTAATCTTAATTCAAGATTTTTCCTTAAATCAGCCATTCAGCGTAAAGTTTGATTGATATTAAATACTCAAAAGGATTTATGAAGTTCACGGATACATCATGGAAACTCTTTCAATAATCTTTTTCGTATTTTATTTATATTCAGCCATTCAGCACACTATGTTAATGCTTAGTTACATAAAAAATCATTTTTTAGCTAAAAATAAAATTAAAAAAATGGTTGGCACACATTAAAATAGCTTTAGGAGCATTATAGAAGCGGAACAGACTTAGAAGCGTTATGGGTATGAATTTCTAAAAAAACAGTAAGCAGATTTATAAGTTGGTGATATAACTTTGTTAGTTTTAAGTATAGTTTTCCTGTGAGAACCTTTTTCTACCCTTCTTGAAATTCAAAATTGAAATGATATTGCTGGACCCAAAGTTATTACTTTGAATTTTAATATTGATGCAAACAACACCTCATACACAAAACACCCGAACACCATAACTATTTTGTATTTTTGTTCAAAAATATTTTCCATCATTTCCCTGAAAAACCCCAACCATATAGAACTTTACTGTGTAAAGCAAGACCATTTGCAAGATTCCTCATCCTCTCAACCCGCCATCCAGAGAGATTCCGCATTCGTTTTTTCTCATATCTCACTTCATCACTGTTGCTTTCCGGCATCTATACACCTGCACCTGCTACACCCTATACACCTGCACCTCAACCGTGACTTTTTACCCGTGTTATAAATGAAACACCAAAAGGACTCCATCAGCCATCAGCTGAAGCCACCACTACCACCTTCACTTCACTTTTCCATCTATTCTACATATTACCATTTCGGAAATGCGGTCTACCCTCTACAAAACCAGCTTTGAAATTCAATATGCAAATAAGGTAGGTAACTATTTCAGATCCGCATGTAAAAGGATTCACCACACTAACTTACACACCCACACAGAAACTCCTTTGGATGTGTGTAAGCGTATCCTCTTCTGTGTCGCCACTTTCTATATATGCACCTTTAATACAGTTGTGCAGAATGAAACAGTCTAATGGAGCATTTTCAGTAAAACTTCCTGCTATGGCACAAGAAGGACTCCAACGATAACAACAAAACCAACAACAACAAAAAGTAAACCGGAAGCACAGTGGAGAATTTGTAAAATTCATCGAATGATGATATCCTTTAGTGAAAGAAGAGCAAAAAGGTATAAAAGACGAACTGCAGTACCACAGTGTAACAGCAGTCGATGTTGTATAGCAGGCAGTAGCGTAGAGAAAAAACTAATGTCCTGTCTAGAATAAATGTTGTACTGTATCAAACTGAAAAGGGCTACGACTTACAGGATATTCCCCCGTCAGCTAGCTACTATGTACAATGCGATGACAAACTAAACGAACTGACGACTACTGACTGTTGCCCGACTGCGTTTGATTTGAATTTCTTTCGGTTCGTCCTTCGTCGAACTGACATGGCTTCTCTATATTTTCCTGTACGATATTTCCACCAACCTGATGCTGCCGCTGGGTATATTCCGGAATGCAAATTACCGTGTTAAGCCCTGGCATTTTGCTTCATGGATATTATCACACTCCCCTTCCTCTTAAACATTTTTGCATAATTTCCACTCAAACTCTCTCAACCAGCCCCCGCACCATCATTCATCGTCGCAGAGCAAAGCTGCAGAGGAGTAATAGAGAAAGAATAAAGTGGAACGAAAAAAAAAATACAATTTTTACAAAAGTGCCAGTGTACGGCTGAAGTTGAAACTAAAAGAAAGAAATAAGGTCCTTCCTGGGGGAGCACTTTAATTTTATTTAACTGTGCTGGTTCTTGTGCTGAATTGTTCTGCCTTTGAAAATTTAACTGCACTCAAATTGTGATTAGGACTGTAAAAGGAAAACCATTAGCATAAAAACACACACAAATAATCTTAAAGAGAGAAGTTTTAAGCGTTTTCTTTTTCTCTTTTTGCCACTTGAATTCAGCACTTTCTTAAAGTTGTTTTCAGCTTTATTATTGTCTTTAATTCAATAGTATGGCATTGCCATTTATTTATTTCCATTGAGTCGAGAAATAAACATTTTTCTTAAAGAGGATTTCGTTTATTGAATTTAATTCAGCTATTCAGCCCATGGTATAGAAAATTGCAATTTTTATTCTGAGTTCTCGGCGATATATGAAAACACATTTAAGGTAGTTTTAATTTTGTATTTGAATTCAGCTATTCAGCGCACGGAATGAGTGCTCCAACTTTGTGCTATACTTAAAAAACAAAACACTGTCTACCCATCGAACTAATAAAAAGGTTTTTAAATGACTTGTTGAGCTGTTATCTTCTTTTCAGCTTCTGAATCCTCAGGTTTTAAGAAGGTTATTGTTTTTTCTCAGCATTAGGTTTTTTGAGTATACTAATCTTTTCAATCCAAGACCCTCTAGTTCAGGGTCCGAATGATAGTTTTCCTTGTTTGTTTTATTCTATGCATTTTTTTTTTCAATATTTAAATTAAGTTCAGGCAGTGTTGGGCTGTCTTTTTTAACATTTTATACTAAAAAAACTCCAGAAATTACTTTTAAAATTATGTTGTTGGTTTTGAACTTACTTCAGCTATTCAACTAAACATTTTATATTTCCTGAGATTAAGTGCTGAATATATTTTTCTGAATTTTTTTCAAGTCAACGGATTTTAGAAAATAATTCAGTAAATAAATGAATATCCTTCACTTTTTTTATAGTCTGCATTATTAGAACAGGTCTAAGAGGTAAACTTTTTTTTTAAATTTAGTTCAGCCATTCAACTTTAGGTTTAACTACTCCGGCTCAGAGCTGAATTGTCTCTCCTTGTATTTATTATTAGCTTCAGCTATTCAGCTCAAGGTCTGACTGTTGGAACTAAGTGCTGAATTCATAAAACTCTGTTATATTTACTTTTGCATTATTGCTTTTCATATGACTCACAATACTACTTTAGCTGATTTTTTTAAAGTGCCTCTACTAAAAAAGTTGATCCGTAAAATAATTATAAAATTAATTTATTTTCAAAAACCCGACAAAATATAAAAGCACAATAAAGTCAGCAATTTAATGAAATTTCTATTCAGCTTCAATGGCTTGCTGTGTGAACTTGACCGTGCTCTAATACCAAATGGATGGTAATAGTGAAATGCCATCACTTTCACATTATTACGTCGATTCGCATTCAAATCTTTAGCATATTTTTGTTGAAGGCAACTCTTAAGCAAATCATCAATAATTCCCATATGAAAAAAGATGCAATGAAGTTCAACATGTGTTGCATTGAAACTTAGATTGCTTCGTTCGACGTCTTCTTCAATCTTACATTCCACTTCTGATTCAGATTTTAAAGAAACTTGTTTACAATCCAATAGAGGAGAAAATCTATGAGCAATAAGATACTTCTTGATGTCATCCTTTTGATATTGAAATATTGCAAACGGTTCACCAGCCATTATTAGTTGATCGTTAAATTTACGACTCACTTCTAAAGGGTACGAGCCTGAACAAATCTTGACGAAGTTTATATTTTTAACTTCTCTGCAAGATTGAATCATCTTTATGATGAAGAGAAAACTAATAATTTGACGCAACATTTTATTTTGAAAATCAAGAAACTGATACTGATGTCAAAGTATCAGTGTACAAAGTAGCCAGTTCAAGGTTGTTAGTATGAAGGCGAAACTATTAGCGAATGTAGTAATTTCCAGCTGACAGATTGGTGACTGAAATGGCTGGCTGATGTGTAGCATATAGGCAACAATGTTCCGGCCTATAAAATTATTGAATCCATTCCGGAGGAACAGTAGAGGAAGACCGGGACTCATGTGGTGCACACAGTGGATGTTGACTTCAATCAACTTGGCGTTGGAACTAGAAGCAGTTGGCTAGGAGGCCCATATCCACAACAAATTTTACCGCCCGTCTTAAGGTACTGGTTACAAATAGGTCCGTTTTATTCTACCCTGAGCTAGTATGCGTCTACCAAGAACATACTTTATAAATTCCAACTGACATGGCATTATAGAGAAGTGCCTCAGGGCTGATTAAACAGACCACATACATTTCTAGAGACTTCTACGGCCTTGAATTATCTTCAATGTGCTGTTATCTGTTTCTTTAAGCATTACTCACATTTTTCACTGACAGAACCTGGTGTGTTTGTATTATTCCTAGTTTTTATTGCCCCCTACATTCACCTTAATGGCACATTTAAAACATTTTTCAGCATCCCACCACTGCGCATCGATTCGTTTAGTTCGTCACCACAGTCTGCCTATTAAGACCATTTCATCATCTCCCCTTACCCCTACCACACATCCCCCGCAAGTACTTTCAGTTAAAACATCATGTTAAGTTGGCGGCACACATAATATATAACGGTACCCACTTAAATATATTTATACAGAAAACCAGGGCCGGAGGTATGAAAACTTATTCTGCTGTTCTTCCCTTTAGATACATCGCATATCGCATTAGAAGGAATGAGAAGTTTCTTATATAACAAACTCTCCCAGCCTCTATTGCTCCTCCTGCCTACCCACACACACACGTTGGGAAAACTTTAATTACATTAGTAAATCTAATAGTTGAGATAGTTTGACGAGGGTTGTTTAACTACAAAACAGTGGAACAAAACTAAGCAAAAGAAAAATCTTCCAAAGGAACTAGTATACATTTGGGTGAATACCATATACGATGAACTAGTTGAGTGAATGAGTTAAAAAAGAGAAGTAGGATAGATGCAGGGACCAGGAGAGTATAAAGGTGATCCTGCGGAAGTAGGAAGGTATAAGACTGAGAAACCCCCGCTCCCGAAGGAAAGTTACCTCATAAAAGTAATATCGTGTTTTACGTGTGTAGTTTGCCAATGGGGTTATAGTGTATCTAATAATATTAAATAACAAAAATTAGGTGAAGAAATTCGGTAGTTGAGATGAGAGGGAAGCAACGAAACGGCAATAACTGCTATATTGATGGAGGGAGAGTATGAGATGCATTTTTTTTCTTGTTCACCAACTAAAAGCAAACTGACGTTTAACTAAACGTTAAGTGGTAGAATTTTTATTTTTAAACAACCAAATGAAGAGAGAGAGAGAGAGAGAGGAGTGGAAGTGTGGAGCTGTTGGAAAATGTGCGATGTGGTTTTTAAGTTTGGGTAAAAGTTTTTGAGATTTTTATTTTTTTTTGTATTTCTTTCTTTGGTCTTTTTTCAAAGCAAAGAAATATGTATTTTGCGGTCCATCAGAGTTTGAAGTTTAATTAGTTAATTTTGTGTTTTTTCATTTTCAAGTTGGATGCGAGAGTAAATATATTTTAAGTGAATGAGATGTGAAGTTGTTGATAAAATAAACAAATACAAAAAGTATATTTGGTTATAATGTTTTTGAAGTGGGTATTGTGTCTTAAGGAATGAGTTGATTTGAATTCAATACAAAACATCTTCTTTGGTCGTTTTTAACCCTGACAGACTAGTTTTCGACTATTAAGACGTGCAATTTGCTTGAAAGGTCACTAAGCTAACTTCAATTTTAACTCAAAATAGTCTCTCTTGACGTAATTATTTCGAAAGTACAGGTTTTACAACATTTATCAATTATTTTGAACATGTTTTGTTTTTTTGTTTTGCCAAAGGAGAATGGGTAAATTTGTATGGAGTATGGACGTTTAATTGCTTCCATATGCCAGGTAGATGCACTCGAAAGCTCATACTTTGTGTGCATTTCAGTGTTGCCAGAAGATCAGTGTTCCCGATAGAAGAACAAATTTCGAGCGAAAAAATAGTTTACAAAAACTTAAAATGACAGCCTAAATTACCCAAGCTTTTCTTATGCGTAGGTACCATCAAATTCTGGCCTTGAACACTTGACATGTTCAAAATTTCGAAAACGTGTTCAAATTCATATCTATTACATTTGTTTAAGTCTTGCGTTTGTTTCTTATAAAGAACTTAATTTACGACCAGAGAAATATTACAAAACCTACTTTTTTGCAAACATAGTACCTACGGCTAGGTATCTACCTATATCCTTAAAATGCCATGCCCTACATTAAATATCCTTCGGAAGCTAAAACAAAACACAAACACACACACTTCAAAGCCAAGTACTTGCAATAAATTGTGCAATTTTAGTGCGCTTCAGTTGTGGGACACTGAGTCTGATGTTATGTTGGATGGTTGGTTGTGTGTTTTTTTGGACTTGAGTTGGTTACTCTCTATACCTAACTTGTTTGTGCAGATGGATGGTGGGAATGCTGCTGCCTTTTTGAACTTGAAAGCATTTTATGTCCTTTTCAAAGATTTTCCCATTGTTTTCCAGGACAAAAACTATGAAAACATTAAAACAAAAACAAACAAACAAAAAAAAAAAAAATACTCAAAATACACTCAAACATGGAAAAAATAAAAAAAAAAAAACACACACAAAAGTTGACAATACAATCTCTTGGTAATGGTTTCACCCAGAAGAGGGCTCTGGGCGTGCTCGTGTAAGTTTTGTATGCTATGAAGTGGCCTTTGGCCAGTTTTTAACAAAAGTCCTTACCACATATACACATACGAGTGGCTTTCCACTACACAAATAAACTCAACTCGACTCGACTATGGGATCTCGGCTCCTGCAGGATTTATAATGATTATATTGTCTTCTTCAAGAGTGATAATGACCCACATTGAAACTTTTTTTTGCTGTTGTTGTTTTGTTTTTCAAAAAAACAAAAAAGTGGAAAAAAGGGACTACAGAAAAAGTTCTTTACCTTCAACTTGAGTGCAACACTTTTGTGGCATCGATTGAGACTATAAGATCGGATAAATTTCGATGTAGTGCTGCTGGTGGTATTTCTAGTGCTGGTGGTGAAGAGGTAATGCGGTTGAGATGGTGCTTAGATGCTAAAGCCGAGTCGAGATGATAATGATGATGATGTTGCTGCTTTAAAAGAGCATCACTTTTTCTTCTTCTTCTTCTTCTACGACATTGAGAAAAGTTTTGTTTCTTAAGAAAAAATAAAACATCATTCTCTAATCTACTCTCTCTCGCTCTGTCTCTGTCTCTCCGCAAAGTCCTCTTGAGAGACTCTTTTAAGAAATCCTTTTTGGTGGAAACTTTATCTACCAAAAAGTGTAATGAAAGATGACGAGCGTAGTTGAGGTTCAGCTACAACTTCATAGGTCTTCTTCAAAACTGAAGTATTGAGGAACTTTCAACTCAAAGTGCATCATCTACCTACCAACTATATCTATTATCCTATAAAAGGAAATCCTTATGTGTGTTTGTGTATTATTGTAGCCTATTTTATTCTCACAGAAATGCAATGCGGTTTTGAAATTCGCATAATTACTGTCGGAGGAGAGTTTAGTGAACTTTTGAATTGGATAATCTTCCACAGAGAGAGAGAGAGAGGAATTGATTAAAATATATTCTTTTTTTCCTGTTTTGTTTTTTTTTTTTGGTGCTATATATGACGTGTTGTAGTGGATAAGAAACTTTATTTGAAAAAAGGAATCTTTTGGAGTCCCCAACAGCTCTAAAAGTAAGATCTTGAGTTTAGATTTGGAAATAGTTCTTAAAAACGGCACTCGACTGTAAGAGGATTATGCAAAATTTAAATAGAGTTTGGAGAAAATGAACACTGAATGAGAATGGTTTCCTTTTTAATTACAAAAATATCCTTTTTTTTCTTTTATTTCTATGGATTCTTTAAAATTTTGTTGTATGAATTCATAATTAAGGTCTGCTGCTTGAAGATTAAGAGTTGTTGTTGTGTTGAAGTTGGAGGGATATCCATTCAGGAAGAATGATTCATTTTGTTTAAAATTAAACTTATTTCAATGAGGATAAGGACATTTCTTATGAAAAAAGTTGAACGACGAAGTTTTTGTCAAAGATTGAGGTCTAAATATGTATTGGAGTATCTTGAGCGTAAATAGTAAAGAAACATTATCTAAAGCTTAGTGATTATGATAATTTACCAACATATACATATAAGTTATATTAGCCTGACAGGGTTGACTTCAATATCTAGTCGAAAAGATGCGTTCATAAATATTTTGATGGCCCAATAGGCTCAATAATGTGTGCATGGTGCAAAATAAAGTCAACACTGAGAGAACAAATCCTTTGCGGCAAACGAAGAAAATTGCCCAAACGACTTTTTCGTTTGCTGGACGATTTTTCGACTTCGTTTGCAGCTAATAGGTAATTTCTACCATAACAACGAAGAGAAAAAAATAATAAATAATAAAAATTATTTTTATTTTTAATTTTAAGCGGAGTGATTGAATCTTTTGCGTATAAGAAAGGGTACAACAACATCTAACTGATGAGCCCATTGTTGTACCTGGGCGAAATGCATTTTGGAGTAGAGGTCACTTAAACTTTTAAAAGGTGATTTTTACCAGTGATTGAACCTGCGACCTTCGTTAACGAAGCGAGATATGAAAGAGCGGATCGTTTGCGTCAAACGCCTTTTCGTTTGTTGGATTATAGTTTTTCGATTTCAATTCGCTTGCAGCAAACTCTTAAATTCGTTTGAGTCAAATAATATATGCGAATAAGTAAATAAAAAAAAAGTTCAGCGTAACATCGGTGATTAAACCTGCAACCACTCGCTTTCCAAGCATAGTCTGTTGCCATTGCTCCATGAATTAGATGTAGCATAGAATGCATATGAACACCACAAACAAGGAGGCAAATGTTAAGAAATTCGTAATCTTTTTTTTTTTCCAAATAACTTGAAAGAACCCAACTTCTGTTGCATTACTATAAATTTCCAAAATTCATAAACTTTAAGTTTCTCAATTTTCTCAACTTTAAAAACTTAAATTCACCCTAATTGCTCACTTTAACCTTTTTAAGCTTTAAGACTTTAACTATATAAATCTAAATTTCTACCAACAAATATTTCTTTAAGCCTGTTGGGTTTTCCTTCGAAATGTCTGTCAAAAATTTCCCATTTAACTTTCGTCCTGAATCATACTCGTATATACATTAAATGTATGTATGGCACATGGGCATTTAAAAAAATTAAAAAAAAAAAACAAAATTTCTAAGAAAATTTCACAGAGTCCGACACATCAATGTTGTGGCATGCCACAAATATTGAAATTCCCTATTATACGTTTTTGTCTACCTATATTACATAGGTATAATATTTTGTACTGATGATGGTGTAACATTCTATATTCTTGCCATAATGTGTGAATAACTCCTTTAAATGTGTTCAAATTCAAAACCACTAAACGTACACAATCCATCTTTTAATTTAATCCCAAAAGATTTTGCCGTTGCCATTTCTGCTGTGCTGTGCCTTGCCTTGGCTCTGGTCCTCTTGATGCATTTGGGAATAACTCAAAAACTTATAATATTCTCTTTCTCTTTCAGTCTTCTTAAATTTTATTTCATATACGAGACTCTCAAAAGTCCAAGAGAATTTTGAAAACAAAAAAAAAACAAAAATTTGGAAGGATGAAGAAAAAAAAAAACACGAACGAACTAAACTTCCTAATAAGTTATATTGGCACGAAATGCATTTAAACAGTTTTCATATTAATTTTGTGAAACATGAGTAAAATTCCTCTTCATAGATATACCTCTTCTGCACACTCTTCTTCCAGTTTTCACATATTAATGTACAGTGCTGTGCTAAGAAACATTTCTCTGACAACCATTCGGATGTGTACATCCCACTTCTGATAGTTTGTAAGAAATACCAACAAACTAATTTGTAGCAGTAAACATTTTAACATAAACCAATGCTTCAATTCAAGCAGAACAATACAATTTCATAGTGGAACTCCTAGTTTCTGGAGAAACCGTGGATTCTTTAAGTTTATTCTGGGTAAGAGAAAAAAAAGGTAAAAACTGTTCAGTTTTAAAATCATTATTTTTGTTAATTTTCATATTGAAATTTATCTGAGACAAATATTAAACATTTTTTTCTAAAAATCGGTCTAAGTTGTAAGCTTCAGGCTTTGTAGCTTTGGTAATTTGGAACTATTTCGACCAAATTCTATTAAAGAAAAAAATTCTGCCAAATCCTAATACATTTAAGATTGGTGCTAACCAATTTTTGATCTGACAAACAGGATCCGAAGTAGATCGCACTAAGTCTTACCAACATAAAGTAAAGTGTGATCCCACATCTGAAACCAAGTAAGCATACAACTAATTAGAAAAACAGTTTGTTAAAATTTTGTTTCCACAGCACAGTGAACCTTACCAGTAGGTAGTCGTAGGGATATATAAATACATATCCTCGGACTGATGATGATGATGGCAAAGTTTTAGGATAAGGAGAGCTATATAGCCCCCAACCATCCTTCGACCCTGTCAAAAAGGGTGTGTAGATTCTAAGGTAGTGGCAAAATTTTCCACAATATATCCTTATAGAAAACGAACACAAATTTTTGGGTTTGGTTCAAGGATAAAACATGCAACTCGCATACTACAACTCTAGAGAATTACTGCTTCGAACATGTGTTCCTTTGCACTTCTGTTGAATTGTTTACGGACTCTGGTCTACATTCATTTAATACTCAACTCGTCCTAGCTACATACATACATACAATACCTATACATATAAGTTGAACCCTCATCTAGAGAAATGCGCCATTGAAGATAGCCAGGGGGGAGGTAAGGGAGAGAAGGGTGTTAGAAGCCAAAGCAGTATAGTATAGTTGCTGAAATTATCGCATTGGTGAATACTACTTGTTACCCCCACCCAACCCCACTTTAAAACCTTTTTTTTTCATATATAGGACGAGTTTATCCATTCTCTTAGGTTTTGTTGATGAAATTAAAATTAAATTTTGGTGCAACATTTTGTTAAGGATTTTAGAAAATTTATGTCGTCTATTCCAGGACTTCTGGGGTTGGCATTATTGGGATGATCTCGTTTCCAAAAAAGACAAAAAAAAAAAAAAATAGAAATATCACCTCACTCTGGGAACAAGGATTCAAAAATGTGATCATATTTTTTCCGCCTATAAGTAAGTACGAGTATGTCCTGTTGAGAAAATTACATTAACGTACGTACACAGAATAGGTAGGCTCCTGGATACACATACATAACCGAGTGTAACCATCTCATAAACAATCTTTTATCATACATTTTATTTGCCAAGGACAAATACGATAAAAGAGCAAATGTCATAACTGAGCGACATGAAAGTAAAAGCAAAAAAAAAAAATAAAAAAAAAAACGACGAATATTTCTTTATGACAAGAAAACATATTTTATCGTCCTGACATATCCTTACAATTCACAAAATCTATACCACAGACAAAAAAAAAACCTTCATCATAAGAATAAATATTATGTATAGACTTTGTGTGTGTATCTACATAATATTTTGAAGGAGTAAATAAATTTGACAAAATATTTTTAAAAGTAAAATTTATTGACATATATCTTTCTGCTGTGAGAGTCCTTTCTTACCTCCTTTAACCATACTCGTCGGCGTCGGCGACGCATCGTCATCGGTGATGAAAAGTTTGACATTTTTACACAAGAAAATATACGAATGAAATGTTTTTACAAATCTAAGTAAGACTGAAAAAGTCGAAGGAATTCATAGAAAAAAACATACAGGACACAGGGATTTACTTTATATAATGTTTTCTACTTCTCCTTGTCCTGTTTATTTTCTTTTTATTTATGTCAGGATGACTTCTGATTTATCTCTGTTCATCAGGAAGGAGAAAAAAAAAATTGAGGGCAGGTGAGTGAGTGAAATCTTTGAAAAATACATGACTTGTCATATCTGCTGATGGTTGTTCCAATTGTGCGAACACAAAAATGATTTTAATTTTTTTTTCTTTTTCAAATTTTTGTATGTTTAAGGCAAAAACCATGTATACTTTCTTAGATTCCTTATAAAAATGTTGACACATACAATTTAAAAACTTTCCTTCACAGTTCTCCATTCGAAAGAAAATTGTAATCAATTTTGGAAAAATAATGTTAAAAATGTCTTGTTCACTCGATTTTTCACATCCACAGTACACGCAAGTGAAAATTTAACCTGAAAAAGATTGTGGAACCTAACAATTTGTAGGTACTTTCAAGCCAAGTATTCAATTCGAAATTTATATACAAAATCGTCTACGCGAAATTTGTTCCACAGCCTCTTATTATTTTCCCTTTGCGGTCACATACTCAAAAATTGGTTAATTGGCTCGCACCATGATGTGGAACGCGTTTAATTTTCATTTCTCGGGAGATGAGTACTAGGCTTCATATGTTATTTGCTTAGCGTAGTTCCCATTAAAGCCTCGTTTTCATCGCTCGGGAAATAATAGGTGAACACGTTCCACATTATGCTCTAGGCCTCTGGGTTGCTGTTCCTCTTTCTGAATATGCAACCACAAAGGAAAAAATACTAAGCTATCATTAGGATAATAAAATAACTTTAATTTGAACTAAAAAGTGGATTGAAAAGCAAAAAAATCCACTCAATCGATTTTTTATTTAGTTTTCACTTGAAAGAAAGTTCAAAATTGAATGAGTTCCACGCCATCTAATATGCTATATTTGGACCGATATATTTTACTTTCGGCGAAGAAATTTGTAGGAAATATTTCCAACTACCCTAATCAGCTAATAGGGTGATGACCATCCAGAAATGACATCCGGTACCGATATGTACCTCAGTGTAATGTAAATCCCTGTAAAAATCATGATGGAGAATGCAAAAGTAAATACGTTCCACTTTCTTTTTACACTATAGCTTCAATTCCACAGTAAATTCTTAAACAAAGGAAATTGTTAATTAGAGCGGGAGCGATCAAAATATTTGTAAAAATGTTATTTTTTCCCTGAAAAAGGACCTGTGGAACGTAACGATATGAATTCCACGCCCATGATTTTCTATGAAAATTTCCCTAGGTATACATTTTTTATTCGGAAAACTCACAAAATATAATTTAATCCTTTTTTTTTGTTGTATTTTCCAGGACACACTCCATGATTGTATTAATGGAATCCACATTAATATAAAGTACAAGCAATTAAATATCAAATCAAATCAATATTGACATCGGATTAAAACCTTGAGTATAACTCGTCATAACAGCATAATGTCAATTTACCATGAAGCTTAAGGATGTACATAGAAAGATACGCCTCAAGTAACAGTCCAAAGCTATTTAAAAATCAGAAAACAAGAGTATTCAATTCATACAGTAGATCTAGATCCACATCCACCTACGTGTTTCCTTGTCTCTTCATCGTCCTGCTATACCACACCACAAAAACAATTCGCCCACTTGCATGTTGGCTTGGCAGCAGTGCAACAGTGGTATGATGTAATGAAAAATAAATATTCAGGATACTAGCTCAAGGAGGAAAAAGCGTTTATTCTGGTCACATGGCATGCAGTTACAACAGCACCAGCATTCCAAATACAAACCCTCAGGACTATCAATCCATCGGGATATAGTAGATAGAATAGAACAATGAAATTGGGAACAAGAAAATGAATGAATGATTTTCCATCGACGACGACGACAACGACAACTAAAACGACTCTATACACGACTACGACAAAGGATCATGATGATGATGATGATGATGATGATGATGATGATGATGATGATATCACGAGTTAGGAGTAACAACATGCAACCATCAGTTTGAGAGTGTGAGGGAGGATTTGAAGAATTTAAATATCCTTAATCCTTAGAGGATTAAATGCTGTTTGAATTCTATCACCACAATTGGAACTAATAGGGGAAATACAAGTGATTTTACTCGAGGTATAAGGAAGTCCTGGGAAAGGGGTAAGACGCATATTTTATAACTATACACCTTACGACGGAATAAGGATTTATTTTTGCAAATCTTAAAATAGGGCGTATGATTATAAGGAAAAAGACAAAAAAAACAAAACCAAACCAACAAAAAAGGGTTACCTCTTATACACTCTCGTATATATACTAAAATGCTACATACTCGTATACCTAAGCAGACCCCACACCCAGGAGCAAAAGGATTAGAATAAATTTCAAAGATGAGATTTTTGTCTTATTGTTTTGTGAGGAATTCGACAGGTGGACCTGACGTAAGAAGCTTAAAAGGGCAAGTCCTTTAAGATTTACTCCTTGCAAGTGAAAATTTGTGAGATAAGCTTCAATCCCTTTTGTTAAAATCAAATAAGTATATTGGAATGAATGAAAGAGAAAGAGAAACAGTATAAAGGATCTAAGAACCAACACAAAAAAAAATAAAATTATTTTAGATTAGATGTATGTATGTAGAAAAGGATAACCACAAAGCTCTGGCATCTGGGGGGCTTCTTCAAGAAGAAAAACTCGATTTAAATTAAGTCAAAATTATTGGAAAATTTCCATGTACCTACCAAAAACAGATATAGAATTGCAACAAATTTATTCATGACTCATACATAATATCGAATCAGTATCTGAATTAAATCATTTCTTGAAAAGGATTCGATTACAATGAAACAAAAGTTATTGAAAAATTTCTTTTGGCTTTTGCTCTTTCAAATTTCAAAACAATTATCAAATAAATTATAGAAATATGCAAAATGTAAGCTATCACCCTGAAGGTAGTCTAGAATTAATTTCTGAAAATTAAAGGAAAGATAGTTATACCAGCTAAACAATAAGTGAAAACACCTGATAGGCTTAAGACATACATTAGGAGGTTAAATGCGTGCAGGAAGGATTAAAAAGCAGGGTCAACGACTGTTTTAGAGGGGTTTTGTGATAAGGGGAAGACTTAGGGAAGAAGTCTTGGGCTTCAATGCGGTAAGCCAACACTAAGTCACAATCCACATCAAAGTGGCGGGCACCGGCAACCCGAGTGTTGAGGCATTCATCCGGCTGTAGCTGCCTTGGCATGGAAGCTGCTTGTTAGTTTAGCTGCCTTGGCAGTGACCCGAGATGAATTTTCTGGGAGCACGGGAGATGGAAAGCCCCTGGACTTCTTCGGTCCAATCAATCTATTTAGGTTGGCACCTTCGGACAGTTCATGCTGGTTGTGGTTGCTTTTTCAGAAACACGGTCCCTGAGTACTTCGGTACCAGAGGAAAATTGGAGGATAAGAAGACCTACCTAATGTGAATATATTTCGATCCGGAGCTGAAAATGAGCTGCTATTTTATTTTCAAAATCTTAGAATGTTCATGGAAGATGCAAAGCAATAAAAGAACGGGTAAATATATGTATGCCAGCATAACTTTAAAAAGCCTTAATTTTACTCCTTATTTCTCAGTCTATTCAATAGCCGTTTTATTAAATAAAAAAATAAAAAAAGAACTATTAGAAAGAAAGTTGCCTCAAATTAAAAACTAAATTCGAAAACTGTGTATGTCCCCAATCATAGTCTTACACAAGTCAGCTGCAGGATAATTTTTAGAGCCAATTTAATGCGTATAGCCGTTGCCCCAGCACTCTATCACTCACACTGCTAAAAACAACAAAGAGACAAGCACTTTCTAACTAACCCGTAAAAGCTGAAATCATGCTTCACTTTAATCACTCTGTCATTCCGGTGGTGGTCGGTGTTTGAAAGTTTTTTTTTTTTGTTTCATCCTCTGCGCCAAAAAATCACAGAGAATAGGTAAGGTACCCAAATTTCCCAGTCAGAGTTTCTGACCCGCTTCTCTAGGCCTGACATACGAGAATCTATGTTTGTCGAGTAGACAAACTTTCACAAAGCGAGAGTTCGTCTTTCACACGAACCTTAAATTTGACCAGCTTAACATTATGGTAGCATAGGTACATTTATGTTGGACTCTCGTATGTACGGTACGTCCATCACCTGATGCCAGTGGTTTCTGGGATCCTAGCTGCTACTGCTGCTGTTGGTGATGATGTTGCTGCGATGAGGATGAGAATTGGGGAAAATCCACCTTAGGGTGGATTTGATAGGAGCTCTCGACTCTCCTAAACTGCTCATTTGCAGTGACAAGAAAAAACAGCCAACGGCGGACTAACATCAGATTGTCCCATCCCAGCGACCCGACCCAAACACACAAACACACATTCTTGTCCGGTCACACCCAAAGGGCAGACAGGATATTGATGCAGGGAATAACACACGACACAACATAACAACGAGACTACCAAGGACAAACATATTCACGTATAGGGTACCTCAACTCAAAGTGATATACTCCAAGAGTGTGTGTGTGTGTGTATGGTGACTCGCTTTTTCATCCGTGGCGTCAAAATTGATGTCAGCACAATTCACGGAACGGGCTAATGACGCTTTGGCTTTAATCCAACAAAAACCCCCAACACAAAAAAAAAAAAAAAACATCGAAATGAGAAACTTAGAGTTAATAATTGCTAGCACACACAAAACCACACACACACACAAACTCATTAATAAAAAAAAAAAAAAAAATCCCGACAACAGCGACATCTGTACAAATATGCGAAGAGATAATAACTTTTTATTATGTTGCTAGTCCGCTCGCTTAATCCACCTACAATAGCTTGCAAATAATTATTATTTTCCTATACAA
This sequence comes from Meliscaeva auricollis, assembly GCA_948107695.1. NCBI lineage: Eukaryota > Metazoa > Arthropoda > Insecta > Diptera > Syrphidae > Meliscaeva > Meliscaeva auricollis. The sequence goes on from OX403619.1 coordinate 3,310,287, forward strand.
AAGGGAGAGAGATGAGTTTCGCAGGCACAAGGAGGCGACGAGTGGGAGGGGTGCATAGCTTAATCTAGAAAAGGGGTTGTATAGTGAAAAAGTTAGTGCTGAGTTGAAAATTAATAAACATTTTTTTCAAACGCCCGCCACCACCGCCGCCGCATTTACAACGTGGATAAGTTGCAGTTTAGTGTTTATAGTTTTGCAGGACTTGCGTTTTTTTTTTTGTATATCCTTTGTTGTCCTTGCCATACACACTGAAGTCAATCCTCACTGACTGTTTCGATAAATTGAGGCAGGTTAAGGGTTGAATATATGTGCAACCACCACCCACCCACATCAAATGCACCGAGTTATGTGTGTGCAGGTCGGTATATGCGGCAGACGTTTTTAATAACTCGAACAGATGTCATAATCCTGGGTGAGATTTCGATGGTCGTCCTTTTTTTTCCATTCAGCTCGTCCTTTTGGCTCGCAGCAAACATTCAGCGAACAAAACAGAGGGGAGAGGTTAATTGCGAATTGCATCGTTGTCGTTCTTCTATGATGTGTTCTATTGGGTTTGTTTTTTTTTGTGCAAGCAAGGACACAACCCATGAACAGGACATCGACGATGATGATGATGAAGAACAACAATATAAAACCCCGGTTATCCTTGACTAATTCCCCAGAGACTTATTAAATTCTCACAAATCAGCAAATGAAATCGATGCCAATATTCCTTGCTTCAATCCCCCGCCAACGATGTTTCGATTCGTCGATGTATTTATTTGCGCGTTGCCATCATCAATCCCACAGGATTAAGACCAGCAGCAGTACAAATACACACAAAATTGTCCTTTTCTTCTATATGGCGCGCTTGCAGTATAATTCCTCGGATGACGATCTGTTGGTCGGTTTTCGTTCTTCGGTCAGTCGATTGCACGAAACAGCACAGTGATATAGATATCCTTTCCAATTTCGGTTAGGAGCAGATGAAATCATTGGATTTTAATTCTTTTGTGTCCTGTCATCACCAGAGGGAGTTATCCTTATTCTTCTTCTGTTGTGCTTATTTTGTCATGTCATATCCCTTTTTTCTTACAGTTTTTTCTTTTCTCTTTTGTTGGTTGTTGGGCTTTCTTCAAGGTACCTCGACTATGTATACTATGGGCGGTGTATCCTTGAATTGAATTTAGATGTCATAACATATTTTCCAATATCTATTTTGTTGGATCATCTTCTCCCACTATACTATACCTATACCTTCTCTCATCGCCACAAAAAAATAAAAAAATAAACGGGGTTTTTCGAAGTCAAGTCAAGACCGAAGGACTATCAGCAGTGTGAGTATAGTGATGGTGAGTGAGTGAATCCTTGGGGAACCATTGACCGATGATGATGTTCCTTCATGCTTGTAGGTATAGACTTTATGTCTATACCTATCCTCTGGACCTGGTGCAGTGTTGTTAGGTGAACAACAACAGCAACAAAAAAAAAAAGTAGAAAATAATAAAAATAAAAGTTATTATTGTTTGTTTGAGATAAGAGCAATCATGAAATTGCAGGAGTAGCCATATAGCCAGTTTGTTCCATCTGAAGGAATGCAAAAGGACGAGTAAAATGAAATGAAAAAAAAAGAAGAAAAACTTACGTGGACAGAATGCTTATTATTGTTATTATTTTGTCCGGGGCTTGAGTATGGATGGAAAAGGCAATTTTTTATTAAGCTGGATCCTTTCCATATTATATGGTCTCATGGACTTGGTGCGTTTTGTTGTCCAATTTGTGATAAGGGTAACATTTTGATCGTTTTCATAAATTTACTCTTGAAAAAGTGGAGAGAGAGAGTTGAAGTAGGTTTATATGGATGTTCCTTGATAAGGTATTTTGTTTTCTTTTTTTTTTCTATTTTTAAACTCAAAACAGATTGGTCACTCTCTCAAAAGGGAATATTATAGGTGGGGTCATTGTGATGTGGTTGGTTTAGCTGATTCGAATTCGATTAAGTAGTCAAAAGTATTTTGTGGGATTATTTCAGAGAATTTTCTTTTCTTTTTTTTTTTTTTGTTCTATGAAAGATGTGACTAGATTATCGAACAATATTCGGAATTGACTTTGACTTGAAATTGCAGAAAATTTCGGACAATAGAGAACATTTTATGGATGAGGATTTGATTAAAAGCAATGAATGCGTAATATGTTGCACTAGATGGTTCTTAATGATATTTAAACAAAATATACCGGTATAGATTCTATGCTACCAAATACAAAGAACAAGCTACTTTTGGATATTAGTTTTTAGCTCTTCCGGAAGGCACGGTTATCGTTTCGTTACGATTCGAATTTACCGATTTTTCAATAATTTACCGATAGTGCAAGCTTATGCCAAGGAATTCTTAGGTATAAGGTCTTGTTTGCCAATTCTGCTGTTAGCCTATAAGTTGGTTACAGAACAGAACTCATCCAGCACTCGGCAGATAACTTTTTGAAAAACGCATATAGCAGTTGTGTGTGACGGAAAAAGTTTTCGAAATAGTCGTATGAATAAAGGTCATGACCTAAGCTTCCTGAAACAAACAGAGACATCTGTTTTTAGTGTCTTGGGCTCAATAATCATTTCTTCACTGATTCGAAAGACAGTCACACTCTGGATTCCCTTGGTAGACAAGAACCTTCGGTGAAAATGTCAATTTCCTCAACCATCTTGAAGAAGAAGAGAATTCCACTGGAAGTGGTCTGGCCCTATGGGAAGATCCCAACTTTTGCTGAAGATATAATATCTAGAAATGAAGATACAAGATGAGAATGAGAAAAAAAAACTTGCCTCCCTCGAAAGTAGAAACACTTCCAATGTTTTACTTCTCCCAAAGAGAGTTCAAAGTTCCATGGGACCTTCGCTGGTAGTTTTGTGGATCAATGATCAAAACTTTCGCGAAAGACAATCTTTTTCCTTAATAAGAAACGAGAAAAAAATCTTGTCTGAATCTTGTCTTGTCAGAAAGCTCCGATAAAAGTAAGTTGGGAGGAACTCTTTAAGCAAAGTAGATTTAAAAGAGGGTAATGGGAGGCTGAATTTCCTTCAACGGCACTTAAGTGTAAAGTGTTCGTTGCTATATATGCAGTCGGTAGCATCTACTACTGCAGTATATAATTCCGGGCTTCAAACACCTTAACTTTGGACAGTATTGGTAACTTTTGGGGAGTTAACGATGACTTGCTGGCTAACTTAATTTCGAGTAGCGTGAGTATCAGTTTGTCAAAATAGTCCAACCAAACTACCTTGCAACTGAATTTTTTTGCATTTTCATTTAGAAAAAGAATTCAAAAAGATTTAAATCCTATGGCAATGGTCAGATTTTATGTGAGCAAACTTCTACAAACTAACATTTGCAAGCCCTGAGAAAATACGAAAATAAATAAGTTCCAAAGTAGCATCTGATGATTAATATTGGCTTGTCTTGTTGAAAGAAGTCTCAAAGGCTATTAGGAAGCAACAGCCAATAAGCAAATTTATTCCATTGAATATTAATCATAACAAAATGAATGAAAATTCTTCTGAAAAGAATAGGTACATAAATCATTTACATCAAAAATCAAAACTTCACAAAATAATTACGTTATACCCTTCCAAATAAAACATTCATCGCTACCCGCACACACGGGAAAAATTATTTCGTTAAACGAAAGTGACACACTAAAAAGGATTACACGACATCCCCTACAAATCCCATATTTTGCAACGTGAACCGTTTACATCCAAAACGGCAAACAAAAGCTCAAACAAAGCAAAATAAATCCAAAAACAAAAAAAGCGACCAAAAATTTCCTTCACACGTTACGCTACCTATTATGTACCTCTACTTCTACCTCCGCCATAACAACAAAAACTTTTCCTTGCGGGTCTCGCATAGAACAGAGAAAACACACATAACTGATATTAATTTAATTATTTTGCCTGACTTCCATTATTATTCGTCTCTATGCGTATCAGTGGCACAAAAGTGAGAGAGAGAGAGAGACAGAGAGATGGAGGGAGGTAAAATTCAGTTTATCCTTGGTTAGCTGTACATAGAATAATAGCTTCTAACGGTTTACCGTTTTGCTTGACTCAAATGTCACCTCAGAATAATAATGATAAACACGCGCACGGGCTTCAATTTTAAGGCAACTAATGTAGGGAAAAGAGGGGGGAGGGTAGGAGGGTAGGGGAGTGTAGATTTCAAGGATCAGAATCGGAGTCGAAGTCGGTAAGTAGGAGTTGGAGTGAACACAAAACATCCCGAGAATTATCGCGCGCGAACAAACGCCAACCGTATGCCATCCAAAGGATATCCCTATTGTCGATATCCCTTTTCTGTTTTGCATTACGTATTCATGGCACATGTGGAAATTTCTCAAACTGATTCCAGAATCTCATAAATTAATGCTGACAATGAGGTAACTGCCGACAACGACGCTAGCGCCAACACCACACTGCCACATCGCCATAGCCACCGGTGGCGGCGCGCGGCGACGCGGCGACGGCGGTGGTAGAGGCAACAAAAAAAGGACGTCGACGACGACGATGAAGAGCGACGTATAGGACGTAACTCTGAGAATAACTTTTCAGGACATCCCATTGCCATCAGGAAAAAGGACTTTAAACGGATGAAACAGGATGGGGGATAATACCACAGCCATTACCACAGAATACAAACAAAAAAAAAAACGAGAAAACACAAAACTTAATACATCCTGTTAACTAAAATGACGAAACTATTTACGCACCGCATCCTTCGTTAGCGGTAACAATGACGGAGATCCAGCAACGCAGTGTGGGTTTGGGTGTGTTTGCTGAAGCTTGTAATCCTTGCACCCAATTAAGATTGAAGCTTTAATTTTATCGTAAAACTTAAAGTCTTAAGTCGCACTTTAATCAAATCGAAACCGGAACCTGAACCGGAAACGGAGACAAGCGCAAAGACTTTTCTGTTCATTTTTGGCTCCTTGAAGGCTTCCGGTGCTATTAATCTTTGCAGACACTCTCTTTTAGCCTTACAACAATAAACATTTGGATAAAAGGACTTATACACACGGCAACGTAGGTATACAATGTTGACACCTTTTTTTGTTGGTTTTTTCTTTTATTTTTGGTCACTAAAATGGGTCAAATCAATGTCATCGTCATTGAACACTGCCACCGCCGCCGCACAGTGCGTCGATTGTATGGAGATGATGGAAAAAAATCAATTTTCAAAAACTAAGCTGAGTTTGCATAAAAAATTTATTGCAAATGTAATAACAACAAGTTTTACAAAGTTTAGCAAAATTTTCACGCCCCCTGCCACGCCCACTTCTGAATATGATTATTTATATCTTGAAAACGGCAGGCACGATTTGAATAAAACTGAAGAAATTTGATGATCGAGCTCAAAAATATAAAATGGTGTCGACCATATCCGCCCCCTGCCACGCCTACTTTTGTATAAATGATTCAATTCAGGAACTTGTAATTATGGCAACTTTGCCAACGTTTATTTATTTCCGAGCAAATTGTTGATGCGTGTTTTGCTAAGATTTCTTGATCTTCAGGCTCTAAATTTGATTGTATATTTAATTTTAACTCCATAAACTCCAAAACATCATGCACTCGGGCTGTTGAGTTGGAAAACCAAACATCAAAAAGCTCCCTATTTGAACACATTCTGTAAAAAATACTTGTAAACAAACACTTGTTGCAAGAGAAAGCGCAGGCTTCTGCAAAAAAAACTTACTTTTTTTAAAAGGTATAATTGTTTACTTTCTTTAAATAAAAACACTTTTTTCCTATCGGACCCCTCCAAAAATATATAGCTTATCAAAGTTAGTACTTAACACGCACAAAGAAGCTTTGATTTGGACTCTCAAAAAAAATATAAATTTACATGCAAAAAAAAAAATAATGCAGTAAGAATAATTATATTTTCTCTCCTGAATATGAATCTAGCAAAAAAAATATCATATGTTCTTTTTTTCTTCAACAAATGCTCTTTTGACCGTTAACTAAAAATCTTACTCTCATTATTTGTTTTTTTTTATTGATCTTCTGAGCATCTCTGACGACAGAAGATTGAACTTTATCATAAATTAACTGTTGATTCATTCACTCAGACTAATTACCTTGAATTTGGCATACTTGCTCCACATTTTTGGCAAATTTTTTTTTTTGATTTTTTTCCACTAGTCGCCGCACTGTGCGCCGACTTTGAGTGTACGAGGTACGAGGACCAAAAAGATGTCCTTTGCTTTTGCTACCTTAATGTCCTAGTCGTACGTGTGTGTTTATCCAACTAATGGTGTTATCTTTGGACTTTCTTTTTTGTCTTTTCTTCTATTTTCTGGGTTTTGTCTTTTCTTTGTTTTGTTTGGGGAGCAGGAGGGGTAATGTGGGGGACTAAAAGAAAACACACATTTAGAAAGCTTCTTCTTTTCTTCAATTCTGTGATTGTATGTCTCAGTTGAAAAGTGCGTAGTTTATGTGATGTAAGGAATTACGTTCAAGTGAATGTTTGGATTGGGAGACTATTCTGGCTAAAGGGTGGGGCCCTGGTCTTCTTTTGTTCTTTTAATGCCTTTTCATCAGAATTCCAAATCAGAGAGGAATGGGAAGAGACTTCAATTGCAGAACTTTGGTTAATTAATGGTATTTCAATGAAAAAGGACCTGTATTACGTATACGTATACCTTTGGCTGAGGGAAGAAGCATAGTGATTGAGAGCCCTATGGGTATACACAGTAAAGGTAATTTGAAAGGTATGAAGAATGAGTAGAATAAGATTTCATAAGTGAAAAGGGTCGTTAAGGTTTCTTCTTGTTTCGTATATCGAGTCTTTACAATACCTTACTTGATTGGAATTGGATAAAGATATGGAAACCGTTTGGTTTCTGGAACTTTGTCGTTTAAATAAGTTTTTTTTTTTTGGCAAAAATTGGTGTGAAATGCGTATCTTCAACTAGACGTGGTTTCACTGGATAACTGAAAGGTAAGTTAAGACGAAGGTTGGGTTCATCGGATACAGAAATTGGACAAATGAGTAAATTTTTTGGGAAGAAGCGGAAAGAGGTAGGTTAGGGATCTCTTTAGAGTGCCACCTTTTTCATTTTGTCAAAATTCCCTACTCTTGACGGGCACAGAAGTAATTATGTTTCTTAAGCACCACAATGAATCTTATTCCCGCCATCGCAGTCACTATCAATAGAAAAGGCTCCACCACACGTGATTTCCCTATTGCTTCGCATTCCAACTTGCTAATGGAATATTAAAAGTTCATTTTCATTTGCCCTTTTTCTCCAGAAAGATAATGGGAAACACAAGTTCTCTCTGCTTCGCATTAAACAACAAAAAAAAAAGAAACAACAGAAAATCAAAAAAACACGCAATGACCCAAATTTATTCCGACGAAATTGCAAGGGTCTTCAATTTTCAGCGGTCGTTTTGGTCATCATCGTGGGTCGTCTACGGCGCGGCCGGCACGTTGTCGTCGTCGTCCTTAATGTCGTCCACTAGCTCTGCTAGCCCGTCCATCACCTTATCCGCTGCTGCCAATCGTCCGTGAATTATTTTTATTTGGCACACCTATATATTGACACAAGCGCAAGGACTTTCCAAGGGCACCAAGAGGCTGACTGAACGTTTTTTTTATATTCCTACCCCTCCCCGCCCTTCTTCTCGCCTAATACCCCCGCCTGTCTTACCGTTAGAGGGTTTGAGTTATAAAAGTGATGAGGAATTTACGATAACACGATTGCGTGATAAGGTGACATCTTGCCAATAACTTGGTCGAATAGTAAAACGTGCGGAGACCGCGAATAGTGTTTGATGTTTGTAAAAAAAAAACACGAAGAAAAACGTGTGTTTTAAGGATTTTTTTTTTCAAAGTTGATTATTTCCGTTGGGGTGATTTTGGTCAGCTACTTTATGGCTCGGCCATGCCTTTCTTTGTGAATCAAGGTGGATCGATTGATATTAGTTAATGGCAGGCTACCATATCGACGGAAATCGTGAGACTTCATTGTCGTCTTCGTTTTTTACTTGACGGTTAATTAAAAAAAAAAAAAAACAGAAAAGCCAAATATTTATTCAAGAAATCGAACCGAACTCACCTTTACCCATTGTCTCTGGCAAGGAATAGAGGTAATCAAATGTAAGAGGTGAAAAAGGGTTGTGATATATTTGTGTGTCCCCGCCTAATTATTATGTTCGCCCTTTGAAAAATAATAAAAAAAAAAAAAAAATAATTAGAGGAAATGTTTTTCTTTTTTTTTATTCATTATCACTTCAAAGAACTTCTACCGTCAGTCTGCAGAGTTTGTTGTTTGATTCCTTGTGAGAGTTTTGTGTTAGTTGGTTGCTGTCATTGGCACATTCATATTATTATCGTCCTCGCACATGACACGACTAGAATTTACAAAAGGACGAAGGCAAGCAGTCTAAGAAGAAAACTATAAACTCGCTCATCCCTTACTGCATCTATCACCGTTATCATCATCATCAGCAGGAGACGAGAAAAACTAACGTTCTGGCTGATGATCAAAGTCCTCCGCACACCTTTGTCGTATTGTGCATGAGAAGAGGGGTATTCAAAGTGAACCAGGACTTTGGAGAGTCCGGAGCAAAGCTCTTTCCCGATCCCAATATGGCAGTAGACTTTTGGCCACTTGCTGGGTGTATCTGTGGAGTAATCAAATTTTACGACGAGACAGGATGTTTTTTGTGTTCCTAGCGAGATGCCTCATGGATTTTTTTCTTCTCAGTTATCCTTGTTCGGCATTTAAAGTGTGATTTCCATTTTGTCACATATTGAAGAGGACACATGGTGAAAAGGACATTTTTTTTCCCTTTTTCTATCTATTAGCAACAACAACACACAAAAAAAAAACCAATCGAATGAATAACACAAAAAAAAAATGTGACAGAAATTAAATAAAGGATCAGACGGATGTTGTTGCTCTGCACGAGGCGTTAAACTGGTGTTTGCGTCAGAGTCCGTCAGTCATAAAGGGTGTGTCTGGCTTCTGGCATATTGAATGAAATCGGAAGGAACTTGCCGTCACACTTGAATCTAGATGGCTGGGCTGACTTGCTGGCTGGCTGGCGCAAAAAAAGGAGAAAGAGAGATGTCTGACAAACAGGATGTTGATTTAAGGTACTACCAACCAAAAACTCATACCTGAAGACATGAAATATCCAGATTTTCACAATGGAGTAGCAGCAGCAGCGTTTGCTAACAAATACTCAGGGTGATGATGTTTCAGAGAGGGTTCAGTGTAATTTTCGTCCTTTTCGGTCTATGATTTTGCTTGGTTGAAGTTTTGAGAGGATGTATAATGAAAAACCGCGTGATACCGCCACAAGGCTGGGATTGGAAAATATTCTCAGAAAACACACACAAAAAAATAAAAAAGAAGAAAATACAACCCACATCCTCACTTTCTATTGCTTATCGTATATCCTGACATATAATTTGGAAAACTTTTACTTTGATATCTAAGATGTCCTGTAATTAGTTGTGTTTCGGTTTGGTTTTGAGTTACTTTCAATTTATCAAAGGAAAATATCATCGTCTTAAAATGACAGGAAAAATTAAACACAAAATCCATTTAAAAGTTTAAAAAGGGTACTGAGAGTCTACAATTACAGTGTATTAAGTAAAAAAGTATGTTTGCAGCAGACAGGTGTTACGTAGTGTTAATGTTAATGTTAACGTTACGTATTTATGCTGAATAAAGCAAAAAAAGTTATTGATATCTATCTTTCACTCAAAGAAGATTCTAAAATTAAAAGAAAAAAACATTAAAAAGATGCATTCTTCGGTTTAACCCATCACGACTGACAACAACATCGAGCTCTCTAGGAAATAAACTCCTTACAAGATGCTACTTTATCAAGTGAAGTTTTTTTTCGTCCTATTTTCGTATTTCCATTCACAACAAGCTGAATTGGAAACTTTTCGACCAATCGTCATCATAATTTTCCTCTCCATTTCAATCAATTCCACCTTCACTGCAGTCAGATTTTGTTTCTTATAGAACACCCTTCACCCTCTTGAAACTCATCTTCCTGATCCTTTAAGAAAATACAAAAAAAAAAAACTTTGTCTGTAAAATTGTTACTCAACTAAACCCTAAACCAAAATATAAAAAAAGGACAACACAACATGAAGCGAAAAGGATATCCTAAGAAAAAAAGAACAGGAAGTAAAAAAAAATCTTGAACAAAACATTTCACTCAAATGGAAAAACTTTACCATATGAATGTCCAGCTATGACTTGGATTGAAAGTGCTGGGGGAGGACAAGTCCACAAAAATGTACCCAACTCTATGAACTCTCATCTTTGCGTTGGTCTACGGTCGTCCTGCAAAAGGCCCAGAAAGTTTTATTTCATGCAAGTGAATTTTTTGATCCCAATCTACGGCCAACACCCTTTCCCATGCTCCATCTAAGGTTTATAAGATGATCAGATGTTACTCGCTGCCTCCTGGCTACTACTTCTACTACATCCACCACTGGCAACAACTTTCTTTCCAGCTTCTCAATCACAAATACAAATATCCTTAGGTAGAAGACAGCAGCAAACCGAATACCCACATAACGTCACAGAAAGGACAACATGGCAAGTTTAAAGGAAAAGGATACAGCAGCAAAAAAAAAATTATAAAAAAAGATTTTTTTCTTTTACTTGTAATCTTTTTTAACCAGGTTTCCATTTCCAGAGAAGACGACGAACAAAATATAGAAAAAAAAACAGGATCCTTCAAAAGATACCAAAGTTTTCTAGAAGTGTATGATGAGGAAAAAAACATTGTTGGCAACCCATACCCAGCTCGGTTTCAGATTCAACTTTGTCGTTTTTCATTCTTTCATAAAAAAAAAAAAAAAATTGAAAAAGGACCAAGAGCAAGGACTTCAAAAAAGAAAAGTTCTATGCCATTGCTTTTGATTATCACAAAATTAAAAACTTTTACGTCCTGTAGCAGGACGTTCACCAAACTCATCTCTGATCTCAACCAGAATACAGAGTGGGGTTAAGGCTTCAGAACAGAGTATAGGCAGGTAGAGGAATATGTTTAAAAAGGATATAATATGTCTGCGGCTTGAACTTTTTCCGGCAAACTCCCTCGACTTTTATGAATGTGGAAAAGCATTCTAAGATATTTATAATAAAACATGACATCAAACATCAATTTTTCAAAAAAAAAAAAAAAAAAAAAATGATAAATACATATTTGCAGACATTGTCAGATGGCGCCCGTATTATTTCAAATCAATACGAAGAAATTAAATCGCTGAAGCGAAACTGCAAATAGTGCGGAATGCAATAGTAGTAGGTACCTATCTGCCCTCCTTATGTTGATATATTTAAAATGTATCCTTCGAGGACGACTTGAGAGAGATCTTTCCTTGCCCAGTTTTTTTTTTTTTGTAAAGAATAACTTTTTTGAATCAGAGTTTATATCGAGTTGCAATCGAGACGTCTAGTCTGCATGTTTCGTCCTTTTTCTGTGCAGACAATTTCAGTTTTTTTTTTTATTCAGAACTCGTCAGCAACAATCAGGAATGAGATTCTTTTGGGAGGAGGGTAATTTTACCCTCATTTCATGCGGCTCATGAAACAAATTGAGTTGATAAAAGAACCAAACGAAGGAAGAAAAGTTGCTTTTGCTGCACTCGTTTTTCCCTTCTCTCTTTCGCTCACTCTCTGTCATGTTTCATAGACCAGGCATATCCTTTTTGCCATTTTGAATTAATTTCAGCCAGTTTCCTCGTTTTTAACTTTCTCACAGGAGTCCCTACCCTACTCCTACCTTTTGTCGGCTTCGTTTAGAATGCAAAAGCACTAAAGTAATCGATTGATTGTATCATATCGTCTGTATAGAGTAGCGCATATTTAATGCCTCCTGTTATCCTTTTTTATAAGCATAACTCATTCTGTTTTGCAAGTTTTATTGTGTAGGATATACGAGTATTATCCTTTGGCAGGAGATTCATGAAATTCATGAAGAACAGCGAACAAAAAGAAAAAATTATAATCAAATTCGTGAGGATAATTCGTAAAATCAACGAGTTCATCGGTCTGAATGTTGCCTATGATTGCTGAATGTAGCTGATTCCGTCTTTACGTCAATCATAATAATAAAACTGTCGTCCTTGAATAAAATCCTTGCTAACATTTTAATTCAATTATTGAAATTTGTTATTTTTTTTTCTTTCCTTTGTTTATGAGTTTTTTTTTTTCAGTGAGAAGAAAATCGATCAGTGGGCCTGATTTTAAGCGACTCTCACACCCGTCACCGCTGTTGGCTACCACAAATTTCAAGGTCCGCAGGATAATAAACGAAACACGTCCTTGCGCTAGCTGCTACTGCTGTAGGAATTTCAAGCAGTTTCTATATTAACCTAATTGCAATCCGTTTTCGGCGGAGAGATGGTCGTGGTTGTAAAAAGGAAAAAAAAAATCGAATATTAAAAATTAAATATTGCCAATTTCTGTGATGGCGCCCGGTGCGGGGTCGCAAAATGACATGGCAAAAAAGAGGACGTGCGAGAGTCAACCAAAAGGAGCGGCCATATATACTAAATGCGAAATGTGGTCAACAACAACGTAATTTCCACGTTGATGGATGATGACTAAATAGCTGCTGAATGGAATGGCTAAATTGCAGGATGGGCGCTCGCTATTTATGATAAAAATGGAAATTGTGAGTGGCAGCCTTTTTAATGTGGTCTCTCTCGTTTGGTTTTGGTGCGGTGATGGTAACACTTGTGATAGCAGTAAAAAATGACTATAAGGGAGTGGTATTAAAAAATTATTATATTTTTTTTTTATTTATTTTCAATTTTTACTTTTGTTGTTTTTGATTTTTTTTTTTTTTTGAGAAAAGTTTTTTTATTTTTTTTATCGTTTTTCATAAAAAAAAATATATTAAGTGCAGAGCATGGTGAGGATAATAATTTGTTTTTGATCAAAGTAATATGCTTGGTTAGCCAATGTGACAGTTGAGGAAAATTTTAAAAGGCATTTTTCATCATAATGACCATTATAAAAAAATGTGCTGTTTTGTAAATATTTAATTATTTAAATCGAAGCTGTTTTTTTTAAATTTTATTTTTTTTTTTTTAATTTTTCACATTTTTAACTTATTCATTTTTTAAAGAGGCAATTAGGCTTTAAATTATACCAGACGTGGGATATACATAAATAATTATGAAAATTAACAGGAATTTTATTTTTTTCTATGGAATTTTTTACATTTTTGATTCAATGAAGACTGACTCTTTATCCATAATGGATATCTCATTATTTATAGTTATGATCCCAAATTGTCGTATTTTAACATTATGTATGCATCAAAGCCCTATTATTGATGCTATTCCATTTGGAAGTAAGTTTGATTTGAATCTAATGCAAAAATGGCTGTAAATAGAACGTAAATTGAAATATAAAGAGAAGAGGCCCCAAGTGGCTGCCTTGAGGGACACAAAAAGTTTCCAATCAAGGAGTAATCTGTAATGAAAATTTTAACGAGGGACATACCCACTTGTAGACAAACTTCAAAGTCCAGTAAAGAGAATGTTGAAAACTTTCAATATCTTAGGAGCTGAACTCAACAAGATATCAAAAGCCGTACTCAAAAAGCAAAAGCTGCTTTCGACATTGGTCATCGTACGTATTCCAATAACTGTTAATTAAAATTAACTTAAAAATATTAGTGCATTTAAAGTTTCCAAAATGCACCAAATTAAGACGATTTTTATAAACCATTATTCTGCCTATATCCTGTTTTTAAAAATTCAATACAATGCAGTATACCCAGTAACCCATATATTTCAAAAGCACTCAGTTTGTTAACTTCCTTATTTGTCATCAGGATTATTTGTATCATTTAAATCTTATACTTTGAAAAATGTCTTTTCTCTTCCTTTTTTTGTTTATGTCACTATAAGTGACAATAAAAATTACTACTCTAAGAGGTGTAACTGCCAACATAATGCAGTTCAATCATCTGTCTTGACACCTCTTACCCACATAAGATGAAATTATCAAGTATTTTATCGATTTTGTACTTTCCTTCTGCTTTGTAATCGGAAATTTTTAGCAGGAGCGCATGATTAATTATAAATAGTAAATATAGGGCGCCAGGAAATCGTTTTTCGTCAAAGTTAATAAAAGTTATTATGAAGCTATGAAATTGTCTTATAGAAATGTATTTTTATTTTTTCAAATGTATCTGTTTCCATGAGATATTAGTAATTTATTGCAGGCCCCTTTGACTATGGGCCTTTTGAATTTTATTCATATATAATCCAGCCATGTAGTACTTTATTTCTTACAAATCGTTTTCTTCCATCACTGTGCACTACTCTACCACATAATTAATACAAAAACGAACGAATGTGTCGAGTTATTTTCTCACTTTTGTATACACATACTTCCTCCTCTTACTTCCGTTTAATCATTGTTGAAAGTTTCTTTCTTTCGGGAGTTTTTTTTTCATTTTATTTTTTTTTTCCTGTTCTATTTTCTATCAAAGACAAAAGCAAATAAGTGAAACAAAGAATTCTTATGTTCGTTATTTTTTTTTTTGTATTTTATTTCAACTGAAAGAGAAACAAAAAAATAGTTCTTTCGACAGGATAATGTAACAGGATTTAATTGCATTCCATCAGGAGGAGATTTCTTTTGATTTAGTTTTTTTTTGTATTATTATTTCCCGGTCTACTTTTTTTTGTATTCTTTCTTCTATAAACATACATTTTCTCTTCCTTTGGGGGCTTTTTTCTGATTGAACTAATAACAAGCGAGTGCTTCTTAAAAAAAAAAAAAAAAATACAACAACAAAATCAGAAAAAAACTGTCAAAGGATAGTGTTACCACAAGAATAACCACAAGGATGTCTCAAATGCGTTCCTTTGATGAGAATGAAAATAATAAAAATAAAAGAAAAAAATAAATATTTTAAGAGAAAAAAAAAAAATTGATTTCCGGAAGAAAATAGAGAAAATAAAATTTCATCACCACATTCTATACTCCTTGTTGGGGAACTTTAAAAAAAAATGTGCTTCACAAGAAAATTCCATTTTATTGCACATTTTCCATCAACTCTTCCTTTCTCTCACTCAGTGGGACACACAACATTTTGTTCGCACCAAACCACCTACTACACCTCTTGAATGTACATTTTACCTATACGAGAAATACATTCTTTTTCTTCTTATTTTGAAAGATCCTTTAAGAAGAAATCTTTTAAAGGAAAAACTAAAATCCTTTGTTGATGCATGAATGGTTGCATTAAGTGATGAGTTTTTTTTTTTTGTGTGAGATATTGTGAGTTCTCACGACAGAAAGTTTTCAAAGCACAGTTTTGAAGAATTTGAGAAAATTAAAAACACTTTCAAAGTAAGAAAAATTTCAGGTCAAGTAAGTTTTCTATATCTACAAAGTGGGGTAAGAGAAACAGCACGAAATAGAGGTGCAGTAACTACTTTCTTGGTATTAAAAAGGTATTAAAGTATTAACTAATGTGAAATTTATGATGAAATCTTATTACTGCCATGATTTTAAAACTATTCTCTATAAAAAAAATCCTTTCTTTTGAGTTTAAAAAAAAAAAAAAAATATTTTTTTTTTACTGTTTTGGGGATAAAATTGTGCCATAAACTGTTTTAACAAAGCTATTTCCTGGAAATCCTTTCATTCTTTCAAACCCTCTCCTTCATGAAAAACTTCTCTTAAACTATAAAAAAAAAATTCTTCCATAAAAAATGAATACAAAATATTTTCATGTATGAGATATTCATGGAGATGAACTTTATTCATAATATTGTTTTCAAAACTTCTGAATGTGTGTCCCACAAATTCTGATAGAACTTTCCAGTTCAACGAACCTAAGGATCTCCCCAAAACAAAAAATATCTCGATAACCAATTTTAATGCACGTTTTACGATTATTTATTATGCCAATAAATTTCCATAAAACATCATACATCCCATCCCATGACCAAATTTTGCCAAATCTGGTTAAAGCGTTAAAGTGAATTTTTACATCCCCATGTCTGTTTTTTTTCTCATTCGAAAAAAAACACTACAAAAGGTGTAAAACAGGGCAAATTTTTTGGATGTGTCTCGAATTAGACAGAAGCGAGTTGTTTGGAATCATTTTGAAGAATAGCACTTTAACGGATACCCAGAAGCAGGATATTATCATCGACATTCTGACCAATCTCTTTCTAGTTACAAAAGCAGAGAAGTGGGAAAAGACTCCCTCTCTCGAGTTAAAAAGGATTCGAAGTGAGTAGGGGTTGTATAAGGCTATCCATTAACCCGTATGCGACTATTGGTAGTCCTCTCGGCATAGACTCACTGAGAGGAATGAACATTTCCCAATGGCATCCGATTGAGGAATTGCCAGCTTAGGTGAAAGGTTAGTGGGCAGAAATATCCTTTCTAAGTGACTTTTCACCATAACTACAGATGGCGATGATACTCCACACAAAAACGAAGAAAAACACCACTCTCTGTCCCACTCCATGGCCCACCAAGCAGAGGTAGACGTTCCAGAATGCGTGTGGCAAAGGATACGCCACGCAGGCTGTCAAGGGCGACACGTATAGCAGGTCTATATAGGTATAAAGTTAAATGCCATCATAGGATGTCGTTACTTGCGATTTATTGGATTGGATTTGAAAGTTAAAAAACGACCAAGAGAGAGAAGAAGAACATGAAAGGATATGCGTGTGTACATTCGAGGAGGTATATTCAGGATTTTAGAAATTGAGAAGACAAGAAAATAAAAAAAACTGTGATCGAATCAAAAGGACATTCGCATATGAATTTAATATATTAAAATGGATTTTATCCTCTTTTTTTTATTCTTTTACTCTCCTTGGGTGTAATATCTTGTGCGTTTGGTATAAAGAAAAGCAAAAAAAAAAAAAGAATAAAAATCCATACTCATTCATTCTCTCTCCCTTCCCACACATGCTATCCATTCTTTGGCGAAATGGATATTTATGACTTTAATATATTTTCATAATATTCACAATGTGAAGGATTTAATACGTATTCTTTATTTTATTTTATTTTTTTTCTGTTGTAGAATGGCACAGGCACAAGGAGACATAAAGATACCCATCACCTTTTAACTGAGAAGGTAAATTGTGGTCTTCTGAAGGAATATTAATTTAAGAAAGGATAATCGATTTGTGGAATTGGGGGTTTCTTCCTTTGTTGACAGAGAGTTTGGGTTTTGGTAGACTTTTTTTATTAATCTTAAACTTTACACAAAATTTTCATAACTTTTAGTCTGCAAACTCATTTTCAATTTTGATTTACATATAAAGATTGCGGTTAATTAGTTTATATAACTTGATGATTGTGGTAACTTAATTCTATTTAGGTATAACTCGAAAACTTAGCTTAGTATACAAATTTGACTTAATCGACATTTGTCAGAAATATCACTTTTATCAACATTGAAAAAAAAATTGCAATTATTTATGAATATTAAACAATTTTTTTTTTACTAAATCTTATAGGGATTTTTTCAAAACACGGGGGTTTTGAAAAACTAAAAAGAATACAAAAACAGAGAATCTGATGTTTAATATAAATAGTTCTGAAAGTTCGTTTGTATACAATTGGGCTTAGTTATTTCCATTTAAAAATAACTCCTTTTGTCGTTTTTGCTACCCAAAGCTTTTCATTTGAGATTTATCTTTGTTTTTGTTTTGTTTTTAAATAAATATTTATAATATCTAAACAACCTAATAAAATTAAAATAAATAAATCGGATTATCATTTTTTAGGTACATTTGCATTCTATACGCCAACCAAAAATATAGAATTACTGGCACAATGGCAAGAGCGTTGCTTCATAAGTGAGGGGTCGCTCGTTTCATCACGGGGATATTTTGTCTTTCTTTTTTTCTATTAAATATATCACATTTTTCATGTCTTCAAATATTTTTTTTCGGTTTAGTTAAAAAAAAAAATATTAACTGGCGCCCAACGTGAGAATTTCTCAAAAATATCCATGTATACATAGTATTTGTGACGAACATTTTGTTCTTTCTGGTTGAATAAGGAAAACTTAGATTTTAAACAGTAAACAAAACTAAAGATAAATAATCACTCTGCTCTAATGGTTGTGATATCAATAGTTAATGATCAAACGCCATGTTTTATTTAAATGAAATAAAGCAAAACTACACTATTCAACAAGCAGTGTCATTAATTAGTACTTTTTAAATGACGTTTACCCCAATAACATGTATGCATGAAGCAAAAAATACAGAAAATATTAACTGGCGCCCAACGTGGGAATTTTCAGAAAATGTCATTTTACGAGGAATAGATTGTTTTTTTATGGTTAAAGTTTTAAACTAATATATTTGCTAACTATAAATTGAATAGTTTATCCTAAAATATTGTGCTTTATTGTTCTTTTTTGCAAATAACTGCTCTTTTAGAAGAAAAAAATAATATTTAAAAGTATTGACTAATGTTTTTTTTCTTTTTCAAAGATCATAACCCATTGATTGTCAAATAAAATTGTTGGTGGAGTTAGGCTAAACATATTTTTTTCAATCGATTATGTCACATGAGGAACTATGAGCTGATGCATGAAAACGTACGACATGGCAGTAGAAGACTTAAATGGCGCCCAACGTAAGAAAAGTAAATAATATGCACATTTTGGTGCAAACTGATCATTTTCTTTTTGTTGAATGAAGAAAAATTCATATTTTTCAGAGCATTAATGACCTATAGCCAGATAATTATATTGGAATTGCAATGAAACGTTTTAAAGTATGTCGTGAAAACCTAATTGGCACACCATTTTTCAAAATAAAGGCAATGAGCTCATGTGTGTTAATATTAACATTGTATTACACACATTTAAAAGCAGTATTGAGGATTTCTTGCCTGACTTTTACGTAAGTGATATTTTAGTTTAAGACCAAACGTAAACATAATATTAACTGGCGCCCAACGCGAACAACAATAATTAAACTTACGTTGCTTATTATATTCTTATTTTATTACAGAGAAATAACTTTCTTGTTTCTCAACTATAAAAACAAAGATTTCGTTTGGCTGATTTGAAAGGCGGTGAGGTGCTCTAAAATTCTATACAAAATAAAGCATGCAGACTTAAGACAAGGTGCGATTTATTTCTTTTATTGTATGAATTCATGAGAATTTCTAAGTATAATTGCTTTAGTTCAAAATGCAGGATAAATGAAGAAAAAAAATAAATATGAGTGACAGGCAAGAAAATTTAAGAAATAAAAAGAAAACCATGCTTGAGAGAAAAAAAGAATAAAAAAAATTCTAAGAAAAATACTTTTCTATAGATTATTATTATTATTATGCAAAACAGGGCACGTATTGAACAAGTAAACAAATGAAAGCTCTTAATTAAATTGTTTATTATATTTTCACGTCTTTAATATATTTTTTTTTTGTTTTTCTTAACCAATTAATTTTTGAGATAAAAATGTGACAGTGAAAATACAAATCAAATTCCTGTTTACTAAATAAAAGTGAGAATATATTTTTTTAATTAACAAAAATCATATAAAATATTTGCCATTCGAAGAGTTTTTTTTATGTTTTAATATTAAAAGAGCGGCAGCGAGAAAGTTTATATAATATATATTTTTTCTTATAAAATAAATAAATAGTTTTGTTATAATATTGTAAAATCATCTAATCTGAGAAATTTTCAAGTTAAATAGTACAATACGTTTGTATTATAGACAAATACACAAAAGCAACACTCAGAAAAAAAAAATAATTAATTTGATTATTAAAAAAAAACGTAAAAAAAAATTAGAACAAAATTAAATTCTTGAAAAATTAACACTGCAAACACATGCGACTCTATTAAGTTTTACCTGCTTTAAAAAAATTATTTTAAATTAAATGAATAATAACAAAATGTTAAATGAAGTGAAAAATAAAAATTAAATAAATAATAGAAATGGAAAAATTGCTTGTTATGCAAAAGTTTTTTTAAGGCAAAAAGAGAGAGATCAAGAGAATTGAGATGAGTTTGTATGCACTTTTGTATATTTTTTTTTGTTATTTTTATCACTTTCACTGTTTTTTTTTCACTTTTAACTTAATATTATAAGTAAACAAAAAATATTTAAGTACTTTTTTGTAAAGAAAAATGTTTGCAGTGTTTAAAACTTTTTTTTTTGTTATTTTTAAATTTATTTATCAAATAAAATTAAAAGAAATAATAAATAAATATTAAATACAGTTTATTTTGAATAAAGAGATTTTTTTAATGTTTCATTTGTTTACTTGTATTTTTTTGTTTTAAGTAGATTTCGATTTATATGATTTTCTTTTGTATAATGTCTCTGGGGGGAATGTATGTACAAGAAAAACAAACGAAAGAGAAAGTTAGTTAAGTTTTTAAGATTTTTTTTTTTCATAAAATAAAAAATTAAAAAAATAAAATATTTTTTAACACAATAGTCAAAATAAAAATGTATATTTATTTTTTTTCAATATAATTAATATTAAAATTATAAGAAACATTTAGAGACGGGTGTGCTACGAACTGGCCTCAGTTTTGGACGGTTTCAATTGGATTTCTTCCAAAATACACCAAAACCCGTTCAAAACTAACGCTTGTTGGAAGCAATTGTTTTTA
Organism: Meliscaeva auricollis; assembly: GCA_948107695.1. Lineage (NCBI taxonomy): Eukaryota > Metazoa > Arthropoda > Insecta > Diptera > Syrphidae > Meliscaeva > Meliscaeva auricollis. The sequence continues at coordinate 3,330,949 of OX403619.1, forward strand.
ATATTATTTTTTTTTTACATATTTCACTAATACCATATCAAAGTTTTTTGTATTTCAACATCACGTAACCTGTTTTATGTTGATTAATCGTTGATATTACTTTTGTTGCTTATAAGGGTGTTCACTTGCTATTTTTTTTTTTTTTTTTGGAAAGGGTGGGGTTTTTTTTATTCAAGCAGTATCAAACTGAAAAACTAAAGGATGAAGGTGATAATTTGTCATGTGATAAAAATGAGGAGACGAAAATAAAAACATAAAAAATCTAAACAATAAAAACTAAAACGAGCAGGTTTTTAAGGAAGATGCAAACTTAGTATATTAAGAAAAAAAAAAAAAAAAAAAACAATAAAAAATCTATAAAGATATAAAAGAAAAATACTTTTTTTATAACTCATAAAATAACATGCTTTTAATACCTTAATTCTAGTGCAAGTTTAATGCCATTCATCACTTATTTAAACTCTCGAAGATAGAAATTTATTCCTCCCAAGGTAAGCCGTATATTTTCTTTGTTAGATACAAGTTATGTCACTTGCTCTTCCTAACACTAATCTTGTTTCAGTGATGTCCAAAATAGACAAATGTGTCATATTTTGTCTCAATTGAGCTTGTGTAACAAAACCAGGGCTCAATGATTCAGAACATAAAAAAAAAAAAAATTAAGCTGGCGCCCAACGTGCGACCTTGAGCAAATACTTATATTTAAAAAAATCATTTTTGAACTGCTAGATTTTATAAAGAAAATATTATACCCTTAATGCACAAATAATAGTTTGTGGACTATTGACGATGATTTTAAAAGAAAACCCCGCACTCGCACAACATATTAGTATCACGCAATTCTCAAATTTCATTTTTTTGCTTGTGCAAATACTCATACCAAAATAATTTTTGTTGGTAGTTCACATTTAGTTGAGATATAAAAAATTTGTTTAACTGGCGCCCAACGTAAAAAACAAAAACACCCATTCCATGGACTGAAATGTTTGGTCTTCTCCCTGTTAAAGTAAAAACATTTAGATTTATTTAAAATATTCTAACTGGGAAGTTAAAGTTATAAACGCATAGATTGTTTTAAGGTTTGAGTTGCAGTACAAGAACTGATTATATTAGCTGGCGCCCAATGTGAGAACCTCAATTAACAGATAAGACTTTCAGTTTCATTCATTTTGCTTGGACACAGATTCTTTAAACACAACAAATGTCTTTACGAGTGGAATAATAAACAAAGCAGCACTAACTGATGCTAAAACAAATTTCATGAAAAATTAACTAACCAAATGTTAGCACGAATTAAATTTATAAATTAATTCGTTAGCATTTTTCTCACTAAACTAAATTACCTCAAATCGTTTTTATAAATAGACAAATCCATATTTAGCAAAATTGAGTTTGAACACTAATTTCCATCGACTTACCTAGAAAGAGACAAATGAAAAAAAAAACAATTATTAATTAATTAATTATCCAGGCAAATAGGAAAACAAAAAAAAAACATTTTACTAAAATCATTTTCAAATATAAAATCAAAACTGTTTACCCAGTTACACCCGATCTCGAATAGCAAATAGGTATAGTTATCAAAATTTGCCCTTGGCCAAAAACCAAAATACCCAAAATCTCCCAAAAAAAAATACTGTTTCAAAAAAAAAAAATATTTAATAACAACAAACCTCTGTGAAGAGCCCGACGAAACCAACATTAATAATGAAAATTTAATTTGCGGTGTTCAAATAAAATTGAACTCTCTTCCTCCAACTCTAAAACCCACCCCTTTTGGTTTCTCTCTCTCTGTGTTTTTGTGTTGCTGTGTGTTGATTTGCTTTAGCCTCGGATATAATCATTTAACCACTCGACTCGATGATAGTTAAACATACCCACCAACACCAACGCTCGCCACCATCCAACTTAGGACTCGAAAGGAGAACGGCCTTCCCTCTGTGAAATCGTCCTTATTCGACAAAAACAAAACCTCTTAGGCAGTTTTCCGCCGGTATGGCTCTAAAAAGGGGTTTTCTTCGTTCCGTTTGGTTCGGTTTTATTCGTTCGGTTCGGTTTCGAATGTTTACAGGATAAATATGACTGTTCTGCTATTCTAGCATCATCATCATCATCGCCAGGATTTGTAAATTGGAGCGAAACAACCTCCTCGCATGGAGATGGAGACGAAGACGGAGACGTCGTCATCGTACGTAGAAATTCCAAAGTTCTAATTAAACAAACATCCACATAGCCTTTACCCAACCCATCCTTATGATCGCAAGAAAGCAATTTTAGACAAGTCTCACATACACGCAACAAACAAAACGTCGTCGTTCGTCGCCACGCCGCGCTGCGCCCGTCGTCCCACTTATGATGCTTTAACGATATATCGTATGTGTGGGTTTTCAAGTGGTGGTCTACGGATAAAAGGACGCACTTGAGGGTGGATGTAATTTATGATTGTGTATTACGTTTTTTTTTTTGTTCGTTTCTAGCCTCAAGATCCAGAAGAAAATATTTCTGAAAAGCCCCAGAATATCTTTTATGTACTTTCAATTTATTTTATGTTTATTTAGTGTTTGTTTCATTTTCGGTTCAAGGCATATGTTTTATTATTAGGATGTTTCTTAGATTTTGACGTAGCAAGTAGTAGGTATGCAGAGAAGATGCCCGTTTACGGAGGAGGCGTATGTGGAATACTATGGATTTGTTTATGCTAAGGCAATGTAGGTGAGAAGGTTAAGTTGAAAGCTGCTGAACAAATTGTGATTATTACCGCAGAGAACGAGCATTAAAAAGGCAATTCGAATAGATAATAAAAGTGGTAATTGAAATGGAGCCTGTTGGGCGCCAATTAGGAAAAAGTTTTTTTTTTTTTGGTTGCTTGTTAAGAAATGTTTTGAAGGATGTTTGTTGGGAGCCATATTATGAAAAAATTTTTTAAATATTTGTTTTGTACCAGCTAAAAAAAAATTTAATGATGTTTGTTGGGCGCCAGTTAAAAAAGTTTTTAAGTTATTTGTATTTTTTTTTAATACAACTAATTGAGAACTTGCATTAAGTATTCTTAGACACGAAAAAAGGAAACTCTCATAAAGATTCAGCTTAACACTATATAAGAAATTGGAAAAAAATAGGTTTGTTGGGCGCCATTTAAGACTAAACGATAATTGTAAAGAACTAATAGGAACCTTATCCTTTTCTCCTTAAGATGCAGTACTTCAGATAAATTAGCGAAAACTATGTCGCAATTGCAATAATTGTGTAAGCAATTAAACATTTCCTCGAAATAAAAAAAAAAATTATTTCTTTACAAGAAAACTTAATATTTTTTACCGGGATTAAAACAAAACAAAAGTCTCCAACGCCTCACAATGTCCTTTCTTTTATCTACTGTTATAAATGTGTACTGGTTGTACTTCTTCTTTTTTTTGCAATCACGTTTCAATGCAGTAACATTTTGTACTTAAAATTGTCACTTTGACACAGACATCCTTGTAGATTCATCTTCATTTATATCCTTTTTCCCAAAAGAATACAAAAAAAAAAAAAAAATTGCTACCATAACTGAGTTGCCATCCTTCTCCTTTTTTTTTGGGTGTTCGTTATCTTTAAGGTGTCACATGCATGTGCTTGTGCCAAGAACTGCCTTTAATGGAACGAGTTGTCACGTAGAGTTTATTGCCCAATAAGCTTTGTCCTAAATTCTTCCGGTTCTTGTCTCATGATCTAGATTTTTTTTTCCAAACCAAGACAAAAATTTGGCGGACAAGTCGACAGGATGTTTGCCAAAAAAATAAAACGCATCCTAGACAAACAAAAAAAAAAACAAATCTAAGGAACTGCATGCTCCTGCAAAAATGTTGTGAGAATTAAAAAAAAAATCCGAAAATAATGGCTGAAAATATGATTTTTTTTCTCTGTCCTAAACTCCTGTGTAGTATGTGCATCCTTTTGTTTTCATTTTTAGGAGGTATAAGACATCTTTCGCGATAAGGCGGTGGCGGAGAGCAGAATAAGGACATATTTGCCGTCTGTTCTTGTCATAGATATCCCGACAAATGGACGAGATTTTTATTTTATTTTTGTTCTTTTGGGTATTTCTTACGGATGTATTCTGAATGTAGGCCAATTATTATATTGTAGAAATGTTTTTTTGTGCACAGTGCAATAGAATGGGATAAACATGCATTTGACAGTGGAATAGTCTTCGTCGCACATGTGGTGCATCCTATTTAGAGATCATAAAACTTCCGCATAAGTTTTACTGGACGAAGACTTCGACTATACAAAACTACGACCGACGACGATACGGTGAATGAAAAGTTCTTGGCAAAGGATAATAAAAATAATAGTGGAATGTTTTTTTTTTGTTTGTATTTTGTAAGAAAGAACAAACTGGAGCAAGGAGTTAAACGAGTTCATTTTTATTATGTATGAGTGAATTTGAGGAGTGAATAAATTGTTGTTTTTAGAAAATGACTGATAAGAAGGATATATTAGAAAATATTTGGACTTGGTTATGAGGATGATGCATTACAAAACCTACCTGAGTCTCAATAATTAGTAATAACTAATGAGGAAGTGTTTTTTAAAGCTAACAGGAAAATAATTTTAAAGATGGTAATTAATTCAAATTTAAAAAATTTCGTTGGGCGCCAGTTAAGATACTGATATGGGAAACTTTAACGAACTTTATAGTTCCAAGCCAAAGAATTATCTGCATATTTTTAAAAATATTTGCTGGGTATCATTTGAAATTAGTTTTTAAAATGTTTGTTGGGCGCCAGTTAAAAAAATGAATAAGTCTAGCCAAGTTCTTTTTTTTATTTGCTTTTTTTTAAGAAGTGTTATTTGTTGGGTGGAGTTGTAAGCAAGTTGAGTAACAGATACAAAAAAAAAATATTTATAAAAAAAAATATTTGGTATTTTTGTTGGGCGCCAGTTAACTTCGTTAATATACTTTTTAGAGAAAAGTCAATCTCGATATTCTATTATCTCAACTCTTATAAACTGTCAATGAACTGCAAAACAATTGAATTTAAAATTCAGTCCGTTTAGGCTGGGTTATAGCTTCTGCACTATATAACCCTTCCTGCTAAATAAAAATTATAAAATCAAAAAGCAAATATGAGGCGCAAACATTTCCAAAAATCATCCTCTTCTCGAAATTGTCAAAATATCAAGGATTTACCAAACTTAAAAAAAAAATTAACCCGAAAAACAATCAACCCACCACCAGACAGTCATTTGTGAATCCTTCAAACCTCCCACTCCGTATGCATGTGTACTGTCGATTTCATCCATCAGCTTTAGAATTTTGACTTTTTGGTCTAATAGAATGTCACTATGCAATAAAACATTAAAAAAAAGCCAAAAGTTTGACGACAAATCGACTAAAAACAAGGAGCTGGCTCCAAAAATAAACGATTTAGCAAAAAAAAAAGTGAGGAAGGCAAAAATTTGAATAAACCATAACAAGCCATCAGGAACGTCGACACAACGAGAGCGACAGCAGCGCTGCATAGCAGCGGTAGGAACGAGAAATATTTTCCATTCTCATAAATATTAAAATGGAAAATTTTCCGTTTATTAATTTAGTCATTCAGCAGCTTAATTCAGGCGATCATAATGAAAAACGAAAAAAAAAATGATATAAAAGTGGTGACAGGGTGCGGGAGATAGAATAAAAAAAAAAAAATTGTCTACGACTACCATCAGTACCAGCTCTCAAGCCAGTAGGAGTTAGTTTCGTGTACAATTTTCTCATCATCATCTCTGACCAACCAACCGATTCGTCCTCCAGTTTGACTTTTATACCTCTCTGCTCATTCCACACTCACAATTCTACCCGCACTTTACCCCTATTTCTTGTTGGTCGTTGCTCGCTGTTTCGTGGTCTTGAGATGTGGGCGAAATGAAGAAGCCAGCAACGAAACGAAACGCTTAATATGCGAAGAATTCTTATGCAAATCGGCTATTATGGCAGCTAATTGAAAAACAGTTTTAGAAAATGCGAAACATCGCGAAATGACGACAACGACGACGACGACTTGGACGACCAAGACGAAAGCAAAGGCAATGACGACGTTGCTGATGGTTGAAAGAAGGAAAAATAAAATAATAAATACAAAAGTTAAAATAAAAAAAAAAAAAAAATTAGAAAAAAATAAAAATGGACAGGGAACTTTTCCGGATTTTGATGGGATGGGGTGACGGACGAAAGGAGCTGGTCCCTCGCTTACCCGGTTGTTTATTTCGAAGACAATTTCTGTGAAATTTGCTAAAAAAAAAAGTTCTTTTGCGCGATGATTTGAATTAAATTCTCTTAAGTCTCATTTGCAGGAATATTTTATTAGCAATTCAATGAATCGTGAGGGTATCTGTTCGGGTATTGAGGGGAAGAGTATGAACAAAATTCACACTAAATTGAAAAATAAAACTGATGAGCAAAAACAAAAAAGTCGAAAATGAAATAAAACTTTTTCTTATGGCTGTGTTTAAGATTTTTAAGAATTTGGTCAGTAAAAATGATTTTAAATCAAGAAAAGGGGTTTAAAAACAAAATCTGTTAGGTTAAAGGAGAGATTGTGAACTGCAAATACTGCAGAATCCAAATGATCGGGAATGATGGCTTTTCTCATGAAATTGATACTTTCGACCCTTTATATTTCTCTTGCAGTTGTGCGCCGTGATAATCCGACATACTTACTATTGCGCCACGGAGTTCACTTATCTGTCATATCGGTTCAACGACTTGATTGAGCTAAAAGCAATTAATCTCTATTTAGACCGCATTCGTTTCCTTAATAGTGGCGCCCAACTGAAGACTGATGTCTTTTTGCTTCCAAGAAAAACTTATGAGAGGAATTCAAATCTTTCTATTTGTTTACTGATTGGTATTCTATACAACACCTAAGTAATCGAATGTAAAAACAAAGCAGGATGTCATATTGGTTCCCTTATGAGCTGCTTATTATTATCTTCTTTAAGTGGCGCCCAACTAAAGACGCAAATTTGATTTTTTTCAAATAAAAAAGGTCGTGAAGCAGAATCAGATCATCCAATTGTATTAAAAATGAGCCTAATACCTAATACTTTTTTGTTCAATCGTGATTCGTTTGATCTTCAAATTAGATGCGTACCATCAATATATAAGTAAAATGTCAACCAGGAGCCTAGATTGACTTGCCTCCAATTCTTCTGCATAGTTTCCCGTTAGATATTTAATAATAAGTGAAAAATTAAGTAAATTAATATACCATAAGGAGACAAGAAAAACAATATTTTTTATTAAAAAGTGGCGCCCAACTGACATTTTTTTTTAACTTTTAAGCCTGAAAATAAATTCAAGGATTAAAGGTCACACTTAAATGATCTGAATGTAGTCTAATTGAATTTTATTGACTGCTTCAATATTTATCCTTTGGCATACAATTAATCAATTCACTTTGCTTTCAATTTATAACCAAAGATCTATCAACAATATTTGTTTAAAAAAAAAAAACATACATATTCAGTTTGTTTGCTTTACTCTGTTGTGTATGTAGGTAGAGTTTGACCTTCACCCTCATAGATTAAATACCTTCATATATTTACATAATTCTTGTTCCTGTCATACGTGGTGGCAGTTTTAATAACCAAAGTACACATTTGGTTTAACCACAAATAGGGAAGAATTTTGATTCGTTGTGATGTGTGTTCTACGAGTATGTAGGTATGCATGGTTATGAATCAAGTGACATGTAAATGTTTATACACATATAATTAAATTGAGCAAATATTGGCGGTCACATGTGTGTGGTCTGAACATTAGCTCTGCAGCCAAAATCAGCATTTCCGAAGGGAACATTAATTAGCTTGTCGAGCGTTTGTGGTTGTTTCGCAAATTCAACTAAGAAATTAGTATAAAGCATTTGAGTTGTATTATAATTGAGTTAATTATTTATACACTCGTAGATTTCCAATTTTAAAGTTGAAAGAAAAAAGAAACAAAGCCCTTTGATAAAAAAAAATAACAAAAAATTGACGTCTATTAGTTCATTACCCTCTCTCATAGTCGGTGTCTCAAAAGAGAAATGAAACCACCGCAGTCTATACCCGAACCTCATCTAAATTAACTTCCTAGCCATATTTTCAACCCTCATAACCAACCACCGCATACAGCAGGAACAGGACGCGCGAAGGACGATGATGTTGGCAACGAACGACAGCCAAACGACGACGACACAAAATACACACACGTCCCCTCAATAAATTTAGATTCATTAGCTCTGCAACATCACCAACTGCATTGCAAAACTGCAAACGTGCTCCGCAAATCTCTGTTGCACAGAAATTTATCCAACATTCGTACAAACATTCATAGAGACTTTTCGTATACACACCATAGGACACACTTCATCAACACATACACACACATCCTCAGACTCTGTGTGTGTGTGTGTATCATTCCTCATTCTGACATTTCTCCAAATTGGACAAAATGTCGTATTGGGATTTTCATTTGGTCAGCAATTAGCCGAAGTTGGTTGCAGTTAAAATATTAACACTCCTCACTTTTGGTCCTGCATTTCTCCGGTAGATATACGTGGAAATGGTATACAACTCGGTACACAGAGAGTAGACTCATGCTACCGTTAAGGACCACGTTCCATCCAAGTGTAAAAGTTATAAAATTCTTAGAAACGTAAACTTTCTATTCCACCCACTTAGTCCTGTAGTATTGCACAATGCACACACAATTACACTGCAATTGGCAACCATTTTTGCCAAGAATATCAAGGAAGGGAGGATAAGAGGTGAGGATCCAACAAGCTATATTATGTACAGAGGATTCGGTTCATGCCTTGACTAACCGAAGGGATGTGTTTTGCTGAAAGCTGTGTATTTCTATGCCATAAATATTTAACAGTGGGAAATTTACCGATTGGGGAGGTAATAATAATAACATACCCTACACAACACAACACAACACATATACTATTCCACCGCAGCCCTTCCCTTGATATGCCCCCATTCCAACCACAGCCCCCCTCACACAAGGGATGAGAGTTTAAAAATTATTTAATGGTGAAAAATTACAATGGGAAAGAGTAAAAACTTTGTCCAGTCTGCGTTTGGTTTGAGATCGGTCTTTTGGGTAAAATGACGTTGGACCTCTGGCTTCGCTGGTGTCGACTTATTAAGTCACACTTTTTCGCAAAAAGTTATATCCAACTAGCAGCGTTAAGTATGAGAAACAAAGGCAGAGAGAAAAAGTTTCCATTTATAACAATTTTTGTTCATAGAAGACGTTTGCGCGCACGACGAAACTTTTATTGCGATTTAATTGGGCGAACATTGCAAAATTGTTTTCGATCCTTTGACAGGATATATGTGTATTGATGTTGATAAAGTTTGTTATTTGTTTTCATTATTTATTATTTCAATTATTTACTTATTTCAATTTTTCATCAGATTTTTTTTTTGATTCTATTGAGGTTATAAATAGCAATGCTACGAATCAAATTGCAAATTGAAAATGATTTTTACCTACCACAGGGCGTTATAAGGGAGCAATATAAGTCCATTCCTGATTCGCGTGTGAAGAGCATCATGCAAAATCAAAAATAAAGATTAGTTTTAAGAGTTTAAGGAAATTACGTTGGGCGCCATTTAAGATAAATATAATTTTAACCTTAAAAATCGGATATAAGAGGTCGTCATTTTAAATGATTTTTAAGAGGTTTTTCTAATTTTAATTATGTCCCTTATCAGAATTCCAAAATTAAGCTGCTTTGTTAAAGTTAAAGAAATTGTATTAGCTTAAGAAGTGTTAAAAGATTGCGATAATTGGACCTTTATCTTAAATAGGGCTTAACATTGTGTGCTTCATCATATTCGAAAGTTAAATTAAATTTTTAGAGTTAACTAAATTTACGTTGGGCGCCATTTGCTAAAGATAAATATTGTTTTTAGCTTAAGAAATTTTAGAAAATGACAATAATTTACACTATATCTTAAATGTTGCAACTTTATCTAAAATGTGGAAAAAATCAAAACTTAATTTGTTTTAACTTGAGAAAAGACATGAAGTAAATACATTCGAGAATTTTATTTAAATTAGAGCTTTAATAACAATAAAAAAAAACGATGGTATAGACCAAATTCAGACTTACACTTCTGACGTGAAAGTCCAACACACTTTTAATTACGCCGAGGCGAAATATTAGATTTATGGATGATGGAAGTTTTGTTGGGCGCCACTTAAGCAGTGTAAAGAATTTACTTGACTCCGTTTGAACGAAAAAATGTATAATATACGTCCACATATTCTTATTCTAATTAAAGTTGTATTTGAATATATTTCTAAGATTCGATAAAATTGTGTTGGGCGCCAAATAGCGAAAACATTTTTTTTTTTTTAATATTACAGAAAGACCCTTTGATGATTACCTCAACTAATATCCACACCTAAGAAATATGATATTCTCAAACAGGTCTCATTACAAAATGCAAAATTATTAAATATGTGCTTGTACGTGTATGCAGGCTTAAAATTGCTACCATATGCATATCGCGAGTCGCATAAAATAAGACTGCAACACAAAGGATAATACATTTTCCTCTATAACCTACACCTACCTTCCTACCTACTTCCCATCCTTCCACGCTTATCCTTTAAACCGTGCACTAGCTATGCATACTAGGTACATACGATATGCTTATTATTAGAAATTACATTGAATATTGAAGGAATTAAACCAAATGTTAGTACGTTTATGGTCCTTTGCTTTGTGAATATTAGATTGGCAGCAAAAGTGCAGTGGTGCAGTGGTAAAACGAACAAACGAACGCAAAACTTGACTGACTTACTGTAATAGTGGTGATAGTTTGGTGCCATTTTGTGCATAAGGATTCGATAAAGTCGATGTAGAAGTAGAAAAATCCTTAAAGGAATCACTAATAATGGTGAATTAAAAGTTCTTGTGAAACATTTAATTGGTATTTTTCCCGAATGAGGTTGTTTGGTTGAAATTGTTGATTATTTAATTGGAAGTTAGAAGGAGTTTTCTCTGGTGGATTATATAGGCGCACCGCTCGCTGATGGGGAGCAACAAAACGGTAAGGTTGATAGAGAACTGAATTATACTGAGTAAGGTTATGAAAAACGAGATTTTTTTTTGTTTGCTTCTCTGGAAAAGTTAAGGTGGAAATTGTGATTAATAGTTTATTAAGGACACTAATATGGGGGGAATTTTCGAAAAATTTCAATTTAATTGTTGGTTGCTAGTTACTAATGGTTTCATTGTTGAGTTGAGAAAGTTGTTATGTATTAGAGCAGATTTGAACGGAACAACTTCTTCATAAAGGGGTTTTCAGTATTGATAGAGTTGAGTGTTGGGGAAAATAACAAAAAGTGTATCCTTTGAGCAGCTGTTGTCTTCACATTTTCCATTTTCTTGTGTTAGCGCTTGGCTGAATGGTAGGTGCGTAATTGTGCCGATGTGTGGCTTGGGCTCAAATCCAATCCAATACTTCAATTTTTTTTGGGTGCCATTTATTTCCAAGGTTTTTTATTAATTAGAACATTTTAAAACTAGTTGGAGCATAAAACTAAGTGATAAGATTAAAATTTCCCAGATGAAATGGTTTGAAGAGAAGGAACCAAGGGTTGAGTTGAAAAGATTTCCGAAAACGTTTAAAGCATATGACTGTCAGGGAAGCAATAGAAACCTAATTTTACCTCACAAATTATTTGAATCAAATAAAACAAATTTAGAAGTGGCGCCCAACTGAGGATTAAAGATATCGATAGTAATGTGCACAAATATAGTGAGACCCAAAATACTTAATTATTAAATGAACGAATATTATACAAAATATACGAATATTGCGACAGATTTTAAGCTATCTTCAATCAAAAATGGCGCCCAACGAGAAACTATACTTTTGTTTGTTCACTTTTTTCAAGAACCATTTTGCATTAATGTTTTAATTGAATGTGAAGACTCCACTTCCTTCAAGGTGTTTGTTAGACTTAGCTTTAAGTTTGGTTTGTTTTCCCGTTGGGCGCCATTTTAACGCAGTTGTTGTGTGTTTATTGATAGACTAGTTCAATGTTACAATGTTTATAAATGCATGTACAGCGAACTTCATTGTCTTTCATTGCTAAGCCAAACAGAACCATAAAAGAGTATATCCGATGTTAAAACAAAAAAAAAAAAAAAAAACATCAAAAATGTATCCAACACTCCCAACATGGCAAAGAAGAACAAAAACCAACAAAAACCTCCATTAAGTTAAAAGAATCCACCTTCTCCTTATGTAGAATTAATTTTACTTTCGGTATCATTCTTTTGCAAAGTCACAGCATAAAAGTGAAACGACCGACCCCGACTGGCTATGCAACAATCTGACGACAAAACGTACGCAGCAACAAAAACTTGTCTTTAACTTGAAACGCGAAATCCGTCAATAACGATCGCGTCTTCTTTTTCCATTGCAGCAATGCCCATATGTCAACATTAAATTGATGATAATGATGATGATGCCTCTGTCGATCGATTGGATCAATTCCATCTTCTTCGATGCCGCGATAGATGGATGGATGATGTTGGAAGACGTGTCGCAATGCTGCTAATGACTTCCATAGCAAACAAAAAAAAATCAAAAAAAAACACAAAATCTTACCTCACTGCATTAGCTAACAGAGAGCATATCGCAGCCAATCCCTGTTTTTTTTTTTTTTTTTGTATCTGTTTTGCGCGAAATCTTAACTTGAATGTTTTGCCCTCAAACAATTTGTACAATTAACGTTCCAATGTGCGCGCGTACTTTTCAATCATCGATCGGGCATTTATACAACCACAAACATCTTTTATTCGCCTCATGAACCGATGCGATCGACGCAACGCACAATGACATCGATGGAACAAAAATTTTTGTTTTGATTAAACGCACATTAGTCTCCTTCTCATATAAAATCAGCACCAAGTTAAAGTTGGGAAAGGTATAGGTAAAGAGTCTTTAGGGCTTGACTTAAAGTCCCGCACTTAGATATGCTGGGCCATACGGCACAGGAAGGAAGAAAAAAAAAACTTGTCGTCTTGCTTTGCTTGGTATTTCAACGCATCACTGTCATCTCGATTTTTCAGCCAGAACAGGATTTTAAACAAAGAAACATCCATGAAAGGGTTGCCTACGGTGTGTTTTTAATATTTTTTTTATTTTTTATTGTTTTCGTGAGGAATTAATTTGGGTAATTTCTCAGTTTATACTGAATTGGTACGTCAGAGTCCATGGACGAAATTCTCCATTAGGGATAAACTGCAAGTTCCCTTACTTTTGTACGTTTTTAATTTCCGTTTTCACCCCATTTTCGCGTACCCTTTCTACTATCAAAGCAAACATCAGACTAAATTTTAAGTTCTTTCCAATAATAATTGTAGTTTTCTACAATTTTTTTTAATTTATAATATTTTTTAGCCGCAATTCTCCTCCCTCTTTCCCCTATTCGATCTCTATCGAAAATTTTAACTCACCTATTTGCAATGTGACGAAAACCTCTTTCTAGGGGTAAACTTTTTTTCCATTTTATGAGTTTTGGTTAAATAATGTGTTTAATTTCGTTCAAATAAGTCACATATATGGCAACCCTACTATGTGTTAAAGTCGGCGAGTATGATTAAAAGATGCCCTTGCGACAATGTTTTGCAGATCTGTTTGTTGTTGATTATCAAACGAGTCATTGAGTCAGAAAAGAGGATGACAGACGAGTTCTGAAGTCTTAAAAACGACGACGAAGACGAAGACGACAACTCGACGCGACATTGAAGGTTGAATTTTTGTGCTCTGTGCACCCAACACACTGCTGAGCCAAACGCAGCAAAGTGTCATATGAGCATAAATAATGGAACTTTTTTCGGCCCTCATGCGTCGCGTAATTGGAACACGCAGATGATTTATGTCCCAACAAATTGATGTGCTTCTTCTCTCTGTGACTGCAATGTCTGGCTTCATTTGCAAAAGCAAACAAAATAGCTAGTCGCCATCGTCGCCGTCGTCCGTTTTCCAAATGACTGAATGGCGTTGATGAGAATCGAATGTGACACAAACGATCAAAAGGTCAACCGACCATGATACCACCACGCCTGCCATGTATAGTTCAGGACTATCTCCAACCTACGATTGCTCACATAAACTTTTTCCCAAAAATTAACAAAAAAAAAACACAACTCTTCAAAAAATAGGGTTTCCAACCCCTTTAGGTTGTATTCTGTTTTTTAGCCAAATTGTCACACACTTTAAACAACTTCATACGAGTGGATGGATGATGTAAGCAAAAACAACTCATTCAACCCTTAAATTGAAAGTTGTACCTTCTCGTCCTCCAAAAACAAAAAAAAAAAACTCACCGAAACTTGAAAAGTATGTATGACAGAGAGGCTATAAAGAACTTCATTTAATTCCTGCTATAGAGTAGTTCTGATGATGGAATCGGCGTAACTACGATTTGGAGTTTTTTTTTCTTGTTTTTGTTTTTTTTTTTTCGGGAGATGACGAGTGGCGATAAAACTTGGGCACGTGACCGTAGGCGATTTTTTGCTGTTGTCATTGTTGTTGTTGGTTTTTTGTGTATTCCGTTTGTAATTCAAGAAGTTATATCTTATATGACATTGTTAACGATGTTTAAGATTGTTAACTATCCGAAAATTCGGGAGTGTGTGTGTCGGGCTGTTGATCGGGCGTCTTGATTAGATTAAACCATGAAAAGACACAAACACCGTACGTGCGTTTCATGGTTTTTATATTATTTTTTTGGTTTTTTTTCGTCCTTAATGAGAGCAGTAATTACAAGGTAGTTAAAAGAGTTCATTTTTTTTTTTTGGCGGGTGTTTTTGGAACAAGGAGGGTGATGGAGTTGGCTATTGAAAGGCAGTGATGCGTTTTTAATAATTGGAAAGTTCCGGAGACTGTGGGAAGAAATAAGTAACTTAGTTGGTACCCCTTGTTAATTTAAAATTAAAAAAATGAAGATTTGGATCAAATTCGCTTTTATTATTGTCAAAGAATATGAAAACTTTTAGAAAACGATGCCATTTTCAAAAAAATATCTAAAAACTTCATCGTGTAACACATCAAACAAAAGACATCTAATCACTTTTTCAAAATTAAAAACCAAGCTCTTCTTCAAAATCAGTTGGCTGGGATTTTTGAGTACAAACTCCTAATTTGTTGGCCAAACACAAAAGTGTTTTGGTGAACATAAATATTTACTTCCGAAACCAAATCGCATTGATAACCACTTTTTTTACTCAGCATAAATATTTAGAACTAAACCAAACGAAAACTTTAGGGGCCATATTATTCACATTTTTAAGGGCCAATTTGTTCATCTCCGATCATCTTTAAGGCATGATTATTGCCATCATCGAATGTCCACACAAACAATTTTTTTTCTGAGAATTCATAATTTAAGTTGTTACTCATAGATTTAGCTGATCAACCGATTTCGGTTGATTAGCGCCATTTAATTAGAACCTCTGAAAACTTTGTTGAAAACTTAACCCGCTGTGAAAAAAACTAACCCTAAAACTATCGAAATAAAACTAGTTTTCGCTAAAACAAGTTTTATTGCGGAAGAAATCAAAACTATTTTTAGTTTTAAAATTAAATTCCAGATCTGGAAATTAAAACTAGTTTTTCGGTTCCTCTCAAAATTTCCAATGGAAGAGAAAGTTTAATTAAACTGCCTTTTTTATACCATTTACCGCGGGAGTTCACGATATTTTGCACATTTTAAACTTTTCACGTTTTTTCACCGTTTTTCCCACAGTACTGAGCACTTTTTTTATGACTTCCCATGCTATTCTGCAATGTTTGACCAGTATTCCGCGATTTTTGCACGGTATTCCGTGCTTTTAACCGCGGTAGTCTTCGGTATTCCCGCAACTTCAAATGGTTTTTTCGACACTTTTTAGGGTTAACTATCTGACTTTTTTTCAGCGGTATTTTAGTATTTTCCTGTGGTTCTACGCCACTTTTTATGGTTTTCTATTTGAATTTCTTTGCTTTTTTCCGCGGTATTTTACTATTGCTCCCGCGTAATACTTCTTTCCTAGAAACTTATCAAATTGCATATCAAACAGATGGTCTTTTCACCATCTTCTCATATTTTAAAACCAGGATCTTCTACAAGGACAGTGGGCTGAGTTATTTGAGTAAAAACTTAATTTTTTCTCGATTTTTCTTTAAACACTAGAATTTTACCCGTGCAGAAAATAAACTCAGAAACCCAAAGAATTACATATTAAACGGAAGGTCTATTTACCATCTTTTGTGTATTGTAAACTAAAATATTTTACAGAGTGTGTGAGTGGTGAGATATTTCGTTCATAGAGATTTTCGAATGAACAAAAATGTAATAGCATGAGTCGTAAACGTTTTTGACTGCTGGAGCATGGAGAAAACAATTGAAAGTGATAGCTGGTGAAAACTATAAATAGGGAACTGATTCTTAAGGATTTGTGGAGTTATTATTTTTGATTTTTGGGAAGAAGGATAACTTGAAGCAACTTAATCTATGTGCAATCCTATTATCCATCTCTAACCTTCTCTCGAAGACCAAACTATATTAATACTCTTATAATTATTATCATTATAGCTTACTTGGTCATAAAGGCTAACCCCTTTAAAACTCAATTCACATGAATTTCCAAAATATATTCATCTTTCAAACCCCAATTCATTCATTGATTTGAAAATTCCAAAATCTTCTGTAATGTCCTGCAAAAAATGTAAAATCTGACCCCCTTTCCCCCCCCCTCCATCTCCCCTCTTTCAAATACTTAAGGACAAATTTTGACTCTACCTAGACAGAAATATGTATATAATTCCACCTAAGCCACAGACAAATCCAATTTAACTATCTATTTCCGCTTTAATGCAGACAGACTTTTGTATATTTGTTTCACTTCAGTTTGTACAATCTCATAGATTTTAAAGAGCCAAAAATGATTCTTTAAATCCTTAAATCATCTAACCATGGTCCGTCGTTGTCCTGTAATCTGACATGAATGAAGGGGAAATGGATAAATGAAATGCTGGGCAAAACCAAATGAATTTTTCATAAATCCAAGTATTTAATTTGAATAAATCAATTTCAATACATTTCACCCTCACTTACCCCACTGCTCCCCTATTTCAAATGCCCATTATGGTTTCTCTTCATATTGTGTGGGTTTATAGAGAATAGACGACCCCTCGCTCTCTCTCCCTTCAGCCCTTGATGGGTGATGAAATTTTTGTTATTGTATATTGCAATCTTCCAATAACCAAACATACTTGCCGCACCTAGCCGAAATATATACATAACAGAAGAGCCTTGGTCATTGTCGTCATCAAGAGAGTTTGGATATTTGAAATTTCAATTGAAGCCTGCCATAGGACTTTATAGAAGGAACAACCTCTCTCTCGTCCTGTTGCATTAACAACCACTTAACCAGCCCTTGGTATTGGTCAATGATGCAACTGAAGGATGCATGAATTATTTCCAGAGATGTCTTGGGAAGATGCATCATCTACAACACCGCACCACCCTTTCAGTTCCTTTCCATTCAATATGTTTAACCCAAATGTCCATCATCAATACACTACACAACCTAGGCCAGACATCCACAGAGAGCAGATTCGGCAAGAATTTCGAGCAACTTCTGTAGCTGCCCTTCTGTCGTCCCGTTCCCATTTCTGTCTCATGATCCATTCATATATGATGGGTATCGCCCTGGAGACAGTTTAAAGCTGTTTGTAACTCAAGAAATGATTAATAGCTCGGTACAATGTACACAAGTTTGAAATCAAAGGCAAAGAGAAGAACACAGGGCAATGGGTGGAGAAAAACAGAAAGAGAGCAGAAGAAGCAGATAGATTGTGATGATGTTCTGTCCTAAAATGCTAATTAAGGAGGCACTATGCTGCTGTCAATGACAAACGGTCCCCGACCATGTTTCTGAGGGAATGAATGAGTCTCGTCGCATATGTGAATAAATGATGTATCCTCCTCGTTGTGTCGTCCTTCACGTCGCGTCGCTTCGTCGTTGTCGCGCCTCCTCGCGCTGTCGAATGTCATGAAAGATTTGGCGACATTCTTAATGGCAACCACGTGTGAAAGCGTCAGCCGCTCGGGAAGACATATCGCAGATAGAAGATGCATCCAGGAATTTAATGCGACCCCGATTTATTATTTGTCTTGTTAGAGATGGGAGATGGGAGGTTTTTTTTTCTGTTTTTTTATTTAATTTATTTGTGCAGGTCTTTATTTTTTCATCAGACATACGCAACGCAAAACCGCTAGCACTGGAATGCGAGCATTTATATACTTATTTCCCTATGAAGTGTCATCTTTTGGTTTATGATGTCCCTAAGACACGGTACATGATATAATGGCTGTCGCCACAAAGCAATTCGCGTCATCAAAGAGGGAGGATTTAACAAAACGAATGGTGTTTGGCGTTCGAAATTTTGAATAATGGGTTTAATGGTCTCTAACATATTGCACAGAAAATTGTGTATTTTTAAATCTCAATGGATAGTACTTAGAAATAGTGAAGTATTATTGAAAATTGATGAAATTTCATTCAAAAATAGTGCTTAACGGTACAGTAAGAATGGTCGCTACAATTTGTCCAGAACAGAAAACCAAAACCTTTCACGAGGCTTATTCGTCGAGTAGTCATCATTAAAAGTTTGATTTTGAAAAATGTTGGGCCTAAAATTCAGTGGATATCTGATATTCTCTTCAATTAATACTTTAGGAAGGTACACTTGGTCGAATTCCATTAAAAAAGAAAAAAACTGACAATTTAAAATTTAAGCAAACTTTGCCTTCCACCGGATCCATCCACTGATGTGGAATAGGAACGGACTCTGCCAGAGGACTAAGCTACTTCTATACAAGCAGCTTATAAGGCCCGTGATCACTTACAGCTTCCCAATCTGGTTCACGGCGACAAAATCTTAGATGGGCAAACTGGCAATTTTTGAAAGGAAGATCTTACGAATCTGCATAGGAAAGAGTTTCGACAGGATACAAAGAAAATATCCCAGCAACAAGAGACTTTACGATGAAGCGAAGCTCCTCCAAATTGACAGATACCTTGTTCAACGCGGAAGAAGATGTCTACAAAATCTGGAAAATCATCCCAACCCAATCATAGAAAGCACAATGAGAAGCCCATTGGGAAGTCATATAAAAAATCATAAATACCCATATGCTAAAAAGTCCATTAAGTCCATAAATGACATCTTAGTTCAGTACCTAAAAGACTTCCTTGTGGCATTCCACTTGAACTTTCTGTAGTCAAGAAAAAAAAAAGAGTCCTCCTCAAAGGCATTAAAATATCAACAACCAAACTGAGAGTGTCTTCATCGTTCATTCATTTGCTAACCTTTCTCTCTTTCTCTGCAATCGGAACTATAGATAGGGGAACATTCAAAGGACTTTATTCCATTTTACACAAACGACATTAAAAAGGATAAAAAAAAATCTCCCAAAAAAGTGAAGCAATAGAAGAGGCAAAACTCACATACAGACACAAAAAGATGTAAGAAAAAAATAAAAAAAAACACCAGAACAAGATCCATTTTGCTTTTCTATACTCTCTGTGCAGTCTATTGTCCTTTGAGGACATCAGCAAATATACTTCTTCATTCTAATCAGCATTTCATAAGAAAAAGGAGAGAGGGACATTATTGAATCCTTTCACAAGGAAATAATTAAATTCTTAAAGCAAAGAAAGTCACAAGGACTATCAGATAGAGACAGAAAGACAGACAGAGAGAGAGAGAGAGATACTTTTCCATTTAATATTGCAATGAATTTTATTTAACTTCTTTTTTTAAGTCTCATCCTACTTTAATCATTTAATTTCCTTTTTTTCCTGATTTCTTCTTTTTATATGCGAATAAATATCCTTGGTCAGGACATGCTGTCAATAATTTTTTTATATAATTTTCTTTTTAATATCAGTTCTCTGCATTTTCAACTTTATTAACTTCGCGAGAAAAAAATATTCCATCCTTCATAAAAGTGCTGCAAAAAAAAGTTAGTATAGTTGTTGCAGGAAACAGGATTCGTTGTTGACATACGAACGCTTTAAAATGCTGCTAGAAAAAAAAGAGAAATATCCTACAGACAGGGTGAAGAAGTGAAGGCAAAAAAATGTGTATACACTTACAATATCGAGAGAAAAAGAAATTACTTGTATACTATTAAGGATATTTTCCGGAAGAATCCTGTCAAAAACAACTGCAAGCCACGCAGGATGTTCTAGAGGAAGTTATGACACAGGACTTTTTTTATACTGGAGAATACCTCTTCTATATAGAAAAAAGGTACAAGAGCTGTTGTGCTGGTAGAAAACTCTGCGTGTGCTATGTGACAATTTTTCCACTTCAATTCTGCTCTCTCGGAAGAGAGAAGTGAAAAAGAATTAGGTAAAAAAAATATATAAAAATAAAAATGATTGCAAGAAGCAATATCCTTTGGTCCCCCTGATGGTTTCTCCCACTTTAAAGTGTATATGATGGGAGAGCAAGGATAATGTGAGTGACTTTTTCTTCGGTTCAACTTTCCACCTGATGTACTTGTCCTGGTACTTGCTGACTGCTTGTACCGTTCAGGATCACATTATTGACACCGCTTATTTTCTGATAGCGGCAAATCTGTCTATGACAAGGATACTACACCACCAAGGATACATATCCAGCATTTTGCGCAGACTACCAAGAAAGTAAAAGAAAAATTCTCGATGATGAAGGACATTTTTCAAGGATACACCCGCGCGCCCTCTGGGTAGTACCATATGAGATGATGTGGGATTTTCGTGTTTTTTTTTCCTTTTTATCATCAATTAGACACGGCGAGCAATCACAATTGTGGGGGTTATCCCTGTGATAGACTGACTGTCTCCGCTGGCAGCAGGATGTGTGCTGATGTGTATGTATACGAGGAGAGGCAGTAAATGGTTTTAATTTTACAGTCGACTTGATCTACGGCTTCAATTCGCCAAATTCGAGGGTGTGGCAACGAGTGATTCAATGATGGTCATGACGATATTGATGATGATGATGATGCTGCTGATGGCAGCAGGAGGCATGCAGCATCATCATCGGCAGTATTGACTGGATGGTATCCTTGTGATATCCCGGAAGCAAGTCATTTGTGATATTGGTGGTATTTTTGCTTCTGCTTCCATTTTTTGTTTCTTCCTTGCTCCAGAGGTTTTATTCTCTTTGAGCCATCAGATTCGATGATGTAGCACTTTTTCGTAACATTCTTTGTGTGTCCTTGGTTGAGTTGATGATGATTTCTGAAACGAATTGACTGAATGTATGCGAACACAAATTCGGTCCGGGATTCGGTCTAATATTTTATTAAATGAAATCATTCTAAAGGTCATTTCCTCATTCAATTTTTTTTATTTTGGAATGTTGTGGTTGTTGGTATGGAAGAAAGGGAAATCTCTTTGCAAATTGACATGACAGGATTAAAAAAAAAAAAATAACAGAAAATTGTCTTCAAAAATATGAGAAGAAAATTTGTGTATGTCAGCGAAAAAAAATTGAAAAAAGAAGAACAGAAGCGAAAATATAATAATAATTATGTGCTACCGACCGGGATGATGCAGAGAAGAAGGGAAGCGCGAAACATAATTAGATTTTTACAGAGTTGCGCATTTTTCATTGCCGGAAATTAATTTCCTTGGAAAATTATTATTATGGAGATCTTTTCAAATGTTTTTTTTTTTGTTTTTAATTTAATTTTTTTTCGCATGAAATAGGGAATGGATGAATTTACTTTCATTATTTTTTGTTTAAATTTATGACAATCTAAATTTATTACAAAACATCTGAAATTAGGAGAAAATCAAGTTAAGCTCGAAAGTACTGTATTGTCGGTGCGGCGTTAGTTCGACAGACTCACCTTGAACAATAATACCTTCAAAAATGTAGTCAGACTGATCAACTTTCACGGTGAAATATCAGTCAAGTACCTACCAACTAGATTCCCACACTTCAATATAACCAAAGGAACTTTAGGGTCTCCACAAACAAACTGTCAACCAAATTGATCATTTTGCGATAGATGACAGGCATTAATTCAATATTCTGGATGTCAAATCGCTAAGTGATAGCAGCCGGATAACTATGTTCCACAATTAAAATTGGATATCAAAAGATCGCCAGAACTTTAGGTGACCGCGTCTCCTTCAATCTTTCGGAAAGTCCAAAAAACAGAACCAAGTAAAGACAAGCAAGTGGAATCATTGCAAGCTCCGATCTGCTAGGTTTCACAAGACAACCGAAGCGGAATCCTTGGTTCGGTAGCTAATGCTGAAGTGTGCAACCATAACTGGATTTGGCTGAATGTTAAAACGCTTCATCTTAATCAAGAGAGAACTAAAATTTTAACCAAAATGTACATAATGTTTAGAATAAGTTGCAATAAGAGAGGGTAAACCATCTAAGGTTTAGAACATTTTCCAACCAGTTTTTCTTGGGATTTTCATCTAGGTTACAAGTCCAAGCACCAAGTGTTAAGTCCTTGCGATACTGTTAAAAGAACGCTCTATCACGTTAGCAGCTGAGATATTGGCATAGAAATTTCGTGGCTTCAATGACTTTCGACAAGCCTGTGTGCAAACTGATTATATTGAACCGTCAAAGAGGCGATAGCACGATTCGGAAAGAGATGGCTGTTTCTACAATGCATCTCCAGTTAATCAAACACGGGTAGAAGTAAGCTGAAAACTTCTGTGTTGCTATTAACCTTCCTGCTCAACGTTGAGGGGAATTCTTCAAGCTATTTGGTATTATTTTAGTAGTCGTTAGTTAATACTTGTTTTAGTTTATAGTTCACGGTTAAACATTATGCTATACAGTATCAAAACCCCACATGATCCAGCACAAATGCTCAATTAAGATGTAGATATTTGTATGTTTGTTCACAAAATGCTCACAAAGTTCTTAGCTGATGTCAACGGGGCTGCCTTCACGAGGGCTATAAGCTATTTTTTTTTTTACTTACAATTATTCCAGAGCACTTTTATCCTTATTTTACAATATTGAACTAGTAACCTTAAAAACACTTTTTCCATTCACTCAAATTGAAATCTCAGTAAATATATCTGATGACAAGTTATGATTTTAATAGAAGTCACTGTATGTACTTTAATATCAATTAATTTTGTACAACAAATCACTTTTTGTTATCCTTTAAAAATATAAATCAGGAGCACAAATCTCTTTCACTTTGTATCTAGACTAGAGATTTTGCAAAAGCAACTTTCTGACACAATTCGAGGAAAGATCCTTTAGAAAAATTCAATAAAAGACGACGAAGATGAGTTCTTCTACGACGAAAACCGAACGAAAAAAAAATATAGTCCTTAATCACTTCAGCGTTCAATAGAAATCAATCCATTTCGCCTAGTAGTAGTACCTTATTCTGAGAAGAACAAACAAAAATAACAAAATAAAAAAAATGTCAAATAAGTTATCCTTTCTGCGTGACTAAAGTTCAAACGCTATTTCATCTTCTTCTTCTTCTTCTCGAATTCGTTTTCTTCAGGCTGCACAAAAAAAAATAAACAGTAAAAAAAAAAATGAAAAATCCTGTCCAGTGATTTCAAAGGCATTTTTTTCTTTTTCGTCCTTTCACATACCCTCGAAATAAGATTTCCAGACGGATGATCCAAGATGTAGTTTATTTTGTTCTCGTCCTAACAAAATTGCAAGAAAACATTTATTATATAAAAATAAGAAAAAGTTAAGGAAAAAAAAAATCACAACAAAACAAAGAAAAACAGGACGAAAAATTGAGAACTGAAAAACAATTAAATAGGACGTGCCGAATAATAATGTCGGACTGTACGTGTCGGCCATAAAGTGCAGCAGTGCGGCTGATTGCAAAAAATAAAAAAAAAAATAAAGGACATTTTGGACGACGACGACGATGAGAAAAATAAAAACAAAATCACCTAAAAGAAAAATCACACCGAAAACGAAAACTTTGAATTACTTTTTTTTTTTTGTTTCTTTCTAAAATTATCCTGAAAGGACTACAAATTGAAGAAAAATACATTTTTGTTTGGTGTGCATGTTTTGCTGTGCCAAAAGGTGCAGCAGCAGCAGCAGCAGGCACACAATAATTTACTCCTTTTTTGATTCATATACTCAAGTCTTATAGAGATACCGTTGTTGCAGAGAGTTTATATACAGTGCTTGATCCTTTTCCAAGAAAAGGAGGCGGGTGATACAATTTTTTGTTGTTGCTTTTGGAATGATTGTCTCCTTGAAGTGTCTCGCGCGAGTTGAATATATAAAAAGGCTTTTGGCCTCTATTTAAAATCAAAATGGTAAAAAATGGACTCCTTGCACTATGTGAGCGGCGAGAAAATTGTACAAGGACACGACACGGTAACGAACGGTGACAAGCGACACTTAATATCTACGCTAGCAGCGTCACCAGTGCCATAGCCATAGCCATTGTCGTCTTCGTGGACTTAATATCGGAAAAATAGAAGCATGGAGGTGCAAGGAGGTGATGCAGAGAGTTTAAGGATGAAACTGTCAGGACAATTAATTTGCCATGAATTTTCTTTAGTTTTTCCTTAAAACCGGAAATACCAACTACCACTTCCACCCACCGATTCTACCAATACCCGCAGAGAGAGAGTGAGATGTGGCAGTGGCAGGAATGAATTCTAAAATCCGCTTTCCTATTTTGGTGCGAGCTGTTCCTGTTATAGCTGCTAGTTGATGCGGTTGTGTTAAGAATCCTTTTTAGAATTCGAACTCTAACTGTCTCTTTCGCACTATCTGGACTAGGAGCTTTGAAAGGGTCTTCTTATGTGACATTTTTTTCTTTTTTTGTATTTTTGTTTAATGTTCGTCCTTTTCTTCTTTAGTGAAGATAATTTGTCTTAGAAGTAATTAGATAGATTTAGATCAGAGAGGATTATCTAACTGTCTTCGTTTAGATTAATTTCGTATTCTATGAAGATGAGTGAGAAGGAAGGGAAGGGGACGGGGGGGGGGGGGGTTGTGGGGGAGTTGATGGCGACAGTTTCTTATCATATCTTCGGCTTGGCAATTGGTTTGGCTGCATAGGGGTTCTTATAGGATGTGAAATTAAATTGGAATTTGTCAAGTAGCTGTATATAGCTCTAGTAAGTAGCTGTGTGTGTGGGCGGTTTTTGGTTCGTTTTTGTATATTAAAATTGAAAGATGTTTTTGCTTTTGGCTTGCGGCCAGAAATTACCTAATCGGAAATTGACAATTTTGTTACACAAGGTACCTCAGACATATTGACAAACGTAGCTGGAGGCATATGGTTGTGTGATGGAATGTTATTTAAGGACAGGTGACACATGTTGGTTTTTTTTTTCTTTTGATAACAGTATAAATTGATTTTGTTACATTGTGTATGAATAATGTGTGTGTTTTGGGTTGAAAATGAATTATTCTTGAAAGCCTAGAGTAATTAAACACGACAACACCTTGCGGTTTTTGACAAAAGGAACTTACAGAAGATATTATGTTTATTTTTTTTTAAATAATAATAAAAGAAATCATGATTGATGACAAGAAAACTATTTCCAAATTTCCTATTTTAACTCACTAAAGTTTAACAATATAATAGGTTCTTAGAACTCTACCCGTTCTTATAGTAGGTTTATTTTGTCTCACCTCGTTAGCAGAAAGAGACCGGACATGGCAGGCTAATGCTTTTCATTTACAATTGCAAGTTTATCACTTCATATAACTTTAAATGGTTATCAAAAGAACTGTTCACCGATCTAGACTGATCCCGCTCTGAGATCTTAGAGTCCCTTATTCTACACAACCTTATCTCTGATACATGAAACAGAACACGGAATGCTAGCTCGGGCAATGCCAGCAGATGGCGTTGTGTGTATTATCCCTTGAGAACTGATTCAGTTGCGAAGTCCTTTCATTTCATACAATTTCTCTAGCTGTTGAGGCATGCACGACGATTTAATAGTATTTTTTCCAGTTTTCGATAGTTATTTCATTTAAATTCGATTTAAATGAATAACGATGAAAGATCAAGATCATGAAAACGAGCTTACTATCACGGGAAAAGCGTAAATTAGTTGTTAATAAAAGAATCGTAAATAATGAAGAAAGTGACCTAGCACTTCTTCTCAGCTTATAATTAAGCAGGGTCTGATGCTATATTTTTTGTATTATTCCACAATACTCTTAGAACTTAGTTGTGCTAGTTACGGTCAAGATAGAAATCCCACTTAGGTTCCCAAGGGCAGTAGGTAAGTAGAAAAAGTTTACATTTTATAGAATTTCCACTTTTTTGATTTTACAAATCAGAAGTGGGATACTTTTTTTTCGGACTCACTTTTTTTTTAACAAAGCTCGTAATTTAGTGTTCTCAGAAATTTGACCACGAAGATCCAACACCGATGAGTTGTCAGTAGAGCTCACTGGAATAATTATATCATAAAAATACACAGCAACTAGAGCTTGGCCAGTAATCTTATACTGTCGAAAATTGAGCCACAGCAAACTAAGACTCTGGAACGCATTTCTTATGTCATTACAAATTGCTAGGAATTAGCGCAGGTGCTAGTAGTGAGACCAACAAATCATCCAGGCAAGATAACGGCACTGTGTCGATAGTCTAAAGCTGATAACTGCACGGATACTACTAAAAAGTTACGGATGAGGCATCATTTTTCTTGTTGAACGTGAACAGTACCAAATGGTTAAATCTAAAGTATAGTGAGCGGTCCCAAATAAGAGTTCCAAAGCCCCGCAGAACAATGCTATTCTGTATACTTTGATCTCTCACCATCATACCTCAACACAAATACACCCAATTTATAGCATGACGACGAAATTATATCGTGGTCGTGTGTCACACAATTAACATTACGATTGCATGACATTAAATGCTATTAAATTGATCCGAATGCAATAATGTGTGTGTTGGGCAGGTGATGGTGGTAAGGTGGCAGAACGATACGATGATGGAGGCTTTGTCGTCCTTCTATAAATAATATTCCTACAGGACACGATTTTGATGTATACAACGTTTTGTTATCCTTTAGCTGTCGTCCCTAATATTAGCAGTTTATCTGTTGTATTCACAGTCAACTAACAAACTTGCAAGTTAAACGAATAAAAGAGTGATAGAGAGAGAGAGAGAGAGAGAGGTAAAGAGAAACAACACACTTGAACTGCCTATCGGCGATATAAATTCATGAGTATAGTGAGTGTCCTTTATGTGTTTATTCTAATTGGCATAATTATAAGCCAAGTTAAGGCAGGCTACTTTATTCCGTACACACAATATAGAGAGAGACGGTACCTATACCTCACCTATACGCTTTACGTCCTATAGAAGAGACTAAACGATGATGATTTGTGAACATTCACAGGTTTTGTTGTCATTTAGATGGAAAGGATAATAGGTGAGGTAATAAAGTGGGATTGTTTATTAAATACCCACTCGTTCCCAGGCACCACACTGTTGAGTAACGTTTATAAACAGTAGGTTCCTAACTTAAACCTATCAAGCTATAATACCTCTCCCTCTCTCTACAATATACTCTGCGATGTGTGCAGTTGAAAATTTAAATTGCAGAGCGTGGCGGCTAATAAGCGGTTGGCATTGGTAACTTTGGATAACGTTTTATAATGTGGCTTGTTCCGAAGGCTATACTTAGGAGGTTAATCCTTATTGTTTGAAGGGATATATTAAAGCTATATATTGACATGATTTGCAAGGTGGATAACCAAGCCCTACCTATAGATGGGGGATATGATGGTGGGAGTGCGGGAAAGTGGTGGTGGGTAGATCAGAAAAGACTTACGAGGACACATAATACAATCATGATGCGGGATGTTAAGCCCTGCGCTTAGTTCGCTATAAATTCTTTAGGATGTCGAGTCTCTGGATAATGTTGATGACACACGCGTAATCAAGGTTCCTATGTTATGGCAAAGGTATGTATTGTTTATACAGTTGGCTTGAATATTTTATTGATTGATTACCTACCTAGTCCGAGAAAATTATAGAGTCAAATGGATCAAAAACTCGGTGTTAAATCCTAGTAATTTTGGTATTTTGATTAATTCAAAAGGTCAAAGTTATAAGCAGGCAAGTTATAAAAAGACTTTGCAGCTCAAAGTGGAGTTCAACCAGAATGTTTGCTGACACTTTTTTCATTTTTCGATGACAATACGAAGCATTTGTTTTTATGGTCTAATATGTGTGAGCTAAAAAAAGAAACACAGATTTTTTTTCTGACAGTTCTGTGATCTGCTCAGAGCTAAAAAAGAAAAACGCCAAATGTTGGAAGAATTTCTCATTCGGCGAAAACACCATGGCCAAGGTTTACGACTGCTGACTGGACCCATTCATTCAACTTCACTGGTAGTATAAGGAGGGAACTTCTAGTACTCTTGTTTCTTATTTGATAGCTTTCAGCAAATTCTGCATTAAGATCACAATGGTTTTTCTCTCAAACATGATTGTGTTTTGCCGCAGTACCACTACATCCAGCTGGGAAGTCTCAAGTTCTCTTGTAGTGGGATCAGTTCAATTGGCAGAGCGTGCATATTTACCAGAGGATAGGTTCAGATACCGATCATTCAAGAATTTAACTGCTGCTTCTGGATTGTTCCCGGATATTGTGTGAAAGAATTTTGTTGATGTGAAAGTTCCATTTTTAAGACTTATTGTCGCGGTTTTAAAGTAATTTCGACGGAAGAACACGGTTGGACTCAATTGAATAGTTGACATTCTTTTTATTCAGAAAACTGAGCAAAAGCTTAGAAGAAATTACTTCTGAAGACTCAACTTCTGTTTCTTCAGAACATTCAGAAAAAATCTTTTTTTTTTTAGCAAACTTACCTGAAATATTGTAAATCGGCTCAAAATTTTCCATTTTAACCGTTATTTTTTAATCCAAAAACACCTATTTAAATGCCATCGAAGCCATTTTTAAGTGTTTCTTTTACTAAAAGAAAAGAAAGAAAAAAAAATACAACCAATTCATAGCCGTTTTTCAAATATTATTACGTAAATAGTATTTTACATAATTGTGATCAATATCAATATTTTATTTTTGTTTGTGTCATTAAAGTGTAAGAAACGTCATCACTGGAAAAAAACTTGATACAATTTAAAGCAATTGCCTAAATCAAAAGATGACCTAAAGCTTTTTTTAAGACTTAGGGTGGAATTCATAGTCGTTACTCGAGTCGATATTTTGCTCAACTTCGGTAAGCTATAAGAATCTTCAGCATTTGCTCAAGGAAAGTTCGTACCTATTCAAAAACAAAGTGGAGGCTACTGAGGGTATCTTCAAGTAAATGCTTAAGAACTCACTCATAATCTCGATTATGAATAGCTCAAGTAGCCAAAAGCATCATCAAGCGTTCTTACGCATGAGAAAAATCACGACTTAAGTGACGACTATGAATTCCGCCCTTACTCTTAAATTTAAAAAAAACAAAAAACGGTGCATACAAGTGCAGAACGAATTAGTTGAGGCCATTGCTCTCAAAAATCAATCTTAAAGTTTAAAAATAGCTCTACATTCAAAACCAACAAGTAGAGTTCTAATAGTCCATTTATAAACGTGTTCCATTGGAAAAACTAAACCCACGACCTGGCATTATTTCAATTGCTTTGTTTTTTTTTATTTATTTAATGTGCCATTTTCACGTCGCATCTTGTTTAGCTGATTGCAAAATATCACATTGAAGGTAGGCGTACAGGCACTAACGACATTCTGCTTGACGTTCATGAAGCAATTTAAAATGATTGAATTGAGACATGAAAACTTTATAAGCTCTCCAAAACAGCCTAAATAACAATTACCTTTTACACTCACTCACTCTCACCACTCATACTGGGTCTTTTCGAAAATTATATTGTCGCGAGACTTTTATGTCTAAAACCAACCAATACCTCCCTCAATATTATATACTTCAGCGTCATATAAACAGCAACAACAACAACAAAATGCGAAGCCTAAATTTCGTTCGCCATCATTGCACGTTCATAATTTTCAATCAAACTCCTGGCTTGATTGCCCATAAAAGTCAATCACATTACCTCCGCATTGCACGCATTATTATAGACCTGCACCTTTTTTTGACAGAGCACAGTGTAAAAGGATAAAGCACAGCAGAAAGGTATAGGATCCTTATAGTAGCACACACGCATGTTATTACCATCATCATCATGGCAAAAGGAGGGTTTATAAAAGGCACCAGCCATAACAATTTAAACTGGAGAATAAACCTAATCGAGACGGTTTCACTAAATGGAATACAAAATCCAACAACAACAACAACAACAACAAAACAAATATTTGTAGGAGGGGTAACAAAAAAAAAATCATTTCTACTTAACTCTCGAATTATGAACGCGCGACGGCAACGCTGAAGAAGCGCTACAGCGTGCTACATAATAAAACTTCATAAATTCTTAAATAGCCCGGTCTGTCCCCGGAGGTGGCAATAATTCACGCAATAAATATTACAAACTCATACACCCCCGCAGCACCGCACATATGCGGGTGAATGAACGTTTTCATTTGAGTAGGTTCCGCTCTGCCTCGAAGCTAGCGATGATGGTGATGGCAATGGAAGGGAGCAACCAGGAACCAAACGAATGAACGAACGAAGTTCTCTCTCTCGTGCTGGCTGACGCTTCCGAGTTCTCTGATGATGCTGGTTGGCGGATTTTAGTTCAGTTTCAGTTCGGTATACGGATGGTTTGGATTGGGTTTGGCATCTTAAACGGGATGGAATCCTCCACAGAGTTACGGTGGGGGCAAAAGTTTTATTCTTGTTCTTTTTAATATTCAACGCATCATGTTCTCCCGATTAAGACCGACCGGCTGCTCTGAAGCTGAATGATGCTGATGCTCGGAGGGTTTGAGGGTTGAATAAGTAGCATCATCGTTACCACGCGAATTTGTTTTTGTATACACGACGATGACGATGACGATGGAGAAACTTTGGGTTGATATCGAAGGAGATGTTGTATCTTCTTACACATTCTCTGGCTCGCTGGCAAAACACGTCGCCTTCTTCCTTCAGGCCTTAAATTTACACTCACGCATGAAATAGATATTTTACAGACGTAACCCACTCCAGCCAGTCTCCACCGATGTGAGTCCATTTCTGTCGGGAGATTATAAAAAAAATGAAACAAAACGATGGAACTTATGACATCTGAGCGAGCAAATCAAACTGAACTAAAGCTGCCCAGAGGCAGCTTGTTATACCTTCTTCAGAGACAAAGCATAGGAGGTCTCCCAGGGTTCCATTCCATGTGGAGAGGTTCCATTTTGAATGAAAAACGAGAATGAAATCCAGAAAAAACGAGCAAATATGGAAAGAAAGTGTGAGGAGAAAATAATTTGACATTAATTTCATCCCTGGAGGACGTCGTCATAATAACACTCTTGTCTCGAACATGTGAGAAGGAATAGAACGACGACGACGATGGATTATAGCTGGCTTGAGCAGAAAAAAAAACTTGGCAATGGTAATGATATCATGGCCATCACCAACAACTCCATCCGCCAAACGTTTTTTTTTGTTTTCTTTTTCTATGCGAAACGATAAAACGTGAGGGTGCTCTAGTGTAAAATATGTAACGTAGACGTTAATGAATGTCAGACTCGGTTTGTTTTGAAATGTTACCTTTCTTCCAGAGGGGATGTTCCATATAACTTCCCATATCCAACGATTGTTTATTCTATCTACTTTGTGCTTTTTTCGTATTGTCTATGCTACGTTGGGCGCCATTTCAAAATGACAGGTTTTTTTTTTTTTTTGTTTTTCTGTTGGAAGTCTACGAACGTAAGAGTATCAAGTTACCTCTGATGATCTCTTCTCTTTTCTCTGTCAGATCATTGTCACAGACTTGATGTCTAAAATAGATATGAACATGTTGTTTTTCCCCAAATATGTAAGCACAATTAAGTAGCAATTTATTGTCTCTTCTTAAGGAAAAACAAAATAACAACAAACTTGTCACAGAGTATAAACAACCTCAACCCCCAAAAAAATGTACTTGGGAGAAAGGTGGATTTGATGTTTTTTTCTACGGAAAAGGCCCGGGAAGCTTACTTAGTTTTATTTTGTTGCTTTTCCACAGACAGTAGACAGAAGACTGAAGATAGTAGACAGTAGACAGTAGACAGGAGACAGTAGAGAGTAGACAGTAGACAGTAGACAGTAGACAGTAGACAGTAGACAGTAGACAGTAGACTGTAGACTGTAGACAGTAGACAGTAGACAGTAGACAGTAGACAGTAGACAGTAGGCAGTAGGCAGTAGACAGTAGACAGTAGACAGTAGACAGTAGACAGTAGACAGTAGACAGTAGACAGTAGACAGTAGACAGTAGACAGTAGACAGTAGACAGTAGACAGTAGACAGTAGACAGTAGACAGTAGACAGTAGACAGTAGACAGTAGACAGTAGACAGTAGACAGTAGACAGTAGACAGTAGACAGTAGACAGTAGACAGTAGACAGTAGACAGTAGACAGTAGACAGTAGACAGTAGACAGTAGACAGTAGACAGTAGACAGTAGACAGTAGACAGTAGACAGTAGACAATAGACAGTAGACAGTAGACAGTAGAAAGTAGACAGTAGACAGTAGACAGTAGACAGTAGACATTAGACATTAGACAGTAGACAGTAGACAGTAGACAGTAGACAGTAGACAGTAGACAGTAGACAGTAGACAGTAGACAGTAGACAGTAGACAGTAGACAGCAGACAGTAGACAGTAGACAGAAGACAGTAGACAGTAGACAGTAGACAGTAGACAGTAGACAGTAGACAGTAGACAGTAGACAGTAGACAGTAGACAGTAGACAGTAGACAGTAGACAGTAGACAGTAGACAGTAGACAGTAGACAGTAGACAGTAGACAGTAGACAGTAGACAGTAGACAGTAGACAGTAGACAGTAGACAGTAGACAGTAGACAGTAGACAGTAGACAGTAGACAGTAGACAGTAGACAGTAGACAGTAGACAGTAGACAGTAGACAGTAGACAGTAGACAGTAGACAGAAGACAGTAGACAGTAGACAGTAGACATTGATTTTGCCTGGGCCCTCTATTCTATTTAGAAAAGGCGCGGGTCTTCTTCACTCCTTTCGCAAATTTCAACCTTGTTCAGCCGAAAATTCCCTTAATGATATATTTATGTGCAAAATCTAGCTTCCACTTTTCTTCTTATTTTTTTTGAAAAACGAAGACGCAAAAATCCTTTTTCAAACAACGAAACAGCGTGCGTACTTAAATCATCACCAAACAATAGAAAGAAGTATACGAATCCTTTCCCTTTCTTCCCCTTGCCCCCATTAACCAATAAACCACCCCATAAGGTTTTAAAATCAGTCGACTCACTATACAAACGCACATGAATATTTGTGAATGTTATCAACACCCCCGCGATATACCCACCCCACAGTGCCCCTCCTCCATCCAACACCCACAATTTTGAATTTATGTCTATGATAGAGACACACGATGACTTCTTCCCACAAGGGGATATACCTTCTACGAGTATATGTAGAGGAAGAGCACACGCTTAATGTGCACGTGTGAATGTTTTCGTTAACAATCAGTCGCGTGTGTACAAAACCAAATTTTTTGCACAAACATAAATATACAAAAATATTCAAGGCAATATCAGTTGTAGCAGAAGGGTTGGATTCCGGACCGGGAGTTAGGATAGGTAGGTGATGGGTTCTAGTATAACAACGAGAGAAACCGAAGCCCTATGTAAATAGCTGAAAGGTTGCAGTCAGTATTATGCTGCTGCAGTCAAATATTGAAATAATGATTTTCAATTAACACGCGCGGTGTGCAGACAGAGAGAGCTTTGTGACTTACAGAATGTCAACCCTCAAGGGGATTTGGGTTTAATGTTTTTTTATTTTTTTTTTTGTTATTTGATTGTTTTTGTTGGCAAAATCAAGCGCCTAAACAAAAAAGGGTTTACCTTGGCAAATAAGCAAATAATAATTAAATTTATGTCCACTGTCCCCCCATAACATTGGTCGTTAAAAAGTGATTTTGTTTTATTTTTTTATTTTTTTTACATCTTTAGGGTAAACAAATGTCAATAGATGGCGCAAACCGGATAACCTGTCTAAATTGACATATAATTTGACAGGTGGTAATCACTTTGACACATTTCAAAATTACCTAGATTATATATTATCCTCTTTGCACCACCACCTCCCTCTGGAACAGCCCTAGGGAACTATTAAATAATTTAAATCAAGTTATATTATGCAACATGCCACCACCACGATGACAATCTGATGAGCCACAAGAGGACGAACCCAGGTCTCAGTCGGGCCAGGATACTCAGGGGTAAGACATAATTATGTCGTAAAACAAAATTGTATCTCATGTCAAAGTGTCATAAAGTTGCATTGTACGTACAAACTATAGAGAAATTTGTTTATTACCAAATACAGATGGCGTGACAGATACTAGAAAGAAACAATTATGGATAAAAATGCAAAATAACAAAAAAAAAATGTCAAAGTCTTTGTCATTCGTTTCGGTGTCCAAATGTCACTTGATATGTCACAATCTGAAAAGTGACGATTCGATAAAATATGGCCAAAAGGCCATAAGATGACGAGTGATGGTCTGACAATGATGATGATGATGACTAGAGGACCATGATAGAGAGGCAATGAAAAATCGCTTTTATTCTCAAAAAAAAAAAAAAATTTAGGTTTTTTTTAGATTCGGCATAAGGGAGAGATAATAGGAGGATATGGCAGACATTTTATCAGGATATTACACACTTGACCTAGATTTCAGCTTCAAGTTTATTTTCATCCGTATTTTTTGCTTGTCCATTTCAATTTGAAAATAAATGTCATTTCATTTTCTATTTCTTCTTGTTATTTTTTTTTTTTTTTTTGATGATGCCTCCGCTTGCTTCTCGAGAGCAGAGCAAAAAAAAGAATTGCAAGCAGGAGAGATATTTTTCAACAATAGAAGTTTTAAAATACTTAAGTCGACATTGGCCGTTGTTGCCACCCTCTTGTTGCACTCATTCGATAGTCATTTAAAATTGCATTTCATGAGTTTTTTTTTTTGATAAATTTTAAGCAGATTCGATCTGGGAAAATGATGAAGTTGTATCTTTTTTGTGCATTTTTGAGTGGGGGAGGAGCAGGGAGGGTGATGTTGAGCAATTCTTCATTTAGAACGAGCATGAAGTATTTTAATCGATTTTAAGTGCTTTTATTTTTGTTGTTGTTGTTGTTGTTGTCGTCGAAGAAGAGGGTTTGGAGAAAGTAAAAAAAGAAAAAAAAAAATAAGACCGGAGATTGCTTTAGGGGGTATTTTGGAGTTGAAAATAAATTATGTGACACACTGCCGTAAGGAGGGTGAAAATATGGGACATAGAGAGCGGCGGGTTTGAGCTAAAAATGTTGACCAACATTTTCACTCTAACAGAGAGCATTTTTTAAGCAAGAGTGTTCACCATTCCGATAGTGTATCGCTGTATGTTTTTGTATAAAAATGTAGGGTACATTTTTTTTTTGAATTAAGACCATCTCTGATAGCAAACTTGAAGGTTTTCTTTTAAAAGAAGGACATATTCATTTAACATGTTGAAGCATTTCTTTAAATTAAAATCTAGAATAAAAAGGAAATATCGCAGAAATGGGGTTTAGGGGAAAACTTAAATTAAAGTGATTCGCTTAACATGCAAAGTATTAAGTTTAAGCAAAGTTCTTTATAAGGATTGCTTTTGTCTGGGAAGAGGTGTGGAATTAAATTAGTATCTTTATACATGCAAGATTTAATTGTTAGCCTAAATGGGTCAGGACAACGAATAGAGATTCCAATTTTATGAATCACCGGTCTAGAAATATGAATTAAGGTATTCATTTTTGAGGAACCTTTAAACTAACCTTTAGAAGAGATCTTTAGAAGGTGCTTCAATGAACGTATGCTTCATACGTGCCCAACTCATCTCAGCTGTGGAGGAAAAGGTAGTTAATGCTGGAGGCTCGCAATCTACTGTTTTCAACTCCCCCAATACAAACTGAACCAAACCCCACTTGAAGCCCCCATCAGCATGAACATCACAATCTAAGATCCATGGTTTAGGTATAAGCTTGTTGACTATCTTCGCCGATTTGCACTTTGGAGAAGAGATCCTTACAGATCCTTACCAACGCTGAGTCTTTGTATTTCCTGCGTCCTCACTGCAGGTTTCTGTTCCGTACAAGTATCCTTTAGTTGATCGGTTCAGACTTTGATAGAATTTTCAGCCAGTAGGTACACTTGCCATATAAACCACCCTCATAACACTCAACTGCTAGTTCTTCTTCCTTTCGAACAGTCTGTGTTTCTGTCTACAGTTTTTGCACACAATTCATGTGTAGTATCATTTAATTTTGAATTAAGTTCTGTTCTCTGCAAAAAGTAGCACTTTTTCATTCAGGGAACGATTATTTTGTATTTTTTTAAGTTTTATTAGTAGGAAGACTATAATGGACACTGAACACACACCAAACCTATACATCCCCCCGCTTCAATCTTCCACATGTGAATTGTTGGAACTTCTCATATTTAACCACTAAACAGTTTTTAAAATGGCCGCTATTAGTAAATTTTTTTAGTAAACGTAGTGAAGGCCAGGTAGGTCGCTATACTCAATTTAAATAAGGCCCCTAAGGGGACACTTCATCCCTCTTCTTTCTTAAGTAAGGGCCCAGGCTACATTTGATGATGTTTTCTTACAAAGCCAAATATATAAATACAAAATTTCTTGACTACCCTAAGCAAATTTTTCTACACATTCGGACCCCTTTTCGAAACTAACCTCAATTTTGTGAAGCTCGCTTTCGAATTCTTTATTCTTTTTTTTTAAGAAACAGAAATTACTTTCTTTATATTTATTTTTTTTTAAGCAGAAAAAAAACAAGCGAAGGTCTTCTTTTGACTGGCAGTAAATAATGGGACCTCATAAGAGAACACAACCTAATGGGCCCATCATCCTTCCGCCAGTGATATCTCCAACAACCACAAAAGTTTATATGCAAAGTTTTCACTTTGAGGTCCCTAAAATGGCACTACCTCCACCAAATGACAGGACAATAGAGATTCCATACCCTTTGGAAAACATGCTCTGCATTTAATAATTTCTTCCTCTCAGCGATGGGCTTCTTCGTTTGTCGTTGTGGGCCGATTAAAGAGTAGCGCATCGTTGTTGTTTGGGTTTTGAGGCTATAACTGCGTATATGTACATTGAATGCGACGACGACGACGAAGAACGGGAGGACCAACGACAACAGCCCAAAAATTCACAACAATTTCGTGTTCGATGTCAAATGCTGATTATGTTAGTCTCTTAGGCCATTGTTTGGTTATTTTGTTGTTGTTGTTGTTGTTGCGGATTGTGTTTGTGCCTTCATTTATTCTCCACCTCCTACCATCATCTCTCAGAGTCAGAGAGATACCAGGACAGGAGTAATAATGGTAATAATAATAAAGTGAAACAATCTTCCCACCACCTCTCGTTCTCACCGCACCAGCCAGCAGTCTCTGATATGGGACCTCTATTTATTTTCAAGAGGTGAACAATGGGGGCCCACGCAAAAATGTGGGGAAGTTTTCTAGTGAAAAACGCATTATTCGGTGGACAAGATGTTTCAGCGGTAAAGTATCTGTCCTTCTGCTTATTATTATTTTTTTTTTTTTTTTTTTTTACAGAAGCAAAATGTCTACATGGTCGTAAGGCTTCGACGCACATAAATTATCGACAAGTTCAGGGGAGGACGACCCACCGACAGACAGTTGTTGTTGCAAGTTGACTTCTACTTTACTCTTGAAAGATGCAACCAACAACGCGATGTGTGCTACACATCGGGAGCAACCAGCAAACATATAAATTAGGCGAAGATGTTTTTAGTTTGCTCGCCTTTATGTATGCTCCGTTGGCGTTGGTTAGTTTTTTTATAGATGGTAGAGAAATATGTAAAAACAAAAAAAAGTGTTCAAAAGTGCGCGCAATTTTACACAAGAGTCAACAGTAGTTGCTGAAAAGATGTTCCCAATTGAAAGGGAATTCGAGGGGATGTAGCGGGAAGAGTAAGTCCGAGACAAAAAAGGAGAATCCTACAGTAAACAATAGGCAATTGTAAGCATCCGGTTTTGGATGAAATTGCTAGACAATGTAGGTTGGACAGAATTGCCAGGAAGAAGTATATTATTCTAAGCCTTCTTCGATTAGTGGATAATGCTTGATTAGTGTGAACTTTTGTAGACGGAAAAACCTCTTCGAAACAACAAAGGTCAGCAATGCTCAGGGAATAGCAAGAAAATGTAAAGAAGATTTAAAGCAGCAATTCCAGTAGCTGTCTAATGCTAAATCGACATCATGAATTGCAATCTTGATGTTTCTTCATCTTGTTTTAGCTTCTTCAATGTTGTTTTAGCGAAAATAATGCGAAGAGTAGAAAACACTATCTTTAGCAGATCGGTCCAACTACTTAGACAGATACGCCTTCTAAGTTTTTTCGAGTGTTAATATGCTGTTGGCAGTCCTCAAGTTCCCTGAGAGTTGAATGATTTTGAAAATAATTCAACACTCAGAAAGTTTGAAGGCTGTTCTCAGCATAGGTACTTATAATCAAATAGACGCCCAACTTTAGGACTAGTACCTTCCAGTCCTAACGTCAGGACTTTTTAAAGAATTCGGGTGTTAGAGTCATTTATAGCGATTGAAGAATAGACTGAAATGTGTTGTCTTCAAGTAAATATGGCGCCCCCTTCCCTCCCCGTTCATTGAACATCACTAATGAATGAAACATAACACGAAAAAAACGCCACTGCGTTACAGAATCAGTGAAGACATATGGTCGCATACCTTATTAGGTTTTCAGATTCCTTAATTTTTGAATATTTCCTGTTCCTGATAAATAAAGACCCTATTTACAGTGCAGGATCAGGGACCAGGAGCATCCTCCAATGTATAGCTTGGAAGCATTCTGACAATCCTGCAGCTCAATTGTTCGGAAGGCGCACCACTAAAAACCTTTTTGCTAACCTCAACCAAATTATTTGAGCTTATTGTTATTTTCTGACAAAATGAAAATTTCTTCCAATAAAGTCCTTTTCAACTCTGGGACACTGGGGACGTCCACTTTAACCGCACACCATGGCTTTTGACGCACTAAATTTATTAATTTTTCTTTCTTTTGGTTGAAAAGCCTCAGCTTAATTCATAAAACATTGCAAATTTATAACCACAAAACGATTGTGTGCATCATGATGCCAAGGCCTAGGCACCTCAAGAATGTCCATATAGCCTAAGCCCCATTCAAAAAGGGATATCTCGTCCTCTTCAGAAAATTCCTTCTCTCATTCTTCATCACCTCTCTGAGCTCTGGGTTATGAGTTGAGTAGATAGGTAGGTATAGGCTTTGTATAATATAAACCTCTCTGCTACTCATCCTCAAAGCTGGCACAACAAAATCTAATTACGACACACAAGGAAGAAGAAGAAGACGAAAAAAACAACGATGAAGAATAAAAATCTTCTTTTTTTTTCAGTATTCTATTTCACACAGCACAATGTCCTCCGCAGCTCTAGCTCACTGTCCCAACAAACCTAACCTAATTCAAATAAAGCCTAGCCATATCTCCTGTCTCCTTGGCCAAAGAACGACTAGATACAACAACAACGTTAGTATAGTCGGATGACGACCGACAACGACGACTATGAGCCCA
This sequence comes from Meliscaeva auricollis, assembly GCA_948107695.1. Classification (NCBI taxonomy): domain Eukaryota; kingdom Metazoa; phylum Arthropoda; class Insecta; order Diptera; family Syrphidae; genus Meliscaeva; species Meliscaeva auricollis. Next base: position 3,370,776 of record OX403619.1, read on the forward strand.
AAACCATTGTAGTGCCGCAATGCTTTAATAATAGCGAATAAATTGGATTTATCTGGCGCTTAAAGTGGAAATTGTATGAATTTATTATAACCGGAGAGTACCGTTGTATAGTTGTGACGGTGCGGTGAGCGGGTGAGAAGTATACGGATACCTAGATATCCCCCATTTGGATATAGAAGCAGCAGCAACCCGGTCCTAAACGTAGAATCAACCGCCCCCCTTCTCTCATCGCCACCGCTGCTGCCGTAGTCGTCGTTAGTTTTCGAGATGAGTGCTATAATCCTGCTCTTAATTTGAGTGAAAATCCTACTTCACTCTTAGACACACACATTCTCTTCTCCTTCCTCGCCCTCGTCTTCATCGTACTCGTCGGTCGTTTATTCCGACAGAGGGCTCTATATAGCTATAGAAGTGCGGTGCGGTGGCGGTCTGACTCTGACTCCCGTTTCCATATAAAGTTTCATCCCTGGTTTGAATGAGAGTTGAGTGGGAGTACGTAAGAGTGCGAGTGTGAGTGGGGTGATGTCGGTGTTTGTTCGTGTTCGTTCTAAAAACACAATTTACGCATCCATGCATTTCAAATCAAATTAAAAGGTTTCCATCATCCAACAATTTGCCTGCTACTGACCCGGGACATCAGGACCAGAAACTGGCTTCGTCTATAATAGGTAATATACGGCACCGGTATATTGAGAGAGTCCTAGGTATATATGGGATTTTATCAAAACCGGATGTGGTTGTGGTATCCTTTTGTGACTTCGACAAACAATTCCAGTTACAGAAAAACGCTCCAATGTCCAATTTATTGATTTGCCAACAAAAAAGCCATCCAAATTGGCTTTGGAATTCACTTATTTCGGCTCTTAGATACCTTTGACCTAGATTTTCTCTAGGTTCTGGTTGATGGAGCAAATTCAGGAGAAGGGGACCTTCCCTTTTCTTTGGAATCACTTCTGTAGTTATCGTCGCAAGTCGGTGTTGGGTTGGATTGGAAGTTCCTGAAAATCACAATCTTTCCTCATAAGGATTCCAGTTCCAGAGCGTTAATCCCGATTTCTCACCGAAGGGATTTCGCAATTTCCCCAATGGATTCCGATGTATTAATTAATTACTAAAACTAACCCAACCACCTGCGTGTGTTTGAAGCAACGAACTGCCACTCTCTCATGGCACCACTACTGAACGGATGAGGGAAGATTTGTCAAAGCTTCTATATGCAATTAGATGGCAAATGGTATCGGGTATAGAGGTGGGTAGGGTACTATACTAAAGCTGCTCCCGATCCCGATAAACGACGAAGTCGACTCTGTAATACAATTGGGACTCGTATTTGGAATTTAATGAGATACACTTTCCGTTACGTATAAAAGCCAAAGACAAATCTTCTTCGATATTATAGCATGATGGCTTCCCCCTACCATATTGTTCTTTACAGTTTGTGTGTATGTGTGTAGATTGAGATTGTTTCGTGTAAGGTGTCCGTATCACGCAATCCGTGATAAGCGACATATCGCACCTAAATGTTTTAGAGAGTGTGGGAGCCGGGGCAGATTGAAATTGACGGTGGAATGGGATTTTAAGGATAGCGTGACACTAGGCCATCGGTTTAATTCTCTACATTGCACACACACTCACACACTTAAAGAAACACACTTAAACACCAGGACAGGTGAATCTAGAATTTAAGTGTAGATTATGCACATCGAATTGTCACTTGAATTGTTGAATTGCTAGCGATTACTGTCGAGTCAGTTAGAATTGGTTTAACTTAGTTGTAGCGTTAAAGTAGGCAAAGGTTTTCTAAAAATACGAACTTTTGCGAGGCCAATGACACGGAAATGTAATTGTGTACTTTTTTTTTATCATTTGAGAAAGTTTTTTATGGCGGCAATAAAAATGGATGTTATCATATTTTCGAAACAATAATTCATTTAGAAGGTTGCTAACTCTATTAGTTAGCCATAAATTAGGTGTTTTAATTATCTAAGTTTGTTTTTCGATGACAAATAGACAGCAGGGATGTTAGGAGTACAAATCATGGAGACAATTTTATTAGCAATATAAATTGGAAGAATTTTTGCACCGAAGACACAGCAAAAGAAATGTGTTCTATGTGTTCTAAAAGGGCTTGAGACATTTTGAAGAAGTAACTTTAAGTAGTAACAACACAGTATTGGAATAAAAAAATAGTTGATACTAACAGCATTGCACTGTCGACCAAACCAGGTGCTTTACTAAATATTGGGATCAAGGGAAATTTAAAAGCCATATGACCGTCTTGGTCAATAAGGCTTCCAGTTTTCCAACTGACTCCCATTAGTCAACCAGTTAGTCAGACAATACCAGTTCCCGACAGAAAAATAAGAACTCTCCCACACAGTGGTAAATAGGTACTAAAGGGGCCAACCCATAGAATCCGTTGCGTGCGTTACGTCGACATTTTCAACTGGCAGCTCGATAACATACAAACGTTCTTATGAGGAGCGACCTATAACAACGGATGCGACGGAAAAAGTAGCCAAACTTTCAACTTCATCGACAACGGGTTAGCTGATGGATCAGATGCAACAGATTCTATGGGTTGGCCCCTTTAGACCTTGCCAGTATTATTTCTTTGCCAGGTCTGCTGTTTGGTTTGCCAGATTATTTCGTAGATTTATCAATGGGTTTGTCCGTAGATTTATCAATTTTACTCGTTGATTTATGAGACTCACCTGTCAATTTAGCAGATTTGTCAGGTTAGTCTGTCGATTTTCCGGGTTCACTCGTTGATTTGCCAGTTTCGCCTGTTGATATGTCCATAGATATGCCAGCTTTGCCTGTTGACCCTTCGAATTTAGCTGTTAGTATGCCGGAATCACTCGTTGATTTGCCGGATTTGTGTGTAAATTTGCCGGATTCTTCCGTTCATCTCCACACGCCGACTTGCCAGATCCACAAAGAAGAATTCAACAAGAAATGCTATTGTAACAATACTAACTCGAAGCAACTTCATCATTGCTATTAACCTATACCTACTTCAGGTATAGGTAGTACAAGAAATGTAGTTTCCGAAATTTGTAAGTTTCTGCCCGAAAAGACCTAGTTTCGCACAGAGACACAGCTGCTTGCTGTCGCAATTTCCCGGCTTCATTGTCAATGCATTATTATATGCTTTGTATGGATGTAGGATAAGTTATGAACCAAAGCCTATGATATGTCTTTAAAACCATATTTACAACATCTCTCTCTCCCACTGACACCATTCTTAAGATCTCAATCATCTAAAAGATTGATTGACGATCACTTTATTTTCACGCACATGCAATTTTATTGACAAACATGGTATTAGCTGATTTATTTTATGGCTTCAGTGAATAGGTAGGTGCGTCGCGTCGTGTAATTTATAAAACTTGCCGCTTCACAGAAAGAAACAAAAAAAAAAACAAAATCCAAATCTGGCAATACCTTTTCAACGCATAAGAAAACAGCTAGCGATACAAAAAACAAAAAAATACCATCATTCCATTTATGCCACAATAGCTCGAATGGTGCGCATGCATGTAAAATGCAACATAACTGTCATTGGCCGTAATTAAGGTCCAAAATCGATTGCATCCCATCATCATTTGGGTTTCTTCTATAAAAATAAAAAGACAAAATACACCCAAGATGAAGAAAAAAAGACGATGCCATAATATCAACCAAGATGGCCCGCAACAGAAAACACACAAATCTACAACAGAAACCTCTCATAGCTCTTAAAAGAAGTTAATCTATAAATGGTCAGAAGCTCTATGGTCGTAGATTCCAATTGAGAGGTCGTCGTTGCTGTGCTCTCTGCTCCCCGTACTCTCGCTGCGTCTTATTGAACATACAACCATGAGAGAGAGATGCTTCCAAAAGAATGCATTTGGTTCATATCACAATAATACTCTCCCTCCCTGGTGAGACCCCTTGCCATCAGCCCCCTTCTATAGTTCTTCTGTTTGCTGTCTTTGGAAAAATGATGATAATCATCGATTTCCAGTAGACCTGAAAGCTGAAGCTAAAACCTACCTGTACTCGGACCATATATAGGCTTGATGGCATTTTCCATGCTAGGATGAGCCTCGCTCGTATAGAGAGTTAATAGTTTCCATAGGAAAGGAAAAATAGCACAACGTGTACCTTACATAGATGATTTGCCGACGACGACAATCACAATGACAATCGATGGTTGTTCCTTGATATGTTGTAGTATGGTAGGTACCTACTCTAAGGTCGGTGGGACACATTAAGTTGGTTCTCTATAGCCTTCCTCTTTGGTTAAATCCTGATATGCTATGAGTGCTATGCCATGGTATACAACCGGACTATGCCGAACATGTGTTCCGCTTCTGCTACGAGTCCAACTGAGTTATTTCTTCAGTCCGAAACGATCAGTTGCAAAAGAATCAATGATGACCATTTTAAGAACAAAAAAACAGAAAAAAAGGAAGAAAATGGTCGGTCAAAGTGGCCTTTTGTGGTTGGTGCGGTTTGGTTTTACTTTGGATTGGTTTTGGTTTGATTCTACAGTTGAAAGAGAGAAGAAGGTCGTAGAACCGAAGAAGGTGAAGTGAAATTGAAGATTTAATACTTCCTCCATATGATGCTGCAGTCGATAATGATGGTCTCCAATGTTAGGCGTGATGATTCTGACAAAGAAAGTCTAAGCTGGACGAGTAATGGAGTTATTAAGTCATTCGCAGTCGCTTTTAGTAGGAGAATTATGTTGAAAGTGCTAAAGAGAGCTTCTGATCTTAGTTTTTACTTTAACAGTTACTTTTAAGTGCTAAAAAGCATTATTCAACAGTTTGTCAGAGGGGTTGGGGACTAATAATTTAGCTAATAATATGAAACAGGTGGATCACCTTTCTTTAACAGCTGAATCACTTTTTCCGTCTTTCCACGCTAGGATCCATGCATGCTGCTTTGTGACCGAGTTGGATCAGTTTAAATTTCTGGTGATGGTTCCTGGTATATTTATAATTGTTAACGTATCCATTAATTCACAAAAGATTCAATATTAGAAGTCCTTGTGCAGATTACCCATATTCTCAACTACGCCTAGGAAAAATACTGATACTACAGATTCTTAAAGAAGGAAGAAGAAAATTTGAGAGCATAACAAAGTTTAATGGTTTGGGTAAAGTATTGTGCAGCTGGTTTCCTAATTTGGACCCCAAAACTCGGTTTCACGGGAGTTCCTGTGAGAAAGGATTCTTTAATACATGTTTCGGTCTAAAGTTCGTCGCATCGAGTCACCATCAAACAACTTTAGGGTCCACTCATACATATGTATAATTTGCCAGGTCCAAAGGAACACGGATAGTGGGTAAAAGATTTCTTGAGTTCAGCAAAGCTGCTGAAGAAGCAAGACCTAGTGACCTACACTTTCACCATTCCTGTGTTAGCATTGTAAGTTAACAAGAATGGTGAGAAAATGCAGTTTTCTGCTAAATTCAAGCGCTTATCAACCATGAATACTCTTGGACGCCTTGCCAATTTCTCTTATAAGGCAGAAACCTGAAGAAAGACAAGTTGAACTCAATAGGAATCGATACCAGACCTTCGTTCTGATAGTAAACCACCACTATCTCTTACTCCACAGATTAGATACTACAATTCCAGCAGTCTTCTGATTGGAGACATCAAGTTCCAACCAAATATAGCATTTCACCAAGGCTTTAGAAGTTCTCTTCTGGACAAAAACCCTCATGAGCACACTGCGGGTACAGCTTCTAATGATAGATTTCGTTAGATTACCGATTCTCTTCCCTGAATTATTTCTCTTGAAAAAGGTTTTTCAATTCAAAGAATCCGAACTGATTTTGTATATTTTTGGCAAAAAGGAATTTTTCAAGACTCTTTTAAGTTTTTAGAGGCAAGCTATTAAAGAAGAACAAGAGACTTTTAATGCGCATATAAAATAGTAAAAGCTACGTCAAACAATGAGTTAATTTATTCTCTTTTTTAAACATTTTTTTATTTCTACTCTTATTTTTGTATTCCTATCAGCTTTTGAAACTGCTAGGTACTCCTGCTGCTGTTGTTGGTATTCCAAAATGATTGTTCCTCTCTCCTATGGCCTGGCACAATTTATAATATTGACAATGAATGTGGAAGCAGGAGTAGTAGAAAAGATGGAATCCATCGGGAAATCGATCTGCGACTCCTGTGCAATCATTGAATTTACTATTTTTTTTATATGAGAAGTCTTCTATACCTCTTTACCCCAGTCCCCATCATCTATTCTTGAAATGGAACTTTTGGTTACCCAAACCTTTTTCGACTTGGATGGAGGAAAACTACTGCAACAACCCACAGAGTCTTGATGTGGTAGCATCCCTCTCTGATTAAATTACTATGAAGGATCTGTGTGCGGTATAAGATTGCAGACTTGGCTTTGGCATCCTTGCGGGTCTTCTGCAAGATTTTTTTTTTCCAAAATGTACCAAAACCACCAAGACAGACAAAAAAAAAAACACAAAAACTACGACTCCCTTTCGATTCTTGAAACTACTTCAACGTTTTCTTTCCTTGTGTCTTGGCTTCGTAGTAGTGGTGGTTCCTTGGATTTGGCTTCGTTTGGAAAAAAAGCGAAGACGAAAACTGAGCGGATTTTCACTTTTTTTTTTTTTGTATTCGTTCAACTCCTGTCGTTTTGAAGATTTTTCTCTCAATAATTCCACGGGCGCTTCAACTACTTCTCAATACCCTGAAGGGGGTATAGCATAGAAGTAGAAGACTATGATTGGTGTAAGGGAGATGGGGGTAGGTCGCCCCGAAGCATAGCACCCAAACTACTACACTCTGTTCTCGGTGTATACCTTTTGTAAAAATAATGATGATGGTGGAAAGGAGGTGGCATGTTTGGATTGGGATTAGGGATTTTTGTCAATGAAGGTAATTTGCGGAAGATTCAGTCTAGAATTTCAATTAGATTGACAGTCACATTGGAAGATGGAGACGACACGACTTGTTTTTTTTTTTTGGGGGTTTCTTCTTATATTTTTTTTTCTTGTATTTTTTTCTGTTCGATATAAATTTTGAAGAAGAGATTGTGTTGGTATACCCTATAGCTGGAGGACTTGACGGGATTGAAGGTAGGAACATGGTATACGTGTGTGTGGTAAGGAAGAAACTTAAAAATTGTTTTAAAGTGACTTGAGTTGGAAGGGATTACCTACAACATAACATATATGCACGGGTATTGGGTATATATATAATTTCGGTAGGGCTATATACTACCTAACCAATAGCTTCCACATACAATCATATATGGACTTAGGAATCTTCTTTGTGGTATATATGAGGGGGTGTACCATGGGATTGATGGTTTGATTTAGAAAGTTGAGTTTACCGAACTCAAGGGAGAATAAAGGACGCATTAAGAAAGGATTTATCACATTTCTCCTTATAGAAGTATACGGGACTATATGGTAGAGGGTATTCCCGCAGGTAAATGATTGCTTTTCAATTTAGAGTATTTTTCTGCTCTTCAAGATTTGCGGTGAGAATTGAAAAAAAAAATCAATTGCCGATTTTTTTTCTAATATTTATAATGGGATAGTTACCTTTGTTAAAATTTAGAAGAACGAGTCAAAGTTAAAATTAGCAAGGTCATTTAGATGTTAAACATATCTATCTTTTCTGAGTAATTTTTTTATTTACTTAGGTCTTCACTGAAGACACTTCAGCCCTATTTAATTCATTAGGTTCGTCTTGAAAATCTGAGGAATTTTATCTTTCCTGCGCACCATGGTGTTTGGAATTGCAGACTCCTCCTCGAAGTTTCATCAAATATTACCTGAGCAAGTATACTGAAGAATGTTAGCCAGTACCAGCCATAATAACCCCTATGTTACCTTGACCAGCCATATACCAACCCTTGACTTCTGGAAAGAATGCTTAATTCAGCAGCGCTTGAATAGGTTAGAAACCGTAATATGGGAATTCCCTTTTTAGGATCCACTTTCGGATTGGTTCCTACATTTTTGACAAAATTGCTAAGAATACGCAAAATAATACGTATGAAATGAGGGACCTTGCGGTAAAATACATTTCCACAAGGTTATTGACAGTTACAACAGTCTTCTGGAAGATATGACTTTAAACGCAACCGGTTGCAGCATGAGACTATCTTGCCTCCAAAGAAGTGTAAAACTGGAAGGTCTGCAAAAGTTTGCTACGCCATCATCTTTAAGAGTTGACTGCCGGATAAGAGTTGTCAATGAGTTCTCCACAAACAGTAGAGCTCTGCTAGCCATGTCTCGGCGAATATCTCGAGACAAACCAAGGTCCCTACCGACCGTAGTATTGACTCTGGCGAGATGCTCAGGGATTACAGGGTGATCAAATGTGAAGACGAGTTTCTTAGGAATTTCTTTAGCTCGTGCATTCTTAAATTAGTAAAGCCTCGATAGGATTAAGTCTGAAGCTTATCTCTGCTAGGAAGATTAATTGCCCCTCATGGATAATTTGCCAAAGTTGGAGGAACTTCTGCGTGGCCGCCAAAGAATGTATTTGTTAGATACTCCCAATGCATGACTCCAACAAACTTGATGAAAAAGTAAGGACCGACAGTGTAATCAAGGGAGTTAGCGTCTCCGACGTTACATGTCATTTGGGTTCTCGTGCCAGGTGCTCGTAAACACAATTCCTATTGAGAGATAATAGGCAAGGCTTGCAAGCAATTATCTTCTAACCGAAGCCAAGAATTTCTTATACCTTCCGAACTGATCTTCGACCCTAGTTAGGTAGGGTGCAATCTATCTAAAGCATTAACTGAATATTGTATACGCCTTTCAGCACTTTAGCCATTTTATGGAAAGTTCCGCTGTCGCAAGACTCTTCCGATTCTTCAGTAGATACATTGATGAGGTAACAATTTTCCGGTTGCATCTAATTGTAAACTCTTCTCATCTTCCAGCGCAGCGATACGATGAATTTACCTCGATTCCTAATTTTTTTTTATAGATCAGGGCCCCAGGCATTTTTCACAACACCCTCAGATGGAAGTATTGGCCAAGAGTTTTCGACTACACATCCAAAACATCTAAAGTGTTTGCTATAATTATTTTCATCTTTTAAAATTCTTTAAAGTTCCCCCCAAAAAAAATTTTCAGAAAAAATATCAATTCGTTCAACGATTAGACCTTAAAGCCTCATCAGCAACAACGTTAATGTTTTGTTTCTTCTTTTTTTTTTTTAATTCTCTTCCTATCCATCAAAATCATCATCTTCATCTCACAAAAGATACACATTACCGTTACTTTCAGATATTGGACATCATTTGCTCCCGCATTTTCAAGCACTTACAATCACAATATACCTTCCTCTTGAAATTTGTCTGGAATCTTGCAAGAATCATTGCATTTAATTGCGCCAAACATTACCTTTCGATACGCGCACGCCTTCCACCATCTTTCTTCGTCGACCAGAACCCAAACTCTCTCTCTATCTTATCCATATGCAGCAGCATTCCATTGAAGCAGCATATAGCAGCCATCGCCAGTAATTCTATCTGTCAAATTAGCAACAATTGGATTAGTGTGATGGTCGGTCCATTAATCCATTCAGCAGGCACCGCATCAGTTTGGTTGGTACAATAATTTTCTAAGCAAAAAGCAATAGTGTGGCAGAAACGTCATTAACTGCCAGTCACCGAATATGTGGAAACAGTGAAAGAGAAATATGACAGAAGATGTGGAGGAAGAACGTTCACCATCTTTTCCATGATGGCTGCTGGCTGCCACCTCATTATTGTGACAGCTAGCTGTCAAAAGAAATTCAATAGAAAATTATTGTTTTGTCACTTTTTGAATTGGTTTGTGGTCTTGGCCTGGCTAGCTTTGGCTGGCACATACATCATCTCATCATGCACATCAGCAGCACAGCAACATCCACACTCACGTTTATATTGAATTCTTGAGACTAATGATGGCCACAAGTGGGTGTGTCAAATGCGGTCAAATGCTGCTTTTATGTTGATGCCCTCTCTGTGCCACTTCTATATCTACTATAACAAGCTGAGGTAGATTTTATGGTGGCAATACCTGATGATGGCCAAAGCTGGGCTGGGGCTAAGAGAAAAATGTGCCTTTTGTGTCAATTGGGCTCAATTTGGTGGCCATTATGATGTGCTGGAGCTTTGCCATTATCATTATCCATCTATACGATGCTAACGATGCTATAGGTCTCCTTGACTGTGTACCGTTTTCTTTTCTGTCTCTCTCTCTTTTTTAATGGCTTTGTAATTATGATTGATTTCATGACAAAGCTATTGTGACTGAGTGAGAGAGAGAGAACTAGAGGTAAAGTCTCTAAGAGCAACAATTGATTGACATAATTGACCGTTTATGGTCGTTTTATTCAAACTTTTTCTTTACTTCCACTACCTCGCCCAGTCGCTGTTGTTGTCTCTTAAAGTTAAACAAAAAAAAAATGTTCAAAGGGATGAACTATGTTGGGACAAAAAACAAACTTTATTTTTTTTCTCTTCAAACTACTCGGCCACCCTCTCACAACCCTCTTAACAAGCCAACTAGTAATGGATTACCTAAGAAGCGTAAATTATTTCAGATTTACATTTCCGAACAAAGTTATACGTTTGGCCGGGATAAAGTCAAAAGAGGAGTATAATACTGCAGGACGTTGCGTTGGCGTTGGCGTTGGCGTTGGCCATGGCGTTGGTTGGTCGGTCGGAGGATTCAGGATCCAGAACCCCTTATAATGGGAAGCCCTCTTAAAGTGTAGTGGGAGGGATGAACAAGAGCTACTGCGGTTTGTTGTTAATGCAAAAATATGCAGGACTCATATATTACCAAGTAATTAGCATTAATTTCTGAAGTGATAATCCAGCTTAGCGGAACGTTTCATCGTCATTTCCTTTTTGCTCGTTCCTCTTAACAAAAACTAAAAAAAAAAACAAAAAAAAAAAGAAAGAGCTCAAGAAGAGAAAGAGTTCTTCCACCTGAAATGTACCAACTTACATCTCTCATCTACAAAGAAGAGGTATTTTAAATTTAAAAAAAACTATACTGGCTACTGGTTGGAATAAATATGTAAAAATAAAATAAAGAAGGAAATAAAGTTAAATAAGGATTCGCCGCCGCATTCTATGGGTGTGTGTATGTCGGTATGGTAAGGGAGAAAAAAAAACTGATAATAAAAATGCAGATAAAGCAACAACAATTTGCTTTGCTGAGAAAAAAAAAGCTACTTAACTAGAATAATAATTTTTACATTCAGAAACGGTAGTGGATTTTAAATAATGCAAAAGTCCAACGCTCCAAAGTATATAGGAGGGAAGCTCCTTTGAAGCTCCTGGATCCTTGAATAGGGGAGAAAGGTTGTTATTTATATTTTTCTGTTTTTTTTATTTATTTATTTTTTTTTCATTTATTTTTTTACAACTACTTGTGGGTTTGTTTAATTGAATGCCCAGTTTAAAGATGTGAATGGGAATGAATTTAATGTGGCAACGATTGCGATAGTCGAGTGAGAAGGAAAGATTGATTTGACTTAAAGATGCTAGTTGTAGAGTTTGATTAGATTTGAAGTACAATTTTAACAATATTTGTTTTTTTTTTTTCATTTTTATTATTGAAGGAACTTTTGCAAAAGACAATCACGTTTTTGAGCGAAAGAAGGATTATACAAGTAAAAATTGTATTTGGTTAAGTTAGTTTTAATAAATTGACTTTATATGATAACACATTTGTTTTAAGATTTAAAAATTTAATATTTAATTTAATATTATGTTTTTAGAAAAAAAAAATCGATACTAAAAGACCCCAATATTTCTATTTATAATTAAAATTACCTTGTTTTTTTTAAGATTTAAAAGAAATTTAAGAAAGCTTCACATACCTGAAAATAGATTAAAAAAATTAAATTGCATTAGTTTAAGACAATACAAAATTACTTAAATATAAAAAATATTTTTAGGGATCTTTATAAATTTTTGTATTTTTCCACGCACTATAAATGAATCTGTAAATACACACCCAAAGTTGAGGATTACCTATTAAAATTCAATATAAGTACCTACAATTTTAAGCTTTTTCCAATAAACAATTCTTTTACCTATGTTCCTACTTTTTATATAAAATCCCTCTGAAAAAGATAAGAGATGCATTATTTCCCCCTTTACATAATTTTGGTGAGAAATTAATTTTTTTTTTTAATAAATAAGACCCCGCGAGAAATTATACTTTTACTATGTCATGGTATATATTTCAGGCAATGTCCGGAAAAGTTTTGGGTAACCTTTTTAACTTCTTATGTTCTAAATAGTTATGTTTCGCATTAATTCACTTATATAACAACTTAAACTCAGTTTTTCAAATGCAAATATATTAAGAGGTCATAAAAAAAATTAAATTCACGATTGCATCGCACAAAATTGATCTTGAATCTAAAGTAGCTTTGATTAATTAGAATTTTAATGAAAGAATTTTAATTTAGATACAGTTTTAGGAAAAATGAAAAAAAAATTGCATACCTACAAAATTTTCAAACGATTTTTCAAAAAATTGTTGCTTATGCTTTTTTTTTGTGATATTATTGATCAACATCTTAAAATTAAATTTAAAAAAATTATGGGTCCCATCATTTCGAAAAAAAGTTTTTTTTTTTCAATTCAATTTTTTGGAAAAATAAAAAAAAAATCGGAAATTTGGTACTAGACTTTTGTAGGGCAACTTAAGACCTCGTTGAAATCGAGTGAGTCGAAAGCCAGAGCCAGAACACTTTATTCAAAAAAATTACTATAGTTTTTTTTTATCGAAAGCGTAGTAGCCATTTTTAAGAAAAATAAGTTTTTACAAAACTGATATATGACAGGTTTTTGGTCAACAAAAACTAAATCCAAAAATATCTCTACTTAGTCTTTAAGAAAGGCTTTGCACCTCTTAAATTTATCTAACCGTTTAGGCTGTGATACATCTTTTTTTAAAAAATCAATTTTTCGAAAACGGGTCAATGACTTTTTTTTTAATTTTAAAATCTAGTTGTCCATCTTTATAATTTGTTTGAAAATGGGACATCAACATTTTTTTAAAGATGGGTTTGAGAATTTTTTCCGAAAAAAACATATTTTAAAACCTGACGAAATTGATAGCACTTTCATGTGATAGTGCCATAGTGCCAATTCATTAATTTTTAAAAACTCTGGGGCTCGTTTACAAAGCAATCAAAGTTTTTTTGTTTCAGGAAAATCACATAATCTAAAGGTGAAGTCTTTTTGATAGCAAAAATGTTGCCAGTTGCAAAAGAGCAAAATTTTCTCCAAAATCAATTAACACTTAGGAAACGGAATGTCGGCCAGTAACGTTTTTTCACTCAAATAGACATTGAAATTTAAAAAAATCATATTATTTATGAAAAATTTAGATTGGTGTGTCTCCATAATAACTAAAAGCCACTTCTAGGCACAAAAAACTAAATTCGCCTTTCTCCATTTTTACTTGCTTTATAGGGCAAGTATAAATATGGTTTAGAGTCATAAAATTATTCGTATATTGAATCAAAATTATCTTTATGATGATGAAGAAGTTTCAAAAAAGTGGTTTTTGTCATGCCGTTCGTCGCCGGCCGGTCTGTGTGTGTGTTCGTCTGTGTGTCCATATCTGTACATGTACAGAGAGTCACAGCTTAAATGGGTTCACGGATTTGCTTGAAATTTTGTATTGATTACCTACTTTTTTTGTTTTTGAATATTTCGAAAACGGCTTGATTTTTTCTTTTCGTTTTTCACAAAAATCGAATAACGGAAATATGATGAACACGCTTTTTACTCAAATTGCTATAATTTTTAGTTACCGATTTTGCTCAAAACTTGCCAACAGGTTCTTCTTTTGATTTCGAAAAATATTGGTTATTTAATTTTTCAAAAAAAAAATTAGTTAAACAAGAAATATTTCTTTTTTCCAATACTAGATAACAAAATTAATTTATACTTTGAACTACAAAAGCAAGTTCGTACATTTTATTTTTAAACATATAATCATCACATTCTCATAAATTTATTAACTTTATTTTATGATCTCATAAATCTGCCGAAAAAAATAAATAAATATCCACAAATACGACCTTGCCATATGTTAATTTCTATTAAGGCAAAAACATTATTAACCCTCAGAAACAGGTCAACAAAATAAAAACAAAAAAAAAAAAAAACAACAAAAAAATCCTTTCCTTCTTCAAGAGGTCGACCAAATGGATCAGAAGAGTTTATACCTTCTAAGTCAATCAAATAAAACCCAATATCCTTTCTCTGTTTCCACCATCTGTCTAAGGACCTTACTGCCTCTCCATTAAATATTCCAATCGAGACTGCACACATCTCCCAACCAAAAATAAGGAAAAACAAGAAAATAAAGCTTCGCAATACGAAAAAGCTAGAAAAAGAAGAAGAAGAACAAAAAAAAAAAAAATGTGATAGTGTAGCGCTTTGATAATTGGAAAAGAATTTATGGCCACCTCAGCCCGATTTAAGGACACAATTCACAGACTGGTCATTTGAATGGCCAGCAGCAGCAGCAGCACCCGTTTACTCTCTTCCCTCAGCCCAACAAACGTTCAATCCTAGAAACTATAGTCAAGTCAAAATGGAATTGTATAAGAATTAACCACAAACACAACAAGAGCGCAACCAACCAAGAAACCACACATACCGCACATATCGCCTACCACTTTTTCTCGCTTCTCGCATAGAACATAGATGAGGTCCTCTTGCATATGTAGGCAAAAACCAAGGCCAAACGAATACATTCTCAAGCTCAAGGAAGGATAAGGTAGAGTGGTAGATATTGGGTGGCTATATGTAGCAGGGAGTCCCGAAAATCCGTAACCGAAATGATTTATGTGGGTCAGTTGGGAATTTGTGTGTGAGCTCGCATTTAGATCCGAATGATTTATGATTCCGCTTTGGTTGTGGCGTTATTTTAGTCCTTCCACTTCCACCCACCTCTCCCATCATCCTTAAATTCGTTATAAATGGTTGAGATGCCGAATTATACGGGTGTGTTAGGATAACCGAGTGAACGTACAAAAAAAAAAAAAAAAACCAAATAAACTCACTTTTTTTTTGCTCTCATATTCGGTTTAGTTCTAGTTCCGCTCCTGTAGAGAGTCCCAGCTTCCATTTTGGATTCAGGTCAGATTTGAAAATTCACGATAGGTCGGTTCTATATTACGGAGGACGTATTTATAGGTACGAGGACTTTGGGGAAATCCCCACGGAATTGGCAATGTCAGGCGCCGCGTCGGAGCAAGGACGTCAATCGGGATATTTATTACCAGTTTTTGGTGCGTCTGACACATTTCCAATTCATTCACACTGCGCTACTCTTCGAATGTATGTGAGTGTGAAAAGCCTATTTTTATATTTTAATCCTTTCAAAAAAAAAGTCCTGTTTTTTCAAGCTATCGGTACGATATATAGGCCGGCTCTGGTTGCCAAATCATTATTCGATTAGAAAGCTCCAGAAGAGGGATAACCAACAGAACGAACCTCTGCAATGGAGAGGTTCATCAGGAATTAGAACACTCATTCGGTGGCGGTGACGTTAGGATTTGTTTTTTTTTCTTTTCTTTGCGTTTACTTTTGTTGTTGTTGGTTTTTGTTTGAATTGTTGTTCTGATAAGACAGCTCCCTCTAGATGGGTGTGTGTGTGTATGAAGTGAGTGTGTGTGTGTCAGAAATTTGATTAATGGACAGAATGGCAGGGATTGGGAATTACCATGTCAATCGAACCGAACCGAATGTAGAGCTATTGCAAGGATATTTTTTTTTGTTGCTTTTCTTTGATTCAAGCTTTTGGTTAATTAATTAATTCACTTAATTGCCATGAGAAGTTAATTAGAATGATTAGTGTATTTGTGGAAATAGCACTGTAATGGTATAGTTCTTTTACTTCTGTGTAAGTAGGCGTTTCTAATATAGGTTTGATTGGTATGTAATCTTCGTTTTGGCATACACTCGTACATATGCAAGGATTATTGGAAATTGAGTTTTCTTTTTCGTAATCGTGGTGTTAAAGGAAAGAATGTGTGATTTAATTTTTAAATTTTAATAACGAAGCAGTTGCCAAATTTTAAAGGAAACTAATATTGTACTTCGATTTAAAGTCCAAGCCACAAATGCCACGTGGAGACGTTTAATTAGTGAAGATCCAGCATCGAAAATAATCCCATTCTCGCTATACAATGTTCTTGCTCTTCATTCTCTCACTTTCCATTTTCATTTTCTCAAAGACATTTCAAAGCAAAAAATAAAAAACGAAAATGAAGACAAACAAAATCAGTGCTTTTACCGCCAAAACACATTCATCTCTAATTAAAAGCAAACAAAAAATTACATCAGCTCCCGCGTTTCAGTTTTTCCATCAGCATCAGCATCACCATCATCAACGCCATCGATGCCGCCGCGCCTCCAATTTCTGTCACCTTCTTACAAGTAGTATACAAGACCAACTGAAGCCTTTTTTTTAAGAACATCAGTTGCTCTAGAACAGCATCATCATCTTTATATTTTTTTTTTGTTTCTTTACTCTTTTTTACCTACCAACCACCCACTGTCATGGCCGCAATTGATTGTAACTTAATTCCTGTCGAAAGTGCACTCATTCCACTAATGAGCCATTTTCCCCCTATTAAAAGTGAAATTAGTATCTCGTCGTCTTCTTTACTGGCGTGGTTGGTGTATTTAGGAACGGACTACCGAGTACCAAGACTCTCCGCCAACGATGAAGAAGACGAAGACGACCGACCGACGATGGTACACAAAACGTGAAGATGTTTCACACATGTTGTACTCAGTAGCCAGTATCCACAGCAGCATGAAGATGATTCCTACTGCTTCTTCTTCCTCTACTTTTTCTTCTTCATCGACGACGTGACGACGACGATGACGACGAGTATCAGTTGGGTAGCCAAAGAGATTCAAGCACACGGAGGCGACACGGACAAAAATTCAAGCCAAGAAGCACAGTAGCAAGCGCATGTTGTCTTTGGCTTGTCGTTTTACTTCTATCTTCATGTTCATCATTCCGGTTTAGCGGGCACAAGATACGGACAAAAAAAAAACAAACGGGAGAACAATTAACGATCCACATGTCTCTTTGAATTTGTGAACCAACATGTTCTTGGGCACCCTCTTACTCTCAATACTGAATATACCAATCCAACGAAGGCTACCGAAGACGAAGATGCCTGTTGTTCTTCCGTTCCTGTTGCTTGGCTTCCAATTTGTATTTCTTCTTTTTTTTTCCGCGAAGTCTAAGACAAGGCACACCCATCAGGCCTTCTTCGGGCTTCACTACTTCCCCAAGAGTTAAGTAATTTTTTTCTTTTTGCAAACAGACTTCCGGTTTAATTAATCTTCCGATCGAAGGCTAAAAAACCGAAAAATAAAAAAACCTTACTCAGTCAACACCCTCGCACTTAAACGAGTGTGGGGCTTCTCAATAACACCAGAATACCAAAAAACATATACCCAGAAAACAGAACGGAAGAGATGACATGCCAAATATGTGCATTGAACGTTTAACCTGAGGAATTGTTAATCACTTTTAATCGAATCGATTGGGTGGAATTCCACAAGCTATAGGTAGCCGATTAGTTTGGTTTTGTCCTGTCTTCATATGCACCTTCAGTCTTCTTCACTCTTCACCTCTACCTTTCCTTCGTACTTTTTATAATGTTTGCTTAGTGCAGTATTTTTTTTTTGTGTGTCTTCTCTCGGGAAGTGTAAATTAACACCTGACCATCTGGGCGGTCTTCTGTGGCCTGGCTACTGTATTCCGAAGGAGTTCCTGGTTCGTCTTCAATTTTATTTTATTTCTTTTTTTGTCTCTGCAGGTTTTTTTTAGAAGCCAGTAGTAGCTGCTACCATGACAATGTGTATAGTTTTTTGCATTTTTGCATTTCCTTCCCTTTTTAAATAATTGGATGTGGCAACGATATGGTGCGAAGACACAACATCCTGGGCGTCTAGAATGGTTATAATGGCTTGAGGGTGCCAGAAGAAGAGATTTTAGAAATTCACAATAAATTCTTTTCACGTCCGTCGTCAGTCTTAGTGTCGTTGACGTCGTCATAGTTAAAGTGGCAAAAGAATTTATTTATATCTATTTTTTTTTTTCATTCTCATTCGTCCAAGATTGTCGTAATGAGCAAATTAAATATTCCTAATTGGATCTTAAAAAATAGCAGCAAACACCACGAGCTTCACCTACAATTTACTGGTGGGTCTTTATGGTGCAGATTGGTGTGTGAAAGGTTCAAGCACGACGAATGTCAATAGTCATGGCTCTGTGAGAGCGAAAATGCCTATTAGTTTCGCGCCAAAGGAGTTAAGAGTAAACGAAAAAAAAAAAAATTAAATTTGTTTACCAGCTCATCATTAACGCTGAATGCTTCAATGGGCATAAAGTATCTCAGAACTGACTGCCTGACTGCGAAGCCCGAATTTTGTTTGAAGGTCAAAGATGGCATCAATCGATCGCAGAAATTGATGAAATTATTTTGGCGCGAAATTTGAAGCTGTTATGGATTGGGTTTCGTTGGGTTGGGTGTTTCAATTAGGCTTAGGTAACTAAACCTTCATACTGAAAGTCAAAAGCAAAACAAAGTAATTACCTTAATGAGGCTTTGAAAAAAATCAAGAGGTAGTAGTTTCGTTTTTTTTTTTTTTCTTTGAGACATGGAAGTGAATTTGCAGAGAAGGCATTTATTTCCGTTCGAAATTGTAGCAGAAAGAAAACTTATTCAAATTTTAAGTCGATCTTAGACTGGAGATTAGTATCAGGCATCAGACATTCGTGATAATGTAATGTTCTTACATAATTTGAATACAAGATTGAAAGAACTTGGTAATGGTTTGGAAAACACATTCCTCAAGGAAGATGCAATCGAATGTGTCCAAAGTGAGGTGTTCAGAGACGACCAGTTTAAGCTAAGTTCACCTTACAAACTTCTTGCCTGGAATTATTTCGAGACTTAGCTTATGAATGCAGAATTTTTCTATAATTATGGCCCAATTGAAACAGAAATTGGAGACAATCGGGTCAGTTTAAATCCAGAAGAGGCCTGTAAGTGTTCGACAATTTTGTCGAAGCATTCTTGAATAAGAAATACGTTTTGAATTTACCTTGCTTACAAGATTCAGCAATTGAGACAACATTTGAGGCCAGGAAACAACGCATTGCTGAATGCGCATTCTGGACTTGATGGCTACGTCAACAAATGAATCTGAGAGGCCAAGATCGATCAACGACTCATGCTCGTCTAGCCCGTAAATAAGTAAATTAGGCCGGTACTAGTAAAATATCGTCATAAACATGTCCAAACATTTTTATTTAAATGCCATTAAAAAGTTATTTTCGTCTAGGTTCAAAAATTGTTGTTTTAAGCTTTTTCTGATTCGTTGAAAAATAGCAGTTTTAGAAAATTTATTTTTCAAAAAAATATTTCAGGCTGTGAAAGTTGTTCCCTTTTCGGTTTTAAAGTACTGTCGAATCTTTAATTTCAATATTTAGAAAATCTAGTCAAAAATCAACAAATTTTTACCCTTTTCCAAGTAAATAATCTTAAAATTAACTGAAGAATACTTAATTTTCTTAACAAAAATATGCCGTATCAGTGTGATCACTTTTGATACATGAGACCTTTTTGAAAAAATTTCAAATCAACAAATTAACACAATTAAATTTTATAAATTTATAAAATGCATTAATATTCTATCTCTTTAAGATAAGTTTAAAGGCCTTACTGCCGATGTTCTAACCTTACAAATGCACCAACTTACCAAAAAAATTGTTAGGAAGGGTTATCTACATTTTTCTGAGTAAAAACAAATTTTTCGATGCCACCTTTTCATTAAAATAAGAATTCTATTCATTGGAAAAAGGTTAGAACACTAACTTTTTAAAGGCCTTTTAGAGTTTTGGTTGCTCGAATCCAGCAGAAGAAAATTGTTGTTTTATATTATACCGCTTTTTTAAGCCGTTGCCATTAAAGTTAGTTGGTAAAACTATAACTTCAAAATTGTCAGTTTTTTCTTAAATGAGGATCAATGTCCACTGCCACTTCAACGCTTAGTCCTATGGAGAAGGTTCTCTCTTCATAATTTTAAGGCTGATCTTTGCTCCCATAAAAAAATGGAGAACATACCTACCTTGCATGGGAACTAAGGTGGATTTAGTTCCCATTAATTGAGAATTAAGTTCTTTGGCGGACTTAGTTTCTGGGAACTTATCTCCCTGCATCGATTTTACATACCTTAAGTAAAAGCTTAGGGATGTAGTTTAAGTAAAACGAGCTCAATTTTAATTTACAAACATTAATGAGTTTGGTGTTTTGTATTCAAGGTTTGTAAGACCCTGCATAAATGCATTTTTAACTAAAAGCTTGCTTCTCGGGTTAACTGGAATTTGACGTATTAACAGGATTAACGTATTCTCATTTAATTTATAATTTGAAATCCTATCCTTAGTCAAAATGATCTGGTTTTCTGAAACTAAGATCTTCAACTTTCTCTGTAAAATCGATTTATATATTTTACAAATTACATTTCATCATCAGTTTAGAAAATACCCTTTCTATAAAAAAAAAATCGTGTCTATACAGTGAAAAAACTTAATTTTTTCTATGCAAAAAAAAAATCATAATGCTGTGGCATCCAAATTGAAGGTTTTAAATATTTCTAAAGCCTTTAATCCCAATGACCTAGTTTTTTTTCCTACACCATACAAAAAAAAAAAACAAAAAAAAAACAAAAATAGAAATAATTCCACCAAAAAGGATTAAATTAAATCCCATTAACTTTATTATTAAAATTTATTTTTCTACATAAAATAAAATTTAAAACAATTAAAATCTGCCACCATTCAATAAAAATTGACTCAAAAATAAAATGCAAATTCATGTTCATCAACCGCAAATTTTAAATTCAATAAATTTTTAAAATCAAATTCAATATAAAAATGTATAAGTACATACTCATGGATGCATATAAATAAAATAAAAAATAATAAAAACAAAAAAAAAAACTTACATAGATAACTAAATGCTGAAATAAAATCATGTCGTGTGATGCTTGCATTTGAATCCTCTTCAAAATCACACAAAATCTCTGAATTATTCAGAGAATATTGACAAATACAATAAATGAGAATAAAAATAAACAAAAAAAAGGACAAATAAAATACGAAACACAAAACAAAAAAATAATATAAAAACAATAATATCGACTTTCTCTCTAAGCACACACAAACGATAACGAGCGCTTTTCAAAATAAAACATAACAAAAAAAAAAAATTAAATATAAGCAAAATCGGACAACAATGAGGATATAAAACCAAAATGACAATACCTACTCCTGCTATATCCTAAATGGCACACAAAAATACCCACAAACAGATGGAAGTGTTCCATTTAAAACGAATACTCACATCCGCCCACCCTCACCCGCGTTTAGCTGCCCAAGCACATGACAAGCAAAATGCACAAAATCAAAAACAAAAATTGAAAATATATTTCATCCCGGAAAAGGAGGGCAATAGGAGGGAGGGAGATGTTGAGGATGCTTTAGCAGGACGAAATCATACAAACGGATAAAATGCAGCTAAAAATTATTCTTTTCCATTTCCCTTCGTGCCCGGAATATGTGAGGCACTCTGAATGCAGTAGCTTCTGCTCTTTCTCTCTTCTTCTCTGTGAACGTAGCTAAGCTATGTTATGTCATGCATGTGTGGATGTGCCTGCGGCAGGAAGTCACACGATCCTTAGACACCTTCCGAGGCCACCTCCTCCGCTCCGTCTTCCACAAAATGATAGCTTGTAGCAGAGCTTTGCCAGGGATATGCTTCCTGTGTATATCTCTGAAAAGTAGCAGGTGGTTCAACAACCCACTCACTCCTTTCAAATAACTTCCATTGTCCTTAGAAGGGATGTGCAGAGAAACATTCAAAAGGGACAGAAACTAACTCAGACAGACGGTTGTCTTCGTCGTCGTCGACGACGTTGTCGTATTCGTAGTCATTGTCGACATCGACTTACTCAAATTACCAGCATAATTGGTCAGTGCCACGAATCCTTTCGCTAATTGCTTAAATGTCCTTGCTCCAAGAAGTTTGTGGCATTTTTTTTTTTTTTGATAAAATTCCTCCGCAATAGTTAGACGCGAGAAAATGTTGTTTTTATATATTTTTACTGTGTTCTCCCGTTTTTTCGTCCTTTTTTTTCTGATCCTTTTTTTTCTGAATGGTCCCAAAATCAATTTCCTTCATTGATTAGTTTTGCAGTCGCATACAGGAATACTCTAGGAATATAGAAGCAGAGCATCAGCCAGCAACAACAGAAGCACAGAGAGAGAGTCAAAACTTTTCAATTGGATTCTTATTTTCTCGTCCTTTTATTATTTCCAATTTTTTTTTTTGCTCTTCTTATTTTTTTCAAATTAAAGTTTTTTGGGCAAAAGTTTTTTCCTGGATTTTTATATAATTCTTTTTTTTTTGAATCCACTCTTTGCATTCAAATTTTGTTGGTTGAGGTTTTTTTTTTTCTTTTATTTGTGGGGGAGAGTAGAGAAAAATTAAATTAGCAATGATAGGGAAAAAAGAGAAGAAGAAAATAGAAAATTCGTAAAGTTTTCAATAATAAAAAAAAAATATTGAAGAGAATGGAGTTAGAAAACGAATTAATGGATGGCCCACGAAATAACCATGTCGAGTGAGAGAGAGAGAAAATTGGACAAATATTTTGTGTTTTCAGTGTTTGCTGAGTAAAATAAAATATTTTTTTTTTTTTTGTAGTTTAATTAAATTATTATATTTTTTTCTTCTTTTTTTTTAACTTTTTAAGGCGTTTTTTAAACTGGTTTATGTTTTCTTTTTAAGGCAGGTATACCTACTGATACTCACAGCCGCATTGATGGAATGTTTTTGAAATGTTTTTAAAGGTAAATTACAAATAAATGGATTTAATTTTTAAGTCGACTAAAAAATCACAAAGTTTTAAAATATTAGAGTAGAATTTTTAGGACAACCGATAAGCTGATTTAAAATTTCCATTAGAGATCATTTATATAAAATAGCTTAAAAAAGTTTTAAAATTTCTTAGAATTTCATTTATGAAAATGTTTAAGCTTAGAGTCCATATAAAATGTTTTTAGTTTTGATTCTGACAAGGTAATAGGATAAACCTAACAAAAAAAAAAACTGCTAAAATGATATTGCAGTCAAATCAGGTAAGTAAAAGAGAAATGTTCGGCCAGCTTGAGATATCATGCGTCTGATTTAAATACTTACGAATTTATAAATTAATAATAATAGAATAAAAACAAAATTAAAACAGACAGTTTAAAAAAAAATCCAATTTTACAGTATTTTTCAACTTTAACAATCAACAAAAATTTCCCCAAAAACTTTGGACTACTTTTTTAACTACCTTGATAGATTTGGGTTCGCTTTGTAGAAACCTCAGGGATAAATTTTAAGTTCGTTTACAAATTGCATATAATTTTCGAAGGAGAATATGTAAGAAATGCAGTAACTTCAGTCGGAGTTCATGTACTTGAATTTTAACTGCAAGTGATTAAACTGCCAAATATAAACTCAGCGGTTAATAAAATAAAAATTAAGTTAACTGACTGGTTTTTAGTCTTATTGTAAAATGAAAGTTTGTTTGTAGGTAGGTACTGCTGTGTTCAAATTTTAGACAGTAAACTGATTTCATTAACTTGACAGTATTTTAGTTAAAACTGCTGACTGCAGTGTTACAGTCAATGCTTTTGTTCTTAAAAAATTCAAGAAGTTTAGTCTCAAATTTAGCACCTCAAAAGAAAGTTTTTCTGTTATAACTTTTGAACTTAGTATTATGAGCTTACCAAATACGAGATTGGGCTTTCTTGGGTTTACTTTTTGTAATAATATGAAAGTCAAGAAGGATAATTTGTGCAGTAAGAAAAAAACATGTAAAATGAGAGTGGACTTACACGATTTTCATGTGCTTGACGGTTTTCATGTTGCTATAGTTGCCAGGAGTTAATCCAGTTTTCTGGATTTTCGAAAGTTCCAAGGTAACTTCGGCAAACTTTTACCGCAACAGTCTACTAGAACATTTGGTGACCAGGTTATCCTTAATCTCTGGGAAAACCAACCAATAGCACCAAATGTATATAGTGGAATCATTACTATCAGAAGTGCCAAGTATGATGTGCTGGGTTTCAGAAGACACCCAAAGCGACATCCCGGATGGTTCGATGAAGAGTGCCGGTAAAGTACATGCAATGAAGAGGCCTATGAGTCGATGAGACTGCACGAAAATGATCAGAACTGATGAGAGAAGCCCGCCCAGTCTATGTGCAAAAAAGAAGAGTGGAACCCCGAATTCTTAGAAAGAAGAAGAGGGAGCACGAAAGGCAAACGGCTGAGTCTTAATTCTTAAAGCAATCGATTCAGTGTGTATTGGTAGATAGTGGAGGAGAAGATTCAACGACCAGTTCTATGGGCCTTACAGCTATGTCGAATTTGTCGAAAAACTGAAAACACAGCGATTTAGATGGCTGGTACTTATGAACATTGATGCACCAGCTCAACAAGTGACAAAAGTGTCAGAAAAAGACCCAATATAAAGTGAAACAATAATAAATAAAGACCGACTTCAACTAACTTGGTGTACTTTACTGGAGGAAGCAATCGAACTGTGGCTCGATAGGTTTGTTGGTTGAGGACAAGGTTCACCCTGAATTGTAAGCCCCAACTTTAATATCAGAAATAAGCAAGCATTAAAAAAAAAAAACAATAAACAACATTTGAAACTTTAAAACATCTTCTCGTTCTTTATTTCTACAATTTGACTCCTCTATAGCTTCTCTTAGAATAGGTTGGTAGTCATAAACTAACAAAATATTATATTTCAGCCAAAACATGAAAAACCCCCTCGAAAACTATTCTTCAATTTCTTTTCGCTCGAAAAATTCAATACCTATTACACTGTTCCAATCATACATCAACAAATTTCTGGATATATACTCGTACTCTCGTAAGTAAAGAATAAAACAAAATTAAAACCTTCCAGATTAACGACTTTTCCGGACAACCCACTTATACGTTTTAAACTCACAAAATCTTTCGCTAACAATAAAAATCAGCTTTCTGTGACAGAAAAACAAAAAAAAAAAAAACTAAAAAAAAGTTAAAGAAAAACAAAAAAAAAATCCTAAGGCTTCTTTCATACCACAAAGTGATGGCGCAGAGCACCCGCTCTCGCTCTCGTCATAACCAAGCCACAGAGAAATAAATAAATTTCTGTTTCAGGACATTCTTTCCCTCTAATTAGAGATTTTTTTCTGCTGCTCTCTAGCTTGTATAGTTTTGTGCACAGAAATTTCTTTTGATTGCCACCCCCCCACCCGAACTCACTGAGAAGAAGGAGAGGCGTAAGGGTGTTTGGGAGGATCTCAACAAAATAAAACAACAACAACTCGACTCCAATAATTTCCAGGAGGTATGGGCCTCTTAAACTTCCACCATAATGCTGACTGGTAGCAATACTGCCGCGCCGCCTTTAGCTTCATCGTAGATTTCCTTTGTTTTTATTTACTTTCTTTCTTCATCATCGCTCTGAAGGACCCCAGAAGGGGCCAGGCGGGAGCAATAAAAAAGGAAAAAAAAAAACCAAACTACAAGTTTGACGTTAATAAAGTTCTCGTGTTGATTTCTTTTGCAGCACAGCAGCAGCCAGCAACAGCCCCCCATAGAACACAACCCCCAACCACTTAACCCGCTCCTTTGGCAATTCATCCATATCATGGCCACAAACGTAGTGTAGTAGTAGTTGGCTTTCACTTCATATCATCGTGGTCCTTCGGCAAGCAGTTGGAGTTGGTTATAACCCTGCTATAGCCGACGACGACTTCCCTACTAGGCTACTAAATAAAAAAAAATAAAAATCAGTCCATCCAACTTAAGGGTGGAGACAAGGAGCCAGAGAGTTTTGGGGGACAAACGGCAAATAAATGGGAAGTGATGGTGGTGTGGTGCGGGGAGTTTATAGTTTCCTACCAAGTCAAAGTATTTTTTCCTGAACCGTTTAAGTGCTTTTGTGGCGAATAACGACTTTATTCGCAGCAGCGCGGTTATTGCAACAGCTAGCGCGGCCTTACTGCAACGTCGTCGGCGTCGTCGTCGTCGTCGTATGTATTCCTTACAAGACCACCATAAGCAACTGCTAGCAGTAGCAGCGCAGCAGTATGGATACAGCATATTCCGACGAAGCAGCAAAAGTTGTTAAAAGTGTAATTAGTCCAATTATTGTATGTTTCGGGCTTTTCAACTTTTTCTTTGCAGTTTTTCATTGTTGTTGTTGTTTTTTTTTTTTTTTTTTTGGTGTTATTATTGTTTTGGGGGCAAGTACAGTAGTTAAGACTGCTGGTTTGTAGCTTTAGTCCCTCGCAGAATTTGCATTGTTTGAATAATTCGGTCGCAACAAGCGCGCACGCAAGAAGCTTTGAAATTACTCAATATTGCCCAGGGACGGACTTAATGATGAAAGTTTACTGACAGGAGACTTATTCAAACTTCCAATATTTTGTAGTTTATTCCTAATGTGTTGGAATTAATTTAAAGATTAAACAAATTTTTTTTAAATCTTTCTTTACAGTAAAACAAATCATAAACATCTTTTTTTTTTCATTTTTTTTACATTTTTTCTTCATTTTTGTCACATTTTTCGTTTTAAATTAAAGTTTAAAATGAAATAAATTTTTTGCAGATGGTATTACTCCCAGGGGATGCGACAAAATGAAAAAAATGTGATGTTTTGGAAATTTAAAGGCGTAGGTGAAAAAATTAGGCTTCGCACTGAGTTTGAATTTATGAAAACCCATTTCCTTGTTCATTGAAATAGTATTCCTAAGGGAAATGGATTTTGAAGGATACGAAAATTTGTTTAAATAAAAATGGCTCTGATATCGGCCTTCCTTAGAAACATTAACAAAAAAAGTGAGGAAAAATAAAAAAAACAAACGAAATTCTTAGAATTTAATTTATTATTTTAATTCATTATTTTGTCATATTACTGATATTTTTTTTCATTTTATTTTTGCTAAAATGAAACAAAACTAAATTTAAAAAAAAAATTATAAAAAAAAAATCAAGAAAATATGAAGTTTCGTGTTTTAAACTACAAAATGCAAGCGATGTGATTTCTTACGCACCAACTTCCCCAACATTAAAAAAATAAAACGAAATTAAAGCAAAGAAAAACTTTACTTTTTTGTCGGACTTGATCAGAATGTCAATTAATTTTTTCCTAATTTTTTCCAAATTTTTCTAGGTTTATTTAAATATTTTAAGGGCACGCCATTAGCTTGAAGGGAAATAAAATATTGATAATAAAATTAATTACTGTACCTACTTTTGTATATAATTTAATTTTTTGTCATATTTTTTTTGTTTTTTTTTCATTAAAAATGAATCGAAAAGATTACAAAATATAAAGAATTAAAATTTTCAAGAGAAAAAAAAAATATGATGAATAAAAAATAAGTTTTGAATACCGTTTTTTCTTCTCATTAAAAAATTGTGTTAAATTCAAAATTGAAGCAAGTAGAACTGAGCAAAATTTTGATTCTTCAAACTTGAGTTTTTTCTCATTAATTTATTTTATTTTTATCTTGAAAGTAAAACTAGAAAAATAAGGCACATCTTTATCTTCAATTTACTAGAAAAAATATAATTGGAACTCGTTTACATCACCACACCAGCATTAAAAATGTGAAGAAAAAATGAAAAAAAAAACGTCAAAAACAAAATATAAAGTTTTGTACGGACTTAAGCGTACTTTTTCGAAAGTAGGAAACTTAAAATCGGTAGGTTTGGGATTGATTTTATCAACATTTCAACCTATAATTTATGAATTGTGGGTCCCTGAAATTGGTGACATCGTTTAACAAAAATTGGTCATTACCTAATTTGGCCCAATAGTAAAAGATGACATGTACAATTCTTAAAGGCCGAATTCGGCCCAAGGTGTTATGGCAATTAAAACGAAAGAAAACAAAGCTTTTTGGAGTAAGAAAAAATGTTACCCCAGTGTGTAATGAGATGGGCACATTAAGTTTAGATTTAAGTTGTGTCAATGAGGAAAAGCTGGGCCTTAAGCAGCACTTGAAAAGAAATCCAGCCCAAGTGGTTGTTTTTTTTCATATGAACCGCTTGAAAATTGTTCCACTTTACCGACAGTACTCTAACTAGACCGGACCGGTGCGGTGCGGTATGGTGCCGGTGGTGGTCGTTGCCTCTCCTAACACAGGTGGTCGAGTCATTGGTGGTTGTTGGCATCGACTTGTGCCACATAATGTGCGTGCGGGTTGTTGCATATCGTGGCCTTAGCTTAAGCACCACTGAAAGTTGCATGCCGAAAGAGAGCGAGAAAGATGGCGATGGCGATGATGGTCACTCGACTTGATATTCCATCAAATCAATTGCAGGGAAATAATTCAATTACTAGGTTTTGACGCAAACATTCACTAATTAATGCTTCGAGTTGTTTGTTGTGTTGAATTTATACAAATATGTGCGCCTCCAGATTGCTCTGCTGATTGAGTCATCATCTGGAAGAGAGGGAGAGGGAGAGACAGAGAGGGAGTGTATGCATATTATGTTGGGGGAATGGGATGCTTGTAATATGCCATGTTTAACATTTCCTTCTCCGGTTTTAGCGAGTGTATAGACGAGATGCACACATAACTACGAATATTTTGGGTGGCAATTTAAATTAAATGCACATGGGAATGAATGAAAGACGATGCACAATGCAATGTTGTGGTGAAATTTTAATTTTTGAAAGAGTTTGAGAGAAGTTTTCGAAGATGATGATGATATTTATGCGGGAATTATTATTATGCCTTGCGGCTGTGTCATCTTTTTGTCGCCTTCATGGTGGTATGACGCCGAATATAATTCGGATGTGTCATTGAGATGTTTGGTTTTGTTTAATTTTTTTCACAGTCGTGAAACTTTTTATTCCTTGGAGTCTTGTCTTAAAAGTGTGAATGAAATGCTTTGCTTTGTGGGTGACTGTTTTTAAGGAGTGGCAGGAAAATGTCATTTCTGATGCAAGTTTGCAATTATGAAAAAAATGCGTCTTGACAAACAGGAAACATAAGAAAATAATGATATTTTCTAAGAACTTTGACTTTTCCTGAAAGTTTTTGTAATCGAACTCATTTTTCAGACACCTACTGTCCATCCTAGTCTTCTGCCTTGTCGTTTAAATTCAATGTTTAGAGATGAAAGTTATCACCTTCTAGCTGATTTTTCAAAAAAATTCGATTGATTAGTTTTGTATTTTTTTATTTTCTTAAAACAATTTTCGATGTTTTATCTCAAAAATAACTATCTTATTAGGGTGGTCTTTGGATACTACCATTATTTTAAAAGCCAGTACCATTCTGCACTGAAATATTCAGTGAAAATGCAAATTTGTGGTACGTTGTTTCAAAAATGTAATTTTAGTAGGTTTTTTATATGAAAAATACAAGAAGGTTTCACTAGAATTATATTTTCGGTGGACGAAAAACTTGTTTAGTTATTGCCTTAAAATGCCACCCTGTAAAGAATTACAGTCGAGATGTTTAAGCTTTAAAATCCGGCTCGAAGGACCAAATGATTTTCATGTTTTCTTTTTTCCTGATCAATCATATATTTCAAACTTCACCTATTAGTGTAAGTTAATGTACCCGAAGGCCAACAAATTAGACCCATTTTAAGGATTACAACATGTTAGGTAACGAAAAAAACCATATACCTGTGATTATCTCTTCGAAGAACTAGAAAGCCTTCATAACCTAATAAAGACCTGTTTGTAGGTAATATTAAAAATTGAATTTGATTTATATTTTTTTTTTTTTACTTAAGATTGATAAAGTTGACAAGGAACACGAAAACAAAGTGTCTTTTGAAGAAATATCTTCCTTTCAAACTTTTTTGTTAGTTGGTGCCATAAAAATTTCATTCTTCCTTGTCTGACCCCTTCTCTTACCCTCCCTGCATAAACAAAAAAAAAAAAAAAAAAACAATAAAACTAGCAAACTTTATCATTAAACATTGAAATAACATGCTCTTTGTCTATCCTTTTATGTTTGTCCCTTTTTGCAACTGGGGATATGCACACCATGTAACATACAACATTACAATCTAACCAGTGTGTGTGTGGGGGGGGGGGGGGATATGTATAGGATATACAAAAGTCGTCAAACTTTTCTGACATAAAAATCACTCATTCGAAATGATAAATATGCGAGTATGTGTTGTAACACAGAACACATCGGCCGACTCGAAGGATAAAGGACCACCAGCCAAACACATGATTCCTTCACCTTGGATCAAGGACACCTTTGCTTCTTTTCCAAATCGAAATTACAGAAAAGAAAGTTTTCTTATTCTCTCCTCCTCTTTTTTTCGTTGTCAGGGTGAATATTTCTTTCTTTTTTTTTCAAAAAAAAAAAGATTCTAATCAGATTCATGGTGATGTCCTTCGAAACAATATCTTTAAGGATATCTACCTGAAGAAGAAGAATACCAACAGCACAACACCAACCAAAAAGAAAAGAAAAAAAATCCAGAACCCAGAAAACTTTCAAATTAGAAATTTGTTTGAAACTTTTTTTTTTTTGAATCTTCTTTCGAATAACCGGATTCAACATTATAGAGGTATGGTAGAGAGGAAGAGGAATAAGGGCCAGCTTGAGTTCAAGCATAAGAAAAAAAAGGACATTTGAAAGGAAATTAAAAATAATTCCAAATTGGAACAGCTGGACAAAGCACAGAAAAAAGGCCAACTCAAAAAAAAAAGAACAAAATTCCTTTCTTCCGTTGGTCCACAAAAAAAAAATGAACAATTCTCAACTATGTGTATGTCTCCCGGTGGCAGTTTTTAAGCAACTTCCCAGCTTTACTTTATTTTCACTCATTCACTCACGCATACTTAAGAGGAATTTATACCGTTATGTCCTGTTTCTTCTTAAACTCTTGCTACAAATTTAAATGCATAAATATTTCAGCCATTTCTACTCTTTTTCTGTGTCTTTTTTTTTTTTTTTTTTTTTATTAGCTCTTGTTGCCACCTGCCCTTTATTCCTTGGAGGGATAGGGTAGAATGGGGAGGTTTTTTTTCTGTTGTTACTTCGTAGGTACGCACAATTGCCACTTTAGTGCTTTAGGGGTTTGAATTCATGAAGACGAAAGAAAGGCAGGTATATAGTGGGTCTGAGTATACCAACAAAGAAAAAATCCCATCCAAATTAAGTACAAAACGTTTGAGGAGAGTTGTTTAAGAAAAAAAAAGAAATTATATATGTATGGGGGTGGAGGGGAGGTAGGTATAGAAAATTCCAACCGTTTTCAGGACTCGAAGTGTTGGAATGTGCCGTATACTCTATACTCTGTATTGTTTTAAGGGTATAGCTTCTGCCCCAAAGCTTTATATTTTTGTCTTAATTTTTTTTTTCTTTTGACCTGAGAGTTTGCAACGGAAGAAAAGAAGAGGAAATTTTGTGTAAGTTTTAATAAAAGGTGAGAGTCTAATTAAGTAGAATGTGACTTTTTAAACGCGATACTTAATTGAATGTGATTTTTTGACTCCGTAATGGGTAGAAACCTTGAATTTTTGAAAACGGTCAACAACACGGATACGACTGGGTTGAGGGTGGAGGTTGAAGTGGACGGCAAATGGTATAGTCTTTTATTGAAGCAATAAATATTAAGCAGCATGAGCGTTAATTTATTTTTTATTTTTATTAATAATTCTTCTTTTTGTATTCATTTGGCAAAAAGAATAGCTGTCGGACCGATGTTTTTGTGTTCTTGTTAGTAGGAGCTGTTTCTTACGCTGACATAGGCTCCGAATGAACCTCACAACTTAGTCAGCAATAAATTTCCCAGATAATAGGACTTATTAGGTTTTTTTTTAATTTTTTTTGTGAAAAAAGGTTACCTCTAGTAAAATTTTGTATTTTTATTTTTTGATTGACGACATTTTCGTGCTGCAAATTAATTATTTTTTTCTTTTAAAAAGGTTGAGTCCCTAGAGAAATGGAATTTTAAAGCATTTCTTGAAAAAAATCTTTAGAAAATATTTCAGCAATTCTCAAAAATTAAAAATAATTCTTGAAAACGACGATTTTTTATTTGGAAAAGGTTAAGGTGCGAAGCCTTTTTAATATATTACCTTATATGAGTTAAATCATCTGTACAGCGCCTTTATTTGTAGTGAATTTGAAGATTTATTCATTTTTCGATTTATTCGTTGGGCGCCATTTCTTAATCTTTATTTTTTACAAAAATATATAATCTTCTGAGTGAGTTTGAGAATTTAACGTCTGCAATCAGTCCAGCTAGCTCAGTTGGTAAAACATGTTAATTTAGGTATCAAGAAGTTGAGTTCATGTCCCACGCTGGGCGCCAATTAGCAGCAAATAATGCAAACTTGTCGCAACACTCTATTGAAGCACTCGAATATAGTGGAATTCACAAGGTCACTTCTTCACAGAAACTTTATTATGTGGAAGAGACTTGATGAACATCGATTTTCCAGATATAAGAAAAGACAACAAAAGAAACGTGAGAGCAGGTATTTGGTGGAATGAGTACAGTGGAGAGTATAAATAAATAAATTTTTGGCAAGACACTATAATGAAGGACCAAGGATTAGTGATTTACATTCTAAGCGATTCCTACTAAGGTCTAAGCTGTTTAGGTGAGATACAGTATTTTATTCCCTTGCTAGACTTTGTTACTTGGCTTGTTAAATATATATTTCAAATCTCAGCAACAGACACAACATGAAAATCCTTTCCTAGACGAGAAAATTACCATTTTCCTATGCAATAACAACTTAGTGTTGAAAAATCAACAAAAAAAAACCAAATAGATTGTAGTAGAAGTCCACCGAATAGTACGGAGTAGTAGGAGTATAGATAAATATCAATCATCTGGCATTGTTGAGAGTAAAATAAATTATTTCGAGCACCTAAAATTGATTCAATGTAGCTCCATTCAACCGTCAATCTACATTCAGAGCATACATTTGTTGGTGTGTCGTCAGAGATGTGTGTTTGCATGTAGGGTCCCTCGACGAACGTTCAAACAAAAAAGGGATATAGACGCGACAACCAACCCACTCAACAATAAAAAAAAAAAAAAAAATTATCATATGAGTGCAGTTTACACCTAACGCTGTCTCCGGTTGACACCACCATAGCCACCACCAACACCACCCAACACACTCCTCCCGCAACTCTATACAACATTTTACCATACGTAGCATGAGCTCTATGTATATGTTGTGGCTGTTCCTGCAATCAAGTATGCAAATATGCAGATGCAGCTAACATCCGTTGGGACAAAAAGACAAAAAGCATTGAGTGCTGGTAAAAATACAAAAAAAAAAACAACAAAAAATAAAAATTGCAAACCAACCAAAACCTTATACCTACTTACCTCTATCAGAAGAGTATACCAGAGGGCTTCACTGCATATGTCACACGTTCTGTCTGTTTTTTTTTTATTTTTATTTTTTTGAGCCCCAATCATTGCGTAGGTGCATAATGGTATTTCAAACAACATACACGAAGAAAAATTACAACAACTGCACAAAAAAAGTCCTTTTTTGCATAACAAAATCATCAATGTGTACCTACATGTAAATGGAGGAGGATTGTCCATGGAAATCCTCTTCTGTCCCTCTCTCTATGCTCTTCTGGCATGGCTCGCTTTTGAGTGTCAACGAGGAAATGGCCCAGACAATGACGACGACGGCAATGACGGCGACGACAATTTACGTGTTGGCTCGTTTACTCCCTGGCTAGGTTGTAGAACATACGCCGCCGCCGCCGCGCGACGCCACCATCCATGCTCCCCACATATTGTGTGGGCCAAAATTTCACTTTCAACATTGGGGCTAACTTCAAGTTCCAAAAATACAAAAAAAAAAAAAAAAAATAGAAGAAAAAATATTTCTTTTCACATAGAAAGACAAATCAGCGGTTGGGTGTGCAGTTGCTTATGGTTGCCACAATCGGATAAAGCATTCTCTTAACTTCTAGTGAAAACTTGTCTCTGTGCCTTAAAATGGTTTATTTTATCCCAAAAGATGAAGGGCTTCTCTTCGTGAGTTAAATTGGAACGTTCTCTGTGAAAAGTTCTCTTTGTAATTAGCAGGCCTTGAATGTGGATGTGGAAGGATGGATGTATGTATATATCTTTAAAGGATACATTTTTGAAATATTTTGACGTTCAGATAAATTTATTTTATGAAATTATAATTCACACTTACTTATGACAGAAAATTGTTTTTAATATTTCAGAAAGATTCCACTAGAAATCTACCGGTCGACCAAATTAAGCTGCAATTACTAAACCATCTTGACTACAGCGAAAAAGAACCTTCTTAATCACGAGATTAACTCAGACAGCGACGATATAGAAGATGATGTGACCTGGGCTCCTGGACTTTTTGCTACAATAATCAAGCTAACAAACTTTTACGTTCTGTATGAAACTCAGAACATCATCAACAGGAGCCACCCGCCTTAACAAAATCTACAACTTTTTACTGAAAAGAAACTACAACAAAAGGTGATGATCTTCCTGACGATACTCCTCAACAACTACATCTAAAACTGCTATTTCCTATTTTTAATAACAATAATACAATTTCTGACAGGCAGCTTGGGTTCTGGGAAAAGCACTCCACTCTCCATTTCCTACTTAAACTCCAACATGACGTGGTCCTCTTTGCTAAACGTCAGGGGGCCCTTTGCACCAAGTTACAAGTTACAATCACTTTTTCACAAAAATTGTGTTAAAATTAGCAAATTCTGTTGCACCAAATTTAAAATTCTTAAAAAAAATTAATTTTTTTTTAAATAAATTAGAAATAGCTAAAAATTTGTAATTGTAATTTGTAATTTGGTGCAGTGGGGCCCAAGTCACTGTAAGGTGGTTTTAGATATTGAAAAAATCATTCGACAGGACTGTTCCTTATATCCCCGATATTAGCCACCAGAAGAGTAGAAGTCCACATACATCGCCGGCTTGAGTTTTAATAGCGTTGGGGCTTCAACTTCAACATAAGCCTTGGTTTTCTTTTCGGTTAAACTCAAATGCAAAAGCCGTTCTAAAGAAATGTAACTTGCCTTCCACCGGTTCCATCTATTGATGCAAAAAAGAAACGGACTCAGACTAAGGACAATGCTTTAATTACCTACAGCTTTCCGATATAGTTCACAGCCTCGCAGGCATACAAACAATGAGCAAGCTGCCCATCTTTAAAAGAAAGATCATACGAATCTGCATCGGAATGGAATATGACAGGATATGAAGGAAATACCTTAGCAGAAAGAAACTCACCCAACAAGCAAAACTCCTTCAAATTGGAAAGTCATACCTCTTTCAATCCGGTAGAAGATTGCTCTAAAATCCTTTGATTGTTATGATTTTCAAATTCCTACAAATCATCCCAGCTGGCAACCATGTTTTTTGACAGAACTCCTCTCATTCAAGTCACATAAAGTGTTTGCTCAAAGAAATTGGACTTTCGAATACATGGGAATGATGACGTTCGTCAAAAACGAGTGATATTTTCACACTAATATCTACCTACCCTTTCTAACACATCAATTTACCCTCATTAAAGGCAGTTAGAAAGAGACAAATATATGTCAAATTGTTTAAAAGTTGTATTACATCTACTTAAATGAAAATTAACTTCTATCTTCGGATCTTTTACATAAGGTAAAGTGATGGGGGTGACAAGGTTTACTTTCCTTATGATTTCCAATTCTTCTCAAGACCTTACAAAAAATGACAGAAAAAAGAAGAAAAACATAATGTACACACACTCAAAGCTCAACTCAATAACAATTTGATTGCCCGAAGGCTATTTAAAAATTCTCTGTGAGTATGGGGGGTAGAGTTTTGCCTGAGTAAGCAGTAAACCGAAGAAGACATATAAACGTTCGTTGGTTGAGTTGCAACAGGGCAGCAGCATCCTTGAGCGTGATGGGGATGATTGGAATTGAAATCGGGATATAAAAATATTGTAAAGCATCGTCGTCGTACGTAAGCCAGGAAGCCTCCTTGTTTCTCTCGGAAATAACATGTGAACTCAAACCAATTTCGCCGCGTGCGTCGTTGCCATCGTCGTCGGTCGTCGCATATGAAGCGAAGAAATTAAATTTACAAACAAAAAAAGAAGAAAAATGATGAAAAACGAGCACAAATTCTGGTGAATATAAAGAAAAAGAAAAAGGAAATTGAAATATTTGACATGAACTCTGTGAACGGGGGAACGAAAAACTCAAAAAAATGAGGGGGTTTTACACTGTTTTCTTTTCGAAACATAAATACAGACGATTCAGCTTAAATTATTAATACTTTTTTACACAAGAATATTACATTTACCTTCACATATTATAGACAAAGAGGCAGAGGTATGTTTATAAATAATAAATATATGTATGGAATGGAGAAAAGAAAAACAAATTTGCCAACTCAAATGCAATTCACAAACATTGGGCGGCAATTGTTTGACAAAAGGCTTAAGGGGATTTTAGGACTTACAACATTTTTTACATATAGGATCCAATACAACGCATACGTGGCCGTCGTGTGGAACAGCGAACAGGGAGCGAAGGTGGAGGTAAATAAATAATAAAATATCTGATTCATCGGATAGCTAATGGAGCTAAGGATTTTTTGCGGTATTTTATTTTGTAGAAATTAATTTTGTGTATATTTGATTGCGGGCCTTTAAAATTCAAGGTTTTCGTTTTCAATAGAATTTCATCAATTTATTAAAAGACTGGCTGGAAGCTTATTATTATAAAATCCTTTACTTCCCATACATTAAGTTTTGAATTATATTTAGAACCAGGTTCGGAGATTTCAGTTGTGATGATTTTTAAAAAAAGTCTGAAGTAAGCTTGTGAGAAAGATATTCTTTTCGAAGAAAGACATTTTTGGAACAATTTAGAAGAAACGATATCACTCAGCATCTTTAAGAGAAATTTTGAATTCTTTAACGGAAAATTCTGAGGTCTTTGGCACCGTATCTTAAAAACAAGAACCTTTCGGTAACGGTAACCACTAAAAGAGCTGTACTAGGCAAAGTATCTTTTCTTACTTATTGAAGAAGAATTCAGAAGAAACACCTTTGTAACAGACCTTGAATACTAACCTTCTTTATGTGCATGCCTTTTTATGTCACTAAATTAGTACGCATAATTCCAGCACTTTTCAAATGGTTTACCTTCATACACAAAATATTATGAAAAAACTGAATGTGAACTATGAGTGGCGAGGTGTAAAGTTGTATGACAATTCGGAAAAACTTCAGCCTTCTGCTTATTGACATTGTTGCGTTCGACACTTGAGGTCCAAAACTTGGGTTCCTTATTAGAACAACATGATTAACAACTCAGTAAAATATCACGTCTGCCGAATTTGACGCATGATCTTTCTATCTAAAACAGAAACGATTTAGCCGTTTTATACCGGTTGGATTATTAAATTTAAAAAAAATTAACGCTTTTATCTAATACTAAGCTTAAAAAAAAAATATTTCAATTAAAATCTTCAGTAAATATAAATTAAAACATACAAAATTAAGCTGAAAAAAAATATGGTTATGCTATTTTAAAAATACAATTTTAAAAAAATTATTTAAAAATTATTTACATGCAGTAGTTACTTAGCAGTAGCAGCATAGGTACTTACGTACATTAAAAATTTTATATATTTTTTTTTGATGAATTAATTAAAAATTGACTGAATAAAATTATTATCATTATTATTATAAATACCATTATTTTACTAAAATGTTTGCATAAAACTAGTAGGTACCATTTTTTTTTGTTTAGACAAACTGTACAGGAATGTAAAAAAAAAAAAAAATATTCAATCATCCCACCCGTTTTGGTTATTTACCACCAATTATTATAAATGTAATTTTTTTTTTTAATTAAATTGTAATTTTGTTAAAATCGATAAAGCTGCAAGCAATACACATAAATAAAAAAAAAAAATTGAATTTTTTAAACTTTTTATGTAAAATTTTAAAAATTTTAAATTTTGAAAAAAAACACCTTCATAATTGGGATTGAGCTCCAAATAAAAGATGCCACTTGAGTCCTTCTATAAAGAAAAATTTAAAAATCGTGTTAGTCGTTTATAAAAAAAAAAATATTTAATTTTACATATAAAGTTTTTTTTTTTTTGAAGCGAAACTGGCGATGCAGTTTTTCAGTGTATCTTCATTTAAGAATAAAATTTGAAATAAAATCATCATTCAATTTCACGAAAAAAACGTTTTTGTACAATTTTCCACAAAAAGGGCCTTATTAATTTTTTTTCCCACAAGCAACCGTATTTGAGAAAAATTTCCTGAAACCAAAAGCTGAAAACCCACTTATGTGTCATTTTTCTATCGAAAATTTAACGGAACACATTTAAACAAAAAAAAAAAAAAAAATACTTAGCAAATAGCCCTTTTCATGAGGTTTCACAATTTTATTTCTCAATAACCGTTGCTTGGGGTCCGTTCTGTGGAATATTACATAAAGCTTAATTTGTATGTTTCCATATTTTTTTCGAGAAATTAAAAGTTTTTGATAATATTGTCCAGAACTAAATTTACATTTATTTTATCATACCATCCACTGTTTCCCCCTTTCCCACAAGACCCTGTTCACACTATTCACTGTTCATTTTTAAAATACTTTTGAGGATTTGCTTAAGCCCCAAACCCAAAACCATTTCCAAGAAGAGGGAACATTTTTAAAATTACTGTCGATGCTAAAAAAAAATTAGGAAACGAAGGTTACCAGCTTAGTGTACCTACCACCTGATCGTTCACCACTTTTTGCAGTTTACAATAATTGTTGCTGTGTGCTCTATGAATTTACCCGAAACAAACATTAACAACCTTTTATTTGAAAAATGGGTAAAACTATAAGAGAACGCTACGCTTGAATGGTGGTTAAAAATATGTTTTGGAAAGAGCTTCTTCACTTCTTAATTTTTGGCTTTATAAAAATTCGAAATTAAATCGGTGTCGGGTATGCGACAAACGCGATAGCCGGTTCCACAAAAATTAAAGAATAAATAAAATACCATAGGTGGGGGTGACTGCAAATTGAGGAAACCGACTTCAAGAAGCCAGATTCGAAGCAGGTAAAGTTAAGTTTTTGGAAACATTGACATTGAGCAGACCTTGCTTGGTCAGGGTTAACATTGAGCCTTCTTTAAAGTTCAATTCTTATCAACTTCTGATGGTTAGTATTGCATACTGTGGAAATCTTTTTTCCATTATAATTCTCCAAAGCTGCAGAAATGTTATTAAAAGAATTGGTATCCAAAGCCTTACCAAATCTTCTTATTGGAACTTTCACGAAACAAATGAAATTGCTAGAAATTTTACACAAATGTCCAATACTTTTAAAAATCTTGGAAGAACAACGTTTAATCTTGAAGCCCAATGGCCCTAAATCAACTTTAAATTCTATTCCTTTCGTTATCGTAATCTTAACAATAATTTCTAATTAGCCTTCACAAAAGCTTATGTAAACTCTTAACAAGCCCAACAACCACCGAAAAAATCTAGATAAAGACCCTAATCAACTCTATACGACTTCTACAACGATGAAGATGACGTCGACTACCAACTATCTACATAAAACTTACTACCGGCTGGGGCTAGAAGGGATTGCTAGAGTTCAACAATTGCGACTAAGTACACGGAAGCAATTCCATAAGCAAGTGATTCCCGAGAGCTTGGTCATATAGCAGCATGCAATCGCCATGTAACACAAACCGAACCAAAACCGAACTGAAGATGACGATCAGTTAAAAAAAAAAAGAAGCGAAAAGACGCGATGACCAATAATATACCAACTATCGACCCGAGGCAATTAATTTTCCCAATAAGCAATTCAAGCTGACGCATTACCATTTGTGGACTATGTCCAATGTGTGCACCCTGTGCCCCGATATCTCGCCACAGACCGTACAAATGGAGAATTCTTCTATTCTATCTGGAGGTAGGCAAGGCACCTACATATATTCAATGAAGAAGAAGAGAATAGAGACGACGACGACGACGACGACGATGATGATAAGAAGCTTCTTGGTCCATCTTCTTCTATATGGGATGATCTTTTGGCTTCCCATTCTTTGGGGCGGCTTTGTAAATAGATAAACGGCACGAAGCCATCACGATTCCATCGGGATATGGGTATATACGAGTATGTGTGTGCAAAATTACTTCCTTAATTAAAGACCCCTCTGGACATTCTGTGTCCTCTTCATCATCCATAGACCTGGCCATGACCATGAGTATAGCTTCAACTCTAGCTCCATCCAGCACGCACCATAAGGCTTACACATGGTTGGTAAGGCATATCTTCTCTGTGAAAGTATGACCATGGCCATGGCCGAGAACCTTATGGCCATCTTCTCCTTTATGGTATTTATGCGATCATCCTGTGGTCGTCGCGTCGTCGTCGGTCGGTCGTTTTCGTCTTCGTCTTCGCCGTCGATGTGGTTGCGGTTCTCCGAGCTTGGTTTGTTGTGTCCAGAAACGGACAAGTGGAATGCTGTTCGCTAACACTCGCTCCATTCGAAAAGTATAGTGCGCAACGCGAGAGCAGGGAAGGTCATTTAATGGACTTGTTACCAAGTGTACGATCGTGAAAGTGGTTACATGGCAGAGCGCAATGTTGTAAAGGATTAGGACGCGGTGCTATGTGCAATTCATTCGGCTCGGGTTCAGTCTTCGGTGGCGTACCATAATACCTTCCTTTGCTACATTATATGAAATTTGTTTTTTTACGCGTACATCACGAATGCGATAAGCAAATCGACGACATTGCCGTGTTCTCTTGGGAGCATAGCACACACAACATGCGTGTGCGCATGTGCAGCACCACCTTGT
Organism: Meliscaeva auricollis; assembly: GCA_948107695.1. NCBI lineage: Eukaryota > Metazoa > Arthropoda > Insecta > Diptera > Syrphidae > Meliscaeva > Meliscaeva auricollis. The sequence goes on from OX403619.1 coordinate 3,411,787, forward strand.
GATTTTTAATGCAAGACGTAAAGTCTTTTTACTTCGAAGAGTGACCGACCGACGGACGCGATGTCTCGAGGCGAGCACTCTCTATGGAGAACATGTGATTAAGTGCGGTTTATGACCCGCGGGTTGACGTTTACTGTGAATGGTTTTTTTTTGTCTACTTTGTTGGTGATTGGCAAGAACCAAAGCCTACCAAGAGAGGGCAGAGGTTGGATTGGAGTGATTTTTCGAACATTTTAATAAAATATATTCATTTTGCCTAGAAGACTGACTGGCGAACACTGTGCTGTGATGATGGTGAGCCTTGAAATGAAGAGACCCTTTTTGGAGAGGCTCCTCTGCTTTGGTAATAACAAATGGTTATGGTTTTGACCTTGGTGAAGAGACGTTGCGCAAGCATAAAAGTGGTATTGTAGGTATTACTTGCTGTGAATAATGTCTTCGTAGGTAAACATGAGATAGTGTCTTCCATACAATTTAATTTTGATTTTCCTCAATCATTGACTTTTAAATGTTCGAATGGAAAGATATGGATTTTTGAATGTCCAAGTTCTATCGAGGAATTCTTGTAAAATCAAGGTTTTGAAGATTCTGGTCCGAGTTCTCGAAAGTTTTATTTTTCAAAATATCAGTTTCTGAAAATCATAAATGAGTGATATTCGCAAAAATCCCTTAAGAAAATGGCTTGGACCTCAGGTCTTCTATTTGACAAACACACTTTAGACGGTACGAAGTTAAAAGGGAGCTAAATTATGAACTAGCTCTTCGCGAAGACGAATACTATCCAATGGGATGTCTTATAATTAGAATCCTTACCTGCCAATACTAACAATTATAGCAGGTTGAACGAGTGATATTCACAGCACCTAACCCCTTAAGCTAAAAACGTCTACATCGGGTCTTCTGTTCAATTATTTCCTTATAGGCTCTGCATTGCTGAATAAGAACTCGGGATCCGGACCCTACCCTAGCAGTCCCTCATGCACACGACTACTATCTTAAGCGATGGTTAGCATTAAGCACCCTGCCAGCTACCTGCTGCCAAATATTAGTTGTTTTTATTATATATTTAAGCCAACGGAGAAACCTGATTAGGGTATACATTTAGGATCAACATTCTAACAGCTTATAACGTGGTGCAATGTCTTTTGATGAGGTTGGTACAAGTTTTTCGTCAGCAAATCAAAGGTTAATGGGCAAGCAAAAGAAGCGGTACGCGCCTAGGTACTAATTTTGTGTTAGACATTACAGAACAGCCATCCCACCGGCCATTGTGTAAAATCAAGGCAACCATCACATAGAAAGACTAAAACAATGAGATTAGAGAGATGTTCCAGGTTATGAAAAATCAATAAGAACTGCTAACAAATTTAAACACAAAACTTTAATATATTCATTTCAAGCTTATTTGTGCCTTTGTTTCTTCTGTGGAATCGTTTATTGTGTCAATATATGAAAAACTCCCCAAAACAAAATGTACATAGATCATTTAAATTGATGGCCTTCGTTCTTGTTTCTTGTGCTTTAAGCAGATGTGCGATACTTATACTCTTGTCGTACGTCCATTGGGCTAATGCACTTTTATTCCAACCAACCCAAAGCCTCGAGCATACTTTTAGGAGAAAAACTTTTCCCAAAACACCAGCAGTTTAGCAAAATACAATAAAAACAAAAAATAAAAAAAAAACAAGTAAAGGAAAAAGTTTCATTTCTGCAATTCATTTCTTTAACCATCACCCCACGCTTCTTGCCCATTTTCAAAAAATTCAAGACGAAAATGCGCTACAAGTAAAAATTATTGCGCGGTGAACATAGCGCAAAAAAGCGCCGTTAGGTAATTCGATAAAGCGTAACATTTTGCGCTCGAAAACTCAAATAATAATTTATACGAAATAAGAAGAAACGCAGAAAAGGGGGTGGGTCTTATTTTTAAATGAGCTTGCGATATCAAATGGTATTCTCGGGAGGGTTGGGAGACCGACTGAAAAACCAGGGTTCCGGATAGAAGGCATTTTGAAGGAAAAATAAGAGATGGAAAACTTTTGCGCGCAAAGTAGATTTTATCGTAGTTTTCTGCAGACTGCAGCACAAGTTGATAATTTATTTTCAAATGCTCCTATAGCACTCTTAATGCTTGGTACCTATATACACTTCTCCCTTATTACGTATACCTACGCCTTAATTTTTACTCCACTATTTCTACAGTTTTCGTGGAAATGTGTCGTTTTCTTGCTCACAAATTCAGGTCTCTAAATCTGCTTACGACATTTCCACCTGATTTGCTTGTTGTAAATATTATAAAGCTGCGATGATGGCGTTGTTGGTAGTGCGACGACGACAAGGCACGATTGTACCTCCATGTACCTTCCTCGACCTACGACAGGTGAAAAATAATGAAAGTTTTCTTTTTTTCTTCTTGTTTAGGTGCTGCTGAAATGGCGGATTACCAAAGAATTGCAACACGCACAGCGTCGTAATTCTAGACGGAAAATCTGACAACAACTAAAGTCCGCAATGAGTTGTGAAGAAGTTGCGGGGCTTTTACTTTAACGTTACCACACACGCAGATTTGTTTGGAAAAAGAGGTCGATTTTATATTGTTTTCCTATTGACAATCTGGGATAATTCAATTAGACAGGAAAAATATCGGCTGGTATACTAGTGGAGGCATGTAAGACGTAGAAGATGAAGACATGAGTCAAATGGGAGTTCGATTGGATTACATGGAATCAGCTGCCACTAAGTTGAGGGAGGTTTATTGGTTAACTATCTAGTTCTAGGCAAAGTTGTAGTTGATGATTTAGTTTAACTTACTAATCTGGGATAAAGTCTACTGACATTTTTTTAATTTAAAATAATTAGAAACTTGATCAATTCGTGTAGAAATGCTTTGGAATAGCAGATTAAAAGCTTCACCTAATAAAAATATTCATTTGACGACATTGTGGGCGTGGCAAAATACCCAGTGTCCAGCATCATTGGTAGGTGCCAGAACGTTCCGAGGGGCCAACACTGAGTGGGCCAACTACCTTGTTGTAGCCAAAGTGAAAAGAAATTCTTTTCTGTACTGACGGCCTTGCTGCCAAGGTCCCAAATAAACATGTTATAAGTAGAATAAGCATTTCGGTCTGAGGAAAGCATGTCCTTAGAAGGGAACCTTGGAGGTATAAGAAATTCGGCCCTTGGAATTAAGCTATAGAGGTACCAGTCTCCTTAAATCACTCATATGTAAGTTCCGATCTTCCGTATACTTGAATCGCTGAAATCCTTCAGTAACAATCTAATGGGATCACATCAATTCGATAAGCTTCATCTTTTATCGATTTCAAGATCGCATTTGACTGCAGCTATGGAGATGAGCTGTTTCTAGCCTTGCTTGGAACACTGTCAAGCCATTCCGCTTGTACTGAACAACGATGTAGAATACACACTACTTTATCAAATATTAAGTTAGTGTCGGTTTACAAATTTAGAGTTTGCTGCAAACGTAGTTGGAGTCGAAAAATTTCCACACGAAGAGTCGTTTGACCCACACGATTCGTATTTTCGTTTGCTGCAATCGATTTGTTCTCTCAGTGAATGCATTTCATCAAATAACTCAATAACAGTTATTTCAGTAAGACGAATAATGATCATAATTTAAGATGGATATAATTACAAAACGTTTGACACAAAACGTTTGTTCATAACTTAATGTTTCTGAGTCTAAGTCTACAAAAAAGTTTTATTTTACTTAAAACTCGTTAAGATTTCTTACCTCAGGCGGACCAAACTTTTGTCATCGCAGGTATGTCAAGTGCAACTTTTTTCATTGATGGTCTTTAACATTTAAAAGAATATATGTATGTGCAAAATTTTGAGACTTCTTAACTCGCATTAAACAATTTTTTTTTTACTGAGGCAATAAAGACAGAACCAATCTCCTGTTAAGTACTTAATAAATTTTCAATTTTGAACGTCTAAGAATATTTTAACATTTTTGAAGTTTGCCAAGCTATCACAGAATTACATTCTAACCTTCAACTTCGATAAGAATTTCTCTAAAGAACAAAAAAAATTAACATATTTTACGGTCTGCTACTCCACCAGAGAGATTCATTAGAAATTCAAGTTCAAAGCTGGTAGCTACCTTTCATTATGTACACTTATCCCTTTTCAGATAAAACGAAAAGAAAAAAAAAATGTCAGACAAAGTAGAAAAATAAAGATTTGTAAGAAAAAAAAAAGTAAAACAAAAGATACAAAAAAAAAAAAAAAATATCTGCAGAGAAAAAGTTGAAAAAAGAAAGAAAAACAATAACTCATCAATTTATTTGCACCACGACTGGAAAATGAGTTGTTTAAGGATTACCACTCTACCGTGACCATCATCCTACTCAGCAGCAACATCTTTTCCATCATAAAATCATCATCAGCAATGCGCATCTTTGAAGGTTAATTGGAGAACCAACTTAAAGACAATACAAAGAGAAAAATATTACAAACACCCACAAAAGAAACAAACAACGGTAACAATCAGTTTTTTTTTTCATTTTTCAAAAAGAAAAACATAGATGTAGAAACTCAAGACCAAAAAGATGAACATTGAACTTCAAAAGACCGCATCTCCTCTACCATAGAACCCAACTCTATTCGCCGGCGAGTGCCTCTCTAATTGGAATCAATTAAGTCGCATAGACATAAGGAAAAAGATGCTTATTTTGCATATTTTTTTTTTTGATTCTGTGTCTGTCTTGCATTTGGCAACCGCGCACAGCCACCGACCGACCGCCGCGAACATACACGAGATCCAAGAGATTTAAATATTTTCTTTAGATACAGATACAATGGCGGACGGACGTCTGTTGAACGTCATCGTCATCCAATTTTGTGGTGCGGTGGCCGCATGTGACCGCAAGATGTACCTACACACAGAATATTGGAGATGGACGTTCATCCACAACCTTGTGGTTAATTTCGTTGGTTGGTTGGGGGCTGGGGTTTCGGTGGACCGCAACATTCGAATTTGTAATCTTTTAGTAACTTATTCTAAGGGGGAAAGTATTGGTTTCGTGAAAAGTGTTGTTTTGTGGGATTCTTTTCAATTTTTATCAAGTTTGGATTCACAGGATGTGGGATGTGGGAAAGAAGTCCAGTAAGTTTTTGTAATTTCTCCTAACTTAGGACCCCTTGTGTTTATGTGATCCCCATATTCGCAATTTTAGTACATTTTGTCTCTTTATAAAACATTTTAGAACTCTGAAGAAATTATGAAGATACGAAATTTGTCCACTTTTATGAGTAAGTTTGTACAACCCCGACGTACACTTGTATATAATTTCTGTGTTCATTGGTAGACAACTGGTCAGTTAATTTGTTTAATCAATCCCGGATTACTAGCGTCCATTTTAACAAGATGAAACAAAAAATTAAATAACAATAACGAAAAAGAAACAACAACAACAAAAAAAAAGGAATAATCTTTGGACGCACCTCAAGCTCTTACTCTTAACCGAACGCATGCATCGAGTGCTGTTTTGTTTGTTGTCTTGTGTTGGATGAACGTATAGTAAATTATTGTCCCATGAGATTGCGGTCGTAAATGTTGGCACTGACCTCGGTGAACTTTAATTTTATGGTCTTTCTGTCTTTCCTTCTAAAATTGTATTTCTATTTTATTTTTTTTTTTTGTTTCTTGGAGGTCAAGTAGTGTGGGTGAATTATTGAGGCTTTGGGAAAACCAATTCTTGAAATACCTACCTTATATAAACTTTATATGTGTGCACTGTCCACTTGTGCGTTTATAAGTTCAAGACATTGTCTGGGACAAGATAAGTACCTACTCGTAATGTTTTTTTGTATTTAATTTATTTTTATGATGATTCAGGAATTTTAGGGACGAATTTCGTTTTTTTTTTTATTTTTTTGTGTATTTGCGGAATGGAAAAATGTCTGGGAACCTTAAGAATTGTCTTATGTAAATTAAGTGATTTATCTAGAACCATTTTATGGTGTTTTTTTAGGTTTTGATTTATGTCAGGATAGATTGTTTTCTATATTTTGTAAAGATGTGTTTCATTAATAAATTAGTGACCAGTTCCATTTTAGATCAAGAGCCGATAGCAAATTTTTGGTTGCGAAATATTACCAAAAACGGAATTGTTGGGAATTTTTTAGTTGTCAGGGGTCAGCCATATTTGAAACGAGGCAATAGGAGGTATTGGGAAGTATCGAGTTCGAAAATTGGAAGCTGGCTTACAGATACAAGATATCTCCTAACGTTGGCAAGGACATGAATGCTTAGCTTGCCGAAAAGGTACAGGATGGGGGGGGGGGGGGTCTTAAGTAGAAATAACTCACCAATTTGAAAGAAAACATAAAACTTCACAATAAACTTTTACGCTGATTTTTACGATTTTAGTTTCGGAATTTTGGGGTCCCAAACTTTTTTAGGACCCTTCACTCCCAGCCAGATGCCATTAAAATGCGAAAATACCCAGTTTTTTGTTTCAAAGGTATACAAAGGGATGATATATTTGAACTTATCAGAGTAAAATGTCCTTAGGTATAACAATTATGTAGATCTGTTTGGGTATGGTCGTGTCTGGGACCCACACATTTATGATAAGAAATTATTTCCTCATTTTTTTAGATATCATTTACTGGTTACTTATCTTTTGCCGAGAACTAGTTACTTGCTCGCTTTAGGCTTTTTCGATGCACCTGGAATGAATTGGTGACACTAACAAAGGCTGAGACCCTTAAATTGTTAAATAGAACATTATTGATTGTTTAAGTTTGTTTTATGTGTCATAGCCCCTAGTTCCTTATCATGGCAAGACTAGGAATTTGCCGAAGAACCTATGATTTAATTTTTGAGTTCGAAAAGGTATGCTAAAATATCAACTTGCCAATACGGTCTCTTATCTAACCTTTATATGAAAAACAACGGAACTCCTACAAAACTTTCTGCAGTTTGTCAATGCCAAGTTGACTTTTTTTGTGATATCTTGGGACACCAAGTAGGCTACATGCACTCTTTAATCTAAATTATGAATGATCCATAAAATGAACTGGTTTCATTATTTGTTCAGAGGGTTAAGAAGTGCTTTAGAATAATTTCAGAGGTTCAAACTTAAGAGGTCCATGTAGAATAGGTGCAAAATGTATTTTATTAACTATGAAAATGGTGTAATTTGCCATACAAAAATTTTGGGGTCCATCAATTAAGATGATTTATGGAAAAACTATTTTGTTGTTGTAATTTCCGGAAAGTATTTTATCACAAAACTATTATAAAGTACCTTGGCATTAGACTACTAGATCAGTATCAGCATTTCATTGACATAAAGATCCTCATCCAGTTTAAACATTTTTGGTTGGTCTAAGGTAGTTGGTGATAACAGAATGGAGAATTGGAGATGATAGAATACGTTACGTGGCCCTCATCTCACCAATAACTGCTTTGGTATATATATCCGGTACCGTAAAACGTTGCAATTAAATTAGACGATATTATTGTCACTTTCATTAGTTTCTCTTTTCGGAAAAGGACCAATTAGACTGTGTAAGCCTCAGAACCATTTTCGGTGAAAAAATAAGATTGTGTATGACAGTTACTTGAACGGTTTTAGGTTTTTAAGTATTAAGCAGACAGATTTCATCACAAATTGATTTTTATTCTTAATTTTTTTAACAAACTGATTTCCAAAGAAGTAGATCGTGGGTGGGTATTTCATTTTTCTATGAACAAGAAGTGTTTCGTGCTGTCTAACTAGATTGCTGTCTAAAATAAGAACCACTTTAATATAATAGAATAGAAGACTAACACAACATATCAACAAACTCTTATACTCTTCTACAGTTTGTTGCAATCTTCTATATACTCCCTCTTATTCTTAAAAAAAAAAAACAAAACATGTGATAATCTTATCCTCAACACATATTTATTTAATAAAACAAAGCATTTATTTTGCTTGCTATATCCTCAAAGCACTATTTCCCTTTAAACACATAAACCTACATATACGCTATAAAGTTTAAGTCTAGTCAAAGGACCTAAAGACTGAAAATAATATATAAAAAAAAAAATAAAAACATACAAGAGCGGACTTTTCGTCGTAACCACTTAATATTTTACTCCTTTTATGCAGCCAAAGAGAGCGGTTAGTGGTCCTCTTCTTTTTTTTTCTGTGTCTTGTTTCTTTAGCAGTCTTCATAGTTTATTTTTTTTTTTTGTTGTTATTGTATGTATGCTTCTCTTGTTGAATTGTGTTAGCTTTATTCCTAAATGACGATTTCCACATTTTGTTTTTTTGTTTCCTTTTTTATTTCTTTAATGTTCATTCTGACGAGGACGAAGAATTCTGAATTCTATACTATATCCCCAAGGAAGTCTCTCACAACACAAAAAAAAAGAAACAAACACTAAAAGTGCAACACATATACGAGAGACTTCTGCTACCGTACATACAATAAAAATACTTATATGATAAATGCGCCACAAAGAGACTGAAATAAATAAAAGAAAAACTTCTTCTTCAACAGAAAAAAAAAAAATTGAAGAAAAACTAACATCAGGCTTGGAAAATAAGACATTGCAAAAAAAAAAGGACATCACACACGCTAAGAAAAGAAGCTATAGCAATATTGCAGTTGCAGTTGCAGCAGTCGTTGAAGAGCCAGAAGGAATATCCTCGAAAATCCGTTTGATAATGATGTATTGTGTGCTCAGTCGTGTATGTTTCTGTTTCTTCTTCTTTTTGCATCAAAAAAATGAAGAACTAAGGAAAAATTTTGCTATTCTTTTAGTTTTTTCGTGGTGAAGAACCAAGAATCCGTTTTTTTTTGTTTCTTAAGTGCCGCCACCACCATCACCGCTATCGCCACAACTCCTAAACCCGCTCGCAGAAATGTTACGTGTCCAGGACTTTGAATTGTTTCAAATATTTCGCTTTTCTTCTAACTATTACCCCCATACACCAGAGGAACACCATCAGTCACACACAACTTCAATATCTCTTCTTCAACACTTTGCCACAATTCTTCCTTTATTATAAAGAAGAAACCACTATACTCCTTTTATTCATGATGGACCCAGTTCCAAGCCAACAAGGAGAATTGCTAAAGCAATCATTTTCTTTTTTAGTGAAACAAAACAACAAAATTGAAACACAACCCTGTGTTCTATTCTGTGAGAATTTCCTTGAGCATAAAACACTTTGCCCAGGGACTTAAATTAAATCTTCCATTGTTCAGTAAAAGTAAACAATACAACTTTTTCCCCAAAATACACTTTCGACGGAAACTGGAAGAAAAGAGAAAATTCAATTTTCGCGAGCAAATGAATGAGATGACTCAAGATGCGACATTAGTCACTATACTTTTTACAAGAGAAGAGAAATGGTTTTTTGCTTCTTCTTTTTTTTTCAAGTGATCATCACTTCATGATCGCTCATTTGTATGCAAAACTTGCACAAGAAAGTCACAAAAGACGAATTTAAATCAAAGCTTCAATATTCACTGACAACGATCCAAACGATCAAAATTGGCAAGAACATAAAAAAGTAACATTTCGGACTCACTTGGAATTCATTTATAAGCCGTACGGTGTATCGGTGTATGACGAATTGAATTTGTTTGTTTGAAACAACTTGGGCGGCCGAGCGGGCGTGCCGATATGAAAGCCCTCACAATCTGATATCATCGATCATGTACGTCGATAAAAGACAACTTTTAGTATTGTCCGGTTAGTCAGTGCGAGGCAGGTACTTTGTATGAACGACAATGCGCATGTTGAAGTGGTTAGCGACCAAGTTTGGGGTGAATCATGTCAAGAGACAAACGTGCTTCACGATTGGAAATTGTGACAAACAAAAATTTGATGGTTAATCAGTGGTTTGTCATAGATATTGGAGACACATGAAACATGTTCTTGTGATATTTTTTGGTGACTTCACATTTTTATGAAGCTTTGTTAGATGGACTTCAAATAAAAGGTTTCAAAGAAAAGCTTGTGGCGTCTCGATACAAGTCTGCTTTATTGGTAAAAATGAATTTTTAAGAAATTTAGTCTAATCATGTTCCAGTGTACAAACAAATTGAATAGGATTTGATAATATTTCGCTTTTTTTTAACGAAGCAGTTTCGAGAATGCTTAATATGATGAAAGCGATTGAACGGATAACCTTTTTAATTAATTATTGATTGATGGTTCTGGGTTTGGATACATTGTGTGGGCAAGGATCCACTTGTTTGCCACGAAGTGATCGCCTTTTTTTCTACAAATCATTTCTTCTAATTTGACTTTCCCTGGTAGCCCCCTGGTCTTATCTAAATGGTTTTATCTTGTTTAACTTTTAAGTCCGAGTTCAGCATTAAAGAAAAAGTGAACACTATATAAGCTGAGTTCTAAGCTTATATAGTGACCGATACTACGCCTCGAATAAGAACAATGGTTGGTTTCTTTACAGTAACGACTCTTATCTACAATGGAAGTAAAGGTCCACACAACACCAGATTCCTCCAATTAGTGATAAATCCCCAACATGTAACGTTGTACAGATTGAAGCAAACATTGAACTGCTATTTATTACAATTACGTGGATAGACCTGATTTTGCGGGCGCCCTCTACAGTGCATTTATTAACAATCCTATAACAATGTAGTCCCCTTGTGATGAGATAAAGAAGGCTTTTTGCAGCCAGCTCGGATCCAGATGCCAGGAACAGAAGCACAGAACCTGTACCAATGGGTACCCAACTTGTTCTGTGTGAAAAATGTTTTCTTATTCGTTTATATGGGACCAACTTCAAATTGATATACTGGACCAAAGCCTAGGTGCTTCTTTCTCCTTTGCTCCCAAAATGTTTGTCTATGATTTGAATAGCCACTGGCAAGGCATCTTCAGCCGGATGAGTGCTTCACAAAGTTACCGGAGCCAACAGGCATTATCCCTGAAAAAAAAACAAGGTAGCATAGGCGGGGACTTAAACTCACACTTCTGTACTTCCGCCAAGGGTACTACTTCATTTGAAAAGAAGTACTAACAAAGTAGAAACATTTTTTGAGAGTAAATTAAAGAAAACTTAGCAGTCACAGTCTAAGAAAAAAAGTGCTGGATCCTCAGTATTGAGCAGTGCGGCGAATATTGACCATCGATATCCATCGACTTCAAAAAGTTTGTTGAATTTATACTTAAAAGCATTGTACTTAAAATTCGGACTTCAAGATTTGAGAAACCACTTATCGTTTTTTTCTCAAAATATTTGGTTAAAACCTCTTAGTGTTAATCTTAGGTTTTTCTTCACTACTATCACCCTTATTCTTATCAATTATTCTTTCAGAAGAAAAAATTAATTAAGCGTTACAAACAAATAAGAATTTCAAACAAAAAAAGAAACATTCCTTCGAAGAATTCAAATCAATTCCGCAAACTCAAAATCAACCTTTTTAACCCACATCAGTACAAAGTAATGATACACCTCTGCAAAATCCCTTAATCTTTGTGCCCTTTTGAACTCGTTCTTCCAATGACTTTATTAAAAGCTATTTTGATAGAACTTATCATAAAATCCACTTGAAAATCGATACAAAATAAGCAATTACTTAATGAACAGACTACACGACTTTGGCTCCTCATATTTATCCTTTAAAGGTTCTTCAACATCAAAAGTTTCTCATAAATTTTCAAACGTTAAATTGCTCTTGAATGAGAAAGTTTTCCTCAATTCAAAATGAAGATAAGAACAAGAAGAAACTCCTCTGTACATAAGACAGCCAAGTCAAGGATAATAATATAACAGTAGAACAGAGCTACACGAGTATAAACTCCATTATCAAGATGAAGTTGCATGAACATATATAAAGAAGGTATGAAGCTAGGTGAAAAACGATATAAAGATGACGATGACGAAGGAGAAGAAGAAGGAGATGAAGAATAAGAAGAACAATCGTCTGCCTGGCTCGTCACATTGACACATCTCTTGGAAGAAGCTGCACTCACCATCAACCCCATCAGAGAGCAACTGATATTCTGATGCATTCCATCAGCTAATCCCATCTATTCCTGCGTCATCATCATTTGATCTTAAACAAGGCCAAACGACAAGATAGATAGACAAACATCAATCTCACTCTCGAATGTAGAACCCAAATCTTCATAACCCTCTCTCTTCGGTCGGTCTGCTAAAGTGCATCAGAGAATGCATTTCAGTATAGTATATCAAACGTCAACCACCATCATTCCATATACAACGACACAGCAGCATCATCATTATATCCTCGAACTTCCATCAACCACCCTCCCAACTGCGCCGTGCACCGCGCGCCAACTAACCCCCAAAGGAGCTTGAGCAATATTTTATTAAATAATAAATGAACGAAACGTTTTCTCGCGCGTACACACAGAGATTGATTAAAATTCCATCAGCCATCGAAGAGACTCTTGCAACCTTCCCTTCACTCACTCAAATCTCCCCCCCCCCTACAATCTTTTAGCCCCCTTATCCCCTGGCTACCCTCACTGATGCGCGCATCCTACTTCTTCCCATCAAGTTGCATGCATAGCACGTTCCGTTGTCCCGTCGTCGTTGTCGTCGTCGTCATCATCTACATCGAATGCCTCTGCACAGAAACAGAACCAAGGACCTATCTCAACATCCCTAGGGTGAGTGAGAAGTAGCAGCAAATTAATGAAAGCGATTCAATAATTTGTTGAGACAGCTTTTAAGCTCAGGATTCTGAGGTTTAGCCCCCCCCTCCCCCTCCCTTCCCTTTTCAAAACCCTACATATATTCCCTCCATCAACCATTCCAACTAATATGTAGGAAGGCAGTGGGGGCTGTGAGAACAAGCAGTGTATCTATTAAGAGTGTGTGGTGTTTTCAACTAACAAAGCGTATGTTTTTAGTAAAAATAATGATCCTTACCTTCTGGACTGTCAATTGCATAGTACATTTATCCACGAAACGCGCGTCTTAATTCGAAAAAAATCCGTTTCGGCGGCCTAAGTTCACAAAAAAAAAAACAAACTCACCAACAAAAACAACAACAAAAAAATTCACAATCTCAAAAACCCGGTTTCAAAAATGTAGTTCAAGGCTGTCTGTGTTTTTGAAAATATTTATTTTATTTTGATACACACGATAATATTGGGGGTCCTGTGTGACACACAGATGGCAGACTTCTTCAGATTGCACCCAAAGGCTTTTTTGGAGACTTTTTTGTTCCAAAATTCAAACGCGACATCATAAATTTTATCTCAAAAACCCACATAAATAATTCCTGAAGTCAAAAACACTAAAAACAAAAAAAAATCTGCATAAATTCTTTCGTGGACCATCGACAACAGGCAAAAAAATGTCCTTTTCTTTCCTCGTCTTGTCTCTGTCACACACTTGAATGGCCCATACACGCTCGCAGTATATTATCACGTACGAATCTATTGCTGATGCTTACACACAAACACTCACACACACTGATGGAGACAGGAAATGAGATTTCCTACATGCGAAGTGGAAGAAGAAATCCCATTTGGATTGTTCAGCTTTAATTTTATTTATTTTCGTCGTCAATTTCGTCCTGATTTGTGTTTCTTTTTTTTTCTTCTTTCTTTTTACTGTTACACACTTGAGTGCCGAATCCTTTCAACCACCATTTTAGTTATTTTAACGCTTCAACTGTAGTTTATATTTTTTTTCCATCGCGCGATAAAGTTCTATCGAATTTTTCTTTTCAGTCAAAGGATACACTTTTTGGATTTTTTTAAGTTTATCAAGGATATACAGAAAAATCCTTATTGAAAATTAAAATTTTTTTTCTCTAGTCTGCCACTTTAAATTTGAGAAAAACTTTGATTTATTGATTTTTTTAAAAAAACGTTCGAGGTTTGCAAAACTGACGGGCGAACAACACTGGTCGACTGAAAATTTTCCTTGCAAATCCGTAAAGGATGCGAAAATTACCGTCGTTTTCGGCTCCGCTTATTGTATGGGTTTTTCTCTTTTGATATTTGCCTAGGTATGGATGAGACAGGATGCAGAAACGTCATGCGCTGGAAGGAGACGAGTGTATATGTACCGGAAATGCTGTTGCTAAAATATTTTTTTTAATTTTAATATTTTTTTTGTTTGCCTTTCAATAATTCTAATTATCCTTTTTCATTATAATTTCCTTGCAGTACTTGAAATGGCGAGAGACGAGAAATACACTTGGTGAAAATTCCAGAACACATATCTGAGATGTATGCATTGGAGTTTGAACAAATTGAGCCTCGAGAAAAAAGAGGAATCCCCTGTACTGTACTCAAATGGAGTTTAGAGAGAGAGAGCGAGAGAGAGAAAATTTCCCAGGGATCCCGGAAAAGCTCTACAAGTTCACATTACAGTTTTCACATAAAATAATACCACACGATGGGGTATATCCACCATTCGGTGGATGAATAGAGTTTTAAGACTTTGATAAGTTCCTTTCATATTGAGTGTGCTTTTATTGTCCTGGATTATAAAGTTTTGAAAATTCCAATGCATTCGAGAGGATTATAATGTTCATTGGAATTTTGAATAAAAAGCTTTGGAACTTTGATGAGAGCTAGAGAGAAAAGCTCAAATGCGCAGAATCTCTCTCACTTGGCCCCTTTAATTGAACGAAAGTTTCCCCTGTAAAAGCTTAATATATTCCAGAAAGAGAGTAAGAGAGCATTGGAATTAATTCTCTCTCTCTCTCTCTCTCCCACACATGAAAAAAGTTTAGTCTCTGAATTTCAAGTTTCCCTACCATTGGAGGGATAGCATATTTAAAAGCTCCTATTTTAATGGTGGTGCCGTGATGATGATGCTTTAAATGCCTCTAGGGACTTTTGTCGCCTACCATTTCTAAATCGTTGTGGATTTGGTGTATTTTGGTAGGGAGCTTGAAGGGAAATTTATGAAGCTTTTTGGTTTGACTACTTCAAATTGCAAAGTCAGTTTTTTTTTTTTTCATTTTGTATGAAAACTTTTAATGCTGTTTAAAGTATGATAGAAGTTGGGTTTTAAGGTATTTTGTATGTGAATATAAGGAAAATGATATTTGACTTGAAAAAAAGAGATTGAAAAGTCAAAAATGACTTGAAATGTGGGATTATAGAACTATCTGTTTTAAACCAAACTGCTTAAATTTGTTTTGCTCAAATTGTGACATAAAACAATTCAAATTAAGAGGCCATGATGTGATTATGTTACGTTTGATTAATAGGCCAAGAGTGCCTTGAAACTATATAATTGAGCTGTTCATGACTGATAAAATCAATTGACCTAAACATCAACAAACTCACCCCACCTCATTTTATAACATTACCACAACTCACCTCCACTTTTATTTAAAAAAAATTATTTAAACTGGCGCCCGGGAAGAAACATTTGTTTCTCATTTCGAAATTTTAGTCTTATTATTATTTTGCGAAGTAAGTTTTTTTTTAAGAGACACTAAGAAATTTGCTTTACCGTCAGTATAATCAACAGGAAAATTGCCCCTCCAACCAAGAAGATTCAACTCCAACAATTAAAGCCAACACGAATGTGTTTCTTATGTATAAAGTAGTAATTTAGTGTTGCAATATGATATTCAATATAGGTACCTTTAGTTTATCTTGCCTTAATTTGAAATGAGATACAAACTGGCGCCCGAATAGGGATTTTGCTCAAATTTTAACTGAAAGTCTTCAATCAACTTTTGTTTATCAAACTGGATTTCTGGCATTAGAATGGAACTTCTCTTCAAAGGTAAGAACTAAAAAGACACCTTTTACTGCAGGATGGCTACCGAGCAGGGACTTTTTTCTTTTTTAATAAGATTGTCTTAAAATGAAAAAGTAGAGCCCAAGCTAAAGGATTAACATTCCTTCATTTAAGACTCTGATGGTTTGTAAAAAAGCATCACATATCCTCAATAAACTCCGAGTTTTGGAACTGTTACCATTATAATTTCAACATTAGCCGAACTCCCCAATAACGATATAAAATATCATTTTTAGCAGACGCGACGCCTAAGCCACAAATTTAAATATGGATACAAAAAAAAACTTAGGCTACTTACTTGTGTCTTGAGAATGAGAAACAATGAAAAATGATACACAAATAAATCATTAATTGGCGCCCGGGTAAGGACTTTTATTTTTTTCTGATTTGACTGTTTTATAAATCTTAAGAGTATTTATTTTTTTTATTGGTTAATCTAAATTCACAAAAAAGATGGATTAGGTATACAAAAAATAGTCAACCATTAAAAAAGACCCCGCTGCTGAAAAGACACACAAAAATGAATAAAATCAACTAATCATTTGAAAAAAACTTACCAGTTTGCTTCAGAAGTACAAGTTCCAAATACATACCAACCTGCATTAATCTTTTAAAAACATTCTTCCGTTTTAATTATTTTATCTTCGTATATGCACTGCACATTGCACATAGTTTTAACAACTTAATAACTTTACCGTTTTTTTTTCTTACATTAATTTATTTTTTCTTTCTTCATCCACCTTAACGAAGTTATAGGCCCTGTGGTGTAAGAGTTTATGTAATTTGCATGGAAAACTCAGATTGTATACAAAAAGTTTACCACATCACACACATTTTCACATAGAAAAAAAAAACAGAAAGAAAAACTTAACTAAGAACCTCATACTATATTTGAATTGGTTGGATATCTTTCTTGTTAAAAAAATAAAACCACTTCAGACAGAATATTTCGTTCGCTTAGCCCAAAGCTGAAAATTATTTTTATAAGCAGGGCCGTAGACAAAATACAAATAAAACAACACTTAAGCTCCGATGTTCTGACCAGGTTTAATGTGAACTTTAATATGTAATCACATCAGTAGCATCGTTTCTGAGACTCTGAGTCGTAGATTTTTTGTACTCTAAGAAAATACATACTTGATAAAAAATGAGATACTGGCTCCTAACTCAGGTTACTTTCCGTTTTTATAAGATTGTCTTTTTTTTAAATGTTTTGTTTTCTTAAATTTTATTTGTATCTTATGGCGTCAAAATTATCATCAACGCAATCACCTAAACATCAATGACAAATAAAAAAAAAAACAAATAATTTTAACTGGCGCCCGGGCGAGATTTACTTCCAAATAGTGATTTTTCCTAAATGAAATCTTTGGATCTCACATTCTTTAAGTTTTTATTCAACAAGAATGGTTTGTATGGGCTAAATAACAAATTGGCACCATCTTCAAATAAAAAAAAAATAATAAACTGGTGCTCTGTCGATATCATATTATGTAAAGAGGTGTATAGTTTGAATTGAAATTGTATGGCCCCAATGACCAGTTCGAACCTTAAAAAATAAAAAAAAAACTGTAGCCCGGGCTTGATCTTGTTATCAGTTGTGACTTTTTTGTATTGTGTTTTCTTCAGAATGTTTGATAATTTTTAAATTTTGCCCTGTCTGGGCTGAATGTTTTTTTTAGGAACTGTGTTCTTTCTTTTCAAAGAAATATTTAACTCTCCAAACCCCACCCTGTCTACGGCCTTTTTTAATATTCAAAGCCAGCCATGAGAGTCGATCCAGGCACTTCTCAATTTCTTTTTTTTAAACGGTCCTTGGCCCTTTTTTATAGCTCTAATAGCAGAGTAGCTCAGGAGTGTGAGGAACGGTTCAAGACCAACAAACATTCAAAGAACAAAATCCTATTTATATCTTGTTGTCCTTAAACAACAACCAGAGAGCAACAACAAGAAGTGCATATTCTTGCCATCGTGTCGTCGTCCGCTGTGTCTTCGTTTGCCTATGAGATATCATTATATGTGTACACTTTCACCATCAAAAGGACACAATGACACCAACAACAAAAACAACAAATAAAAAAAAGGAAAAAGCAGAATAATCATAAATTTTGAAAAAGTAAAAAAAAAAAAAATGCAACAAGGATATGCACCAGACTGTGTGTGCTGCTCTCTATACTGTACTGCACTCGCAATGGGAGAAGGAGTCGCACTAGTGGCTCGAAGAGTCGGAACAGAGTCTATGTCGCTCCTGTTGCCGCCTAAGCCATTTCCAAAAAGGATTTATGGAGATATTCATTGGGATATCACACTCGCTATAGCAAAAGCCAGCAGCAGCTTCGCTATCCACATTAATAATAACCCTCTTATCCTTGGCTGGGTGTGAGATATGTAAATGTTTCTTGTGTGTTTCTTTTATATCCTCCCAAAGGGGGTTCTTTAGAGTAGCGGGTGTGGGCGACAATCTTGTTAATTATATTCTTCACACTGCAATTGCGAGCTTAGGTCCTTTTTATTTTCTTCTCGCCTGGATTCCTGTTGATATTTTTACCACCATAGATCAGTTGTGGGTGGGTGACTTTGAGGCTATGAATATCCTTGCAACTGCAACTACATCGTCTCGTCGTTGTCGGCGTCGTCGTCGGTGGGTCTGTGTGCAAATTCATGATGATGCGCTCCTAAGTGTCTCGTTGTTCACCTAGCAGGATATACATTTCTATACAATTTTTCCTTGCCTCATTTTATGTGTGTATTTCTCTTCTTCTGTTTGACTCCTCGACTCGACTCGGCTAGGGCGCTGTTCTGGGATCTTTAGTATCCTTTTACCTATATGTGTGTGTATGTGTGTGTGTGTAAAGCGAAAAGAGGCTCCTTAAATAACTCATGTGCGGCCATAAAAATGGCTTAAAGTGATCATCATAAACGTTGAGTGAGCAAACATTGCAATAAAAATTCTTCTTCTTCCTTCCATCTTCCATGTCCTTTTGCTTTTGCCCATGCGATGTGATATGTCTCGTCCTTGTAAAGTGCTGCGTTTCATGCTTCACTCTTACTCGCGAGCCAACAAGACAAAAAAAGGAAAGAAAAAATAAAAAAAAACAACACAGAAACGTTACAAGTAAGAAAGAAAGAAAACCTCTAGAGATTTTGTGTTGGAAAATGGCTCTAAAAAGAAAATAAGGACGAGCGGGAGGCAAGAAAGTTGGTTGTTGCGAGAGTTTTGTTGGATGGAAAGGATAATTTTTGCGTCGTGCAGTAGTAAATTTATTTCATCCTAATTTGGTTTTATTGTGCAATTTGGATTTAACGCCTGATGGCTGAATGGGGGGCCCTGCAGGGTAACGACTACAATTGAAGGAACGAAACAGAAAAAAAAAAATACAAAAAATAACATTGACTCTTCTCTTTGTCGTCCTGCGTTCCGACCCCGTCATTGTTGTTGTCCAGGAGGGGGTAGGGCTGATGTAGAAGAAAAAGTTGACTTTTGATATTTTTTTTGTTGTCAATTTGTTTTGGCAGACAAAATGGTGACGGTGTGATTTTTTTTTTTTTTGCTTTGCTCACTTTTGTCAAACATGAATTTTTGTTTTCTCCTCAAAAAAAAAAAGTATTTATAAGAAAAAAAAATCCCATTTTGCAAAAAAAAAAGAGCCTAGTTTAATTGAGGGTAAATGACTTTGTAATGGCAGCCATAGAACACATTTTGGCAAAAATTGCGACGTGTTTATGTGATTTAATGAACTGAAAAGAAGGTATAGGTGCGGTATCTTGTATCTCTCCACTTTACTTACCTAACAGTTTGAGAAATAAAAATGTTTTCAAAAAGTCCTTTTTCATTGGGTGATAAATTTTGGTATAAGCAAGGATTTAGTAGGTAGGCCAGGCAGGTATAAAGATACAATAAGCTTTTTTTTTTAAGAGGTAAAATAATTTAGTCAAGTCGAGAAAGTTTCTTATTTGAATTTGATGGCAATTTTGTTTCGAGACAAATCTGCATGAAAGGTGTGCCTATATTGGTTATCAAAAGTTTGGCAAGTTTATTTTTTTTTTAACTCTGAAAATGGCTTCTTTTTTGTTGGTGTCTTTATCTCTTTTGATAAGAGTTCTTTATTTATTGAAGGATTTTAAGCCACAGTAGAAGGCGGCTGTTAATTATGTAGGTAGAATGATGACACAATATAGGTAGGAGGTTGGTCTGGAAAAGTTAACGATGATAGTCCTTGAAGTTTAATAAATGTTGGAATGGTAGATGAGCCAATAAACAGAGCATTATAATGATTTCATTTTGAGATCAGTTCGTCAAGGACTTGATTACTTAACTTTAATAAGTCTATGGCCAAATGGTTAAGAATAAAAGCCAAGGACACTGGGTTATGGCTTTTTGGCTTGGTTGTAGACTATGATAATAAAAAAATCAAATAAAGTTGTTTACCTACACCAATTTACTTTTTCATGAATGACCGTGCACTAAATAATGTTACCTTGGAGTCCTGAATTAAGCCATTAGGTTTATTTTAGCTTTTATTTTTGACAAAATTGGGGGGTAAGTCCTGAAGCAAACATGTGCGAATATGAATATGTTCCATTATTAGGTGAATGCACATTTAAATGAATGCAATCCACATTCTCGAGATGTCAGGTAAGCCTAAGCACTTGTGATTTTCGAATGACCACTCATACAATTTTAAAGGTACCATCTGCGAAGATTAACTGATTTCTTCATTCGGTTTGTGATGGAAAACTTTTCGTCAATTTAATAAAAGAAAAAAAAACGGTCACTACGGCGTATGAGTATTTTTTTGGTTTTTCATAGAAAAATTTCAACAGTCAGTAAAATTTATTCTATAGCTCACCAAATTAAAAATTGTTCATCTTTGCCAACAGAATTGGGTCTTAAAAATCATTTAGTTAGTTATTCATTCTTAAAAATTCCATCTGATCTGACATAAATTTTACTACTATTTTGTATGTTTTTTTGCTAACATAATTATTATTATTGCAAAATATATGTAGAAAAATTTATTTTTGCTTACTTATTTTAATACATAATAAATCAAGTTTTCTATACAATGTGCCAAATTCCTACGTTGGGCGCCATTTTAGAATTTTAAATAGTTTTGTAGTCATTTTTTCAAATGTTTTCTGGGGTCCCAGTTGTATTTAAACTTCTGCATTCCTTTGATATTCTATTAGTTATCTAAAATAGATATATTCAAGATAATAAATTGCACGTTGGGCGCCAGTTGAACTAACTGCAAATTTTATATATAAGTAATAATCGAAATAATGTCCAATATATACATACTTTTTGCACAAAATCTAGATTATGGTTCAGTGTGAAAGCCATACTACCCCTTCCCGACTTTGTATTAAATTTTATGATAAAATATGAAATACTGTGCACCATTTAACTTTTGAAAAAATTAAAATTTAACTAAAAATATCATGTTGATAGCTTTTAATCGCTTGTATTTGCATTTTGTATTCTTAGATCTGCCAGCTTGATCTTAATAATATGCGTTATTTAATAAAAATTAAATTCATTTTTAAATTCCACGTTGGGCGCCAACTAAGTGTTTATTAATATATTAGAGAAATTTGTCATTTTTTCACTGAATTGCATAATTGCTAAGAACTAGTTGCATTTTTGGTGAAGAAAACTTAGATAAATTGACCCCATTTCGATTTTTCAAATGAAATAAGGTCAAATTCCGACCTTAAAACCCGAGAACTATTACATAATTGTATTTATTGATCAACTGAAGGTACATACTCTTCGGTAACAACTACATTACGTCTTCATTAGGTTATGACTCTCATACATTTTCAATACCTTATTCTTTTACGTTCTTCGGTGATTGATTTACGAATGCAATTTACAGTGAACAACATTTTGTACGACTTTCATTATAACTTCATTATAGAAAACGAACAAATTGCATCGCATATCCTTGCCTTGTAACGTATAAAGACCATCATGTCCATTTCTGACTTTGATATAGCCAAGTTAAACGGTTTTCGTCTTTTATAATATTCTTGAATGTGTGTCTATATGTGTGTGTGTTAGGGTGTGTGGGAGTCTTACTTCATTTCGTCGCAGGTTAACTTGAAAATTTCTTCTTGTTTTTTTTTTTTATTTTTGTAATCCACTGTGTTGCATTTTATATTTTATAGTTCAGAGAAAGAAGGTCAAAATACTGTATAATGTGCTACATGCACGTCATCATCATCCTGTTGAGCGAAAAGCTATATATTGGTGTAGTAAGGTGTGTGTGCAACTTACAACAGCGAGGCGACTTTAATGTTATTTTTTTTTCGGTTCCAAGTTTAATGGCCAAAAGTCAAAATGTATGTTCTACCCATTATTCTTTTCATTGTGTGGTTGATGGCACATGGCGGTAGTGTACAAAGAACCCTTTTTTTTGTATTTTGAAACCGTGCCTTGGGTGGTCCTGATGGTCAGGTCATTCAGGACAAAGGATGTTTAAGTTAAACATACAAAAACAAAAAAAACATAAAGTAATGATTTTTATTGTTATGTTCAGTTGTTGCTTCTTCAATGTTATTATACTTTACTAACTTGTTGACCCAAAAAAAAGTTGTATCGTGTTTTTTTTTCTTAATGCTATATATTGTTTATATTAAACTCTAGTATTGAATGGAAATAACATTTTCATAGAGAGTCCTTCCCGTGAAATGTTTTGCTTTCCATTCCACAGATTCTATTTGGAATAAAAATGTTTTTTAACAAATCTCAAGTCTGGATTTGCTACTTTTGAATATTTCCCTTGCAATCACATATCCTCCTATATTGATACAATGGTCCACAACTTGCTGTGGAACGCGTTCAATTTTCTCCAGAGGTGATCACTATGCTTAAACGTTTAATGTTGGAACTTTTTACCCTTATTGAGCTGTTTCAGTATGTTTTCATTAAGAATTTCTTAAACTTTAATACCTAATTAGGTCGAGTGCAAATGAAATGTTCAAACAAAATCGATTGCGTGAAATTTTCAGCCCTACAGTTCATAGCTTTTTTGGAGTAATGATTGTTTGAATAGCTAATGTCAACTTTTGCCATTATTCCTATTGATTTTTCCTTTCCAGTCGCAAGCACAAAAAGGAGTAATAGCCCATACAGCTTCTAGTATGTTGTGGAACGTATTTACTTTTTATTTCGTAAGACGTGAATACTAGTCCTTAAAGTTTAAGGAGGAACTAAATGTTTGTAGAAAACTGTTTGCCCTTAAAGCCAAGCACCCAGCTTAGGGGGATATGAAAAATTTATAAAAAAAAGTTGCTTGTTTCAATTTTGTTAGTTTTACATTCCACAGCTTCCACAAAAAAAAATAATTGCTTGACAAATGTCAAGTCTTTCAATGGAAATTTTGAGTTTTTATCCTTTCGTCAATCGGTGATGTAGTTATTTACGCCATGTGGAATGCATTCACTTTGCATTTTACATTTCCCAAAAAACTCTACTTAAGATTATTTAAATAAAATAATTACGTTCCACAAGATGCAGTAATTTTTTTAGGAAGAAAACATGTCAAAACATGATTTTTTGTAATAAGCAATTTTAACTCCTAAAAGGAACTGTGGATTGTACGGATGAATATTTTAAGGTATTGAAATTGATCTGAGTAGATGCTTGCCATTGACTTTAAGGCAAGTATATTCAAATTTAAAACAGCTGATGTGAATTTTTTTAGAATTACATCCCACAGCTTCTTTTTTACAATTAAATATCAACTTTGTTCATACTTCCCTATTTGTATTTTCTATTCATAACATTTCTAGAATTTTTCATACCTATCTTATTGTGGATCGTAATTTTTATTCACTATGGATACGAAGCTATCGAAATTTGAACTCGACATTGAATTACGTTGAAAACTGGATCAGTTTTATCTATTTGCACAGTTCTTACCAAAAAAAACAGGATCCTACTCATTACTCAACTTTCGTCAAATGAAATTGAACGCATTCCACTCCACATTATCGGCTATTTTGCCACTTTATGAGTCCTTGACTGTAAGGGAAAAAATCTTAAGATGGCATGTCAAAACCTTACAGACCCCAATAAACAATTCTAACTGGAACTGGATTGTGGAACACATTCATATAATGTGGGATGTGGAATATAATCCCACATATTGATGCAATCTAAAGTAATGTCAGTATTTCAAATAAAATTTATCTAAAAATTGAAATCAAAAATATTTGTTCATGACCTCCATTTTATTCATAACTCTATTTTTTTTTAACAGGAACCCTAGGGGTTGAATTTAATACAAGACCCCCAAAGGCTTTAAATCATTTCAAAGATTCATCAACTTCAGTCATTTTGAGAAAAATAACTTCAAACTATGTACACTGGGTGATCTCACTAAACAAATAACCCACTTCAATCTTAAATACCTTCAGGGTGCTTTTAAGGCACTAGGTCAGCCCAGCTATAAATCTAGACGTTTTTTTGTTGTTGTATCCATTTCATTCATCTATCTTGCTGCTTTTGCATTGTCAACTTTACTGAATTATAAAACACCAAAAGTGGACTATAACTCTAAAAAATACAAAGAAACCTTCCGGCTGCACATAACACGTCTAAACCGCTTTTGCCAGGACACAAAAAAAAAAATAAAAACAAACAAAAAAAATAAAATAAAATAACGAAACCTTAAAAAACCGTTTAGACAAAACTTACAAGGCACTATAAAAGGAGATGACATGGTTATCAGTAGACTGACTGTGTACGTCCCGAAAGTCATCCAGAGGACGAACGACTCTCTCCATTCTCGGTGTTGTAGCTTATTTTTTTATGCTCCCGCAGGGCATATGACAATGTGTTTTGTTTATGTCCACAACACTACACGAGGAGCCCAGGATATACCATGTGAAGGACGACTTGGTACACCAGGACATAAGGCCTTATGACGACAACTTTGACGACGACGACGACGACGATGGCGGTAGTGGTGGTGGTGGTAATGGTGGAGCATAGACCGCATCATGTAAGGTTATGATACCTAGGTGAGATCTACATCAAGGACTCGCCGTGGTTGTGCTGTGCATGAATTCATGATTCAGCATCACTGTCATCGGGTGAATGTGCACACATTCTATACGATGCTATGGCGACATCTTCATCACACGGCCACAGGAGGATTCGCAGTGGATATACTAACAATCAAGATGTGCTGTAGGACCAGGATTAGGAAGGGTCTATCATCGCTCCGAGGCGAACTCATGCTGCAAAGGATAATCACACTTTTAATCGTGATTTCGTCCTGGCTGTCCCCATCTTTTGGTTGATGCCTCAAACACCCGCCGCGCATCACCGTGAGGCACAAACAAGCAAGGACCAAGGAACAAGTTTATTTCTTAAACTTTAAGAACTCCAGATGGGGAAGGAAAACAGAGAAAGAGAATTGTTCAGTGGCCAGAAATCTATGTGGCTCCGGGGAACGATTTTCATGGCGAAAGAGCAGACGACAACGGCAGCGAAGAACCAGAAAATATCTCAACCATAATCGAGTGGGCGAGTTAGACTTACTCCCAGACTCAGTGGCTACAGCAGCAAGGACCTTCGATGTGGTTCTGATGCAACAACATTGCACGCCGAGGCAACTTAGGGCGAAGATGGGGGAGGTTAAATGAAAAAGAGAGTGGCAGCGAGTAAGTTCCAGCTCACCACAGGAGAGTGATTTATTTTTAATTGTTCACCAAACTGACGGATTTATGGTTTGGATTTTCTTCATTTCCAAGGACCAAGAGAAGAGAAAGAAGAAAAAAATAACAAAATCCAGACAAAGGACTTGCAACTTTACCAAATTAGTAGCCACTCAGTCATTCCACATATACACGAGTACATCATCAGAGAGGGCATCAAAAGAAATCACTACGCTAGGAGGTCCATAAAGGACGAAGGGGTGACAAATTCAATTGAATTCCATCCATGGACAAATATTTGGCACCTTCTTCGTGCACATATGTCCTTTCGAATTGATATCGAATATCCTTTAGTTGCATGCAAAGCCCTCACAATCATGTGTGTGTTTACCTTTAATGGGAAGTCAAATTCTTTGATTAATAATCCTTTTCCTTATCGCTGGCGCGTAGTGTTTTGACAGTGTCTCTTTAGACAGTCGGGATACATTTTGTCGAGGGTCAATTCAATTGCCACGCTGGACATGGACGACAACGAAAAGGATAATCTCAAATGTCCACATAAATATTTGAATTTCCCTCTGCTTAGCTTTAAGCAGTCGTCCACGTCAGAGCGGAACGAATAAGTACAACAAAACACACAAAATTTTAGTCACTGCAAAAGGACATTGGGGAATGGCTGGACTGGCAATGGAAATGGCAAGGATTTAATATGGTGATGGTGTGGGTCTTTTGGTCTTTCTATTATTATATGCTGCTGCTGCTGGTTCTTCTTCTTCTTCGTGCAATGTATATGTAAGTTCTTAATTAAATTACTGTAGAAGAGGGGCTCTGGAATATTGTGTTGGTTGTACTGATGGGCCTGGGCTGTGTGTACTGTACTCTTGACCATGTTTCCCGGGAGGACGTTTATGTTTTAGTTATCTGAAGGACAATTGTGATTTTATTTTGATTTTTTTTTTTTCTTTATTGTTGTGTTGTGTTCCTTTTGTTGTTGTGTGATTTTGTTTGTTTTATATTTTGTGTTGTGTCCTTTTGTGTCGAGCATTGTTTTTCTGTTGAGGGCGAGTGAGGGGGTTTTATTTGGATTTTATTAGGGCAGTGAATTTATAGTTCCCCCGATCCCAAGGAAGTTGACACTTTTGTTACACTGACTGTTTAAATGCAGTTAAGGAATATACAAGAGGGCTTGACCGAAAGTTATAACAAGAAGAGAGGCTTATGTGTGTTTGGTTTTGTTCTTTGCAAGTCAAGGGATAGGGTAACGTTTTAATTTTTGAGTGGGAACATTCTTTAAAAAAGTTATTGTTTTTTTTTTTTTGTTCAAGAGTTTAATATAAAAGCTTTCTCAAATGGAATATACTTGAGTATTTTGAAGTTTACTTAAGATTAAAGTTTAAAACTTACCATTTTTGCAGAAGCAGTTGATTCTTCGATGAAATTTCTGGCAGATCCGTGCTTTTTTATATTAGAAAATTAAACTTTACCGAATCATTTCGTGATTTCCTTGGATTCACTTTTTATTTATCGAAAAAGTTAGGGATTTTTTTAGAATTATTCAAAGTAATCCGTGATTTTATAAGTGAGTACCGCGATTCAAAACGTGCCATGAATTTACTAGAATAATCCATGATTTAGCCGGAATATCCTGCATTTTACAGGCATAGACCTTGATATAAGCTACGTTAGACGTGATTTTACAGAAGCAAGTAGTGATTTTAAGAGGACTACCCGTGATTTTACTGGACAAATCTCTGATTTTGCATGCAAAATATAAAATTTGTGATTTTACTGGGGTATTGGGAAAATCTAGAACAGTCTTGATCTTGACGACTCAATTCGAAATTTTTTCTAGGGCAACTGTGATTTTATCGAGGCAACATTTGTGATTTTACTAGCGTTTGCGGGGTTTAAGCTGTGCTGACTGTAAATTATATAGAACGGTCTATGTTTTGGCCGGAAAACCCCGTTATTTTACCGAACTAAAAGATAAGTTTACCTAAACAGGCTGTGATTTTATAAAGACAAGCCTAAATTTTACGAAAGCACAAGATAGTTCGTGGTGATACTGGAAGAACTCATGATTTTTCAACGAAAACCTTTTATTTTAACGGTTTTTTTTGTTTATTTTATTGACGCAATCCTCAGTTCTTAGGAGGTATTCTTTGGTTTTACAGGTGGATGTCAAACTACCCAGGCTTAATCTTACCGTGATATAATAGACGTACTTTGTGATTTTCTCTGGGTGACCTGAGACTTTGTCGAAGATGTGCGAGCATTTTTCACAGCAACCTGAGATTTAAACGGATAAGTCCATGTTATTAGGGGAAGGGTACGTATGCACTTTTTTTTGGATTTAGCGGAAATTTTACAAAACAAGCCAACATTTGATTTTACCGAGGAAATTCGTGATTTTCGCAGTGCTTGCTTGGAATTATCAGAAAAACCTGTGATTCGCAACACGTGATTTAACCGTGACCAAAGCATTTCGCGATTTTAAGTTTTCGACAGTACTTCCCCTAATAGGAATGCACACACTGACACCACATAAATACAGAAAAAGCAATAGAGGAGCCAGCAGCCAGCCTTATACACATAAAAAAAATTTTAGACAGCTAGTGGATTTAGAGATAACAGATTCTAAGCGAAAACTTAGAAATGGATCACTAAACGACTAACAATGGCGTACCACAAGGAGACATGTATGGACCAATTGTCTTTATAGTATTAATATCAAACATACCATTTGTGATTGTTGTAAAATTTTTCCTTTCATATTCTGGAAGAACTAGATGGACTCATCAGGGAACAAAACCAGAAGCTGCTGATCAGGGTCATTAAAATAAACGTCTCATTTATTTCAATAAAGAAGATACCATTCCTTGAAACGAAGATCTGGGGACTATGGGCTGGATTTAATTGAAATCAAAAGGAATTGTTGACCGAAGAAGATACCTACTCAATGAGCCGACTGACTCAGCTTGTTTTTGAGCATACTAAGCACAATACTGAAGTCCCCTGAAGACCGTCGAAATTCTGTATAACATAAATTATATGAACACCACGAAATCACTGCCTAGTCGAATATAATTTCACTTTAGGTCAATCCTTTCAACATTCTACAAAAAGCCATTTTGCATACATAACTTCGGTAGAACAAAGTAAAATATAACTGATCGACAATCTTGAAGAAGAAGAAGTCCCCAGCAAGCTGCCAAGCCCTAACAGTATACAAATACACAATAAATGGCTGAAATTCATATCATTCAGGAAATAATATATTTTCTTCGGCATCATTACCAAAATAATTCATCCTAAAAAGCAAAGAAAAGTTCCATCATTTGCTTCCCTAAATGTCAATGAAAAACTCGTAACAACATGTCATTGTCATTTTATTCTCCACGACCGACAACATAACCATCAAATCTTCGTCACAGTCATCAAACACACAAAAATAAATTCATCCAAAGTAGAGATACTTAACCGAAAACAGCCTGTGAAATCGCTTAAAGGCCTGTTATTCCGTTTCGAAAAACACACGCTAAGAGTCTGAAGTCTCTAAAAATCCAGCATTTCGTCTCATCATCGCGCAACTAAACTCGTCTTCATGCTCGTAATGCATCTTCACCCTAAACTACCCCATTCGCACAACGCTCAACGCTTTTCCAACACCACCCCCCCCAACCCCTTGTATATACTTACACTCATCCTCATTTTGTAAAGCCCCAGTTTATTATCCCATTCTGCTCCTCCCATTCTCCATTCTCGACATATCACCTCTTGGAATTTTCTAATTACACCATAAAGTTATGTTACTATTAAAACGAATTTATGCCCTGGGCTATAACTTTTGCGGGAAAACTTCCACCGTGTGTACCTAGACTCGGAGAGACAACCCCACAAGAGGCAGCGTGTAGAAGTGGAGCTGAAGGAGCACAGAGAATATAAACCAACCGACCGACCCAAGGACGAGAGGAGTCGAAGTAACGCTTTCGAAGATTTACGACGATTAATGACACTTAATCCTTGGGATGAACGCTTTACTATAGCAGCTAGGGTTGGGGGTCCCTAAGAACCCCCCAACCGCCACCATTTCTCGACCAAATATTTGTTCACATTAAAACATAACAGAGAACACGTCACCGTCGGTGTGCAAGTGTGAGTGTATAAGAGCGCTATCAACTATGGACTAATGTACTCACCTCTTTGCACTAGGAATGCGTTATCCCGTTCCAGGACCAAATCAGTTTCGTTCAAGTTTAATGTTGCGTCTTCGGCAGCGTTGATGGCGATATTGTCCGAGTTGCGTGCCAATGGATTATAGTCGTAGGGATTAGCTCCTCCTCCGTTGCCAGTTGTTATAATCGGTCCAGTCGACTTGTAATGATGCTGAAATGAGGCCGCCGATGA
This sequence comes from Meliscaeva auricollis, assembly GCA_948107695.1. NCBI lineage: Eukaryota > Metazoa > Arthropoda > Insecta > Diptera > Syrphidae > Meliscaeva > Meliscaeva auricollis. Next base: position 3,441,615 of record OX403619.1, read on the forward strand.
GGGCCGATGTTGTTGCGGCGGTGTATACGGATTGTTGTAAATATTACGACCGCCAGTTAAATTGTTTGTCGTCTGCGGATGTTGCTGAGATTGGTAAGTGATGTTGTTGGTGGCAGCAGCAGTTGGCTTGTCAATATTTGTAATTGGACTTAGTCCATTAAGTGCGTAGTGACGGGATTTACCTATAAAAAAAAAAGTAAACAAAAATAATAATAAAGAAGACATTTTGTGTGAGAAAGCAGACGTAAAGAAGAAACAGACGAAAGGACATTTTAGTATTATGATGGGTTGTAAACGGGAGGGAATAATATTTTATTTCTTCAAGATGTTGAAAAGTTAGGGGGCAGTTATTTTGTTTATGGCAGCATTTAACCCTTATTTACATATTTTAGGCCATAAAATTGATATTATTTCACCAAATTAGAGGAACTTGGTTAAATAAGTTGATTGGGTAATATTCTTGTTTGGCAATTTAATAATGAAAAAAAAAACTGAGTTGATTCGCGGATTTATCGAGGTAAGGCTTTTATTAATGACGTTCAATTCAGAAGTGGGATTTTATGTTTATGAGGGAATATAAAGTTAGTCGGAGTAATATTAAAATGAATACCGTTAATTACATATTACTAGTGGAGATGATACATTTTACCAATAGAGTAGTTTAAAAATTTGTAGCAGAATCTGTCGATTCCGCAAAATAACTCACTATCCTTAGGAATTGGGAGAGAATTTAGGGTAGGGAAATGAAGCGTTTGATCTGCCGTATCAAACTTTATCGCGAGAATGATGACAAAATTGTTTTCAGAAAGTTTAATGAACACGAATGTAGCAACTCATGAAACTCGAAGTCACAGGGCAACAAAAAGAAGCTGTAACAGTCCAGATGATCAAAATTTGACGTTTATAGTCTCAGTGAGATACTCCATACCTACAATATGCACTTGTCCAAAAAGACTTCTCCCTGGCTTCATCGGAGTTCAACAAATGATCATCCTTAACTGACCCTAGTACTACAGAAATAGTAACAGAACTAAAGTAAAGAAGTCCAAATTTTGAAAGCCTACAAAGATCGTAAACAAAACTAAGCTACTACCCTTAAAAGATACCTCCTGAACACTGAATTTATGACAGCGATTGATGGTCTAAGAGTTTCTTTAAAAATTTAAAAGCAGTCTTGGAAATATGTAGAAAAAAAAATTCTAAAAAATTCTAGTGTAGAGAATTGGGTGATGACTAAAAAAAACAGAGATCACACTGCCCACAGTAAATAATATGGCAATTTCAAAAACTGTGAAAACTAAATCACACAACTTCATTGTCTAGAATTTAGTCGGAATCCATACCGGAATACCTCAGTTACTCCCGATTTACTGAAAAAATGATTTCAGACCTTTTTGCCTGAAGAAATAAGTCTAAGTCAGTCCTATAAAACTCTTATCCAGCCAGTTTTGTTTTTCTTATGATACTTAAGGCAGAATTGATAAAAGTTAGTCAAGAAGAGATTTTTATCAAATTCAGTCAGTTCAGAAAAATCTTGAGCAAACGCTCAACCGAAGTCAATATTCATATACTAAATGAAGGCTACAGAAGTAATTCTCAAGTAAATGCTTAAGCATTCTCTCCCAATCTAGATTGTAAACTGCTAAATTGTCCAAAAGTTGCCTCAGGCGAATATGAATTGTTTATGAATGAGAAGAAAAATTATCCAGTCATATGTGTTGAGCAGTACCAAAGCATGTTAAATAAATACCTGCATTGGGAGCGCTATAGCTAGTGAAAGACAAGGTCCTAGTAACCTAGGTTGCTTAAAGCTTAAACCTTAACTAAAATGGATAAAACTTTCTGTAAACGAAGGTTATAAATAAAGTTTCTTCTTTAAAAGTAATTTCTCGTAGACCATAGTCGAAAATGTCTAGGGTCTCAAACTGCTTTTTAAGGCTTTAACTACGTTTTTATTTATACAAATTCTTAGGGTGTTTTAAAAACACCTAATACCAATAAAAAAAACTTTATTAAGGTTTCAGTGATGTAGATAAACACACAAAAATCATTTGATAGATCTCAGATACAATTCCTGAAAACTTTAGGGCGAAATTATTTACTTTGCCTTTCAGTTTCTATAGTGACCGTTTTCAGGGTGTTATAGTGCCATTGGTCCAATACAATTTCGTCAAAAATAAAATTTGCGGGTGCCAGTAAATAAGCATAAAAAAATATTTTTTTTTTATTTGAAACTACCTCAATTCTAAGACCCTTTAAAAATTCTATAAAAAAAGTAGTCGAAAAAAACTTAAATTAAGACGAAACAAAGTTTTTATCTTTCTCACATTTCATGCACATCTGTCATCTCTCAATTAACGAATCCTTTTCACTATTCTTCATTCGTTTTCAAAATAAATTTGCATAAAATTTAACCAAAATCAAAAAGAGTGTTCAGCCCTTCGCCTTACCCTTTCCCCACGAAAGCCCCTTTGATCCAACTGAGAGAAATGCAGGATGTGGAATAAAAAAAATGCAAGTTCTAGGGTCTACAGTCTCGAAAGCCCAAAGTTAGACCCCACGTCCGCCCCCTCCTCATCACTCAGACCCAAGAGTTGTTGCGCATTTCATACAGTTTTGCCCCCTCAAAAAAGAAAATAATACTTATATCTAGCCATGATTGTATTTAAAATACAAGCTACATTCTGACTATTTTTCTGACTGATGGTTATGGGCTTCGTCGTCGCGCCCCGGCTAGTGTTTCAGTTGGCACAAGGACTCTTTCATGTTTTTGTGCATAAATTTGGACGGTTCTTTCTCACATCACACCCGCACGGCGGCGCGGCGCACACATCCTTAACAATAACTGTTTGTTGTGATTTTATGTGTTGTTTCACACATCATAATCATCAAGCGCATTGTCTGTATGTCTGTCTGTCTGTTTTGTGTTTTTCCTTTTTGTTTGACTGACTGACTGACTGACTGACTACTACTACTGAAGCTGAATCCTGTCCTGAATGGCAGGAAGCAGAACATCCTCTCTCTGAGCGAGTGCCTGACGCCCGAGTCAGAAAAACTTATTCAACCCTTTAATTACGAATTGAAATATGGAAATTTTCCAATTAACCAATTTCGTTCTGGCTTTTGTGTGAGCATGTGTGTGCGGTACTTTACTAGAGGATAACGATAACGAATATATGCGAACAACACAAACGAACCGAATCGAAGTTTTGCATAAATTTCTCTTATACACATTTCTGTGTGTGTGTGTGTGTGTGTGCAATTTGTGTATAGCTTTGCAGATGTCATCAGGTGGTGGGTGGTGTGGGGGAGGATGAGGTCCTGGTTTGACGATAGAGAAATATTATGTGGAGCAGGCATCATCAGGATCAGCGAAATGATGAATCCAAGGAATAAAGTGTCAAGGGTTGAAAGGGTGTTGTTTGCCTTTTTGTTGCTCTTTGTTTTATAATTTTTTTTTCTTTTGTTTTCTTTTTAAACTCTACAAAAAAATTAAAAAAAAAAAACAAAAGAAAAAAAACACTGAAGGATGCCAAATGATAATAATATGACGAGAGGATGGCAGAATATTTCAATTTGAAAATTTTAAGGACTTCAATTGTCAAAAAAGATTGAGTTTTTCTATACTGCTGTTTTGCTTTTGTGTGTGTGTGTATGAGTGTTAGTGTTAGCACAGGCTAATGAGGTGACAATTTGTGTATAAATTGTGCAGAGTGTGGTTTGTTTTTTTTGTCGATGCAGGAGTGACGACAACTCTTTGTGTGGAGATTTTCCTGATGATGATGGTTTGAGAAATGAGAAACAACCAGACACAAAATTATGGAGTTTTATTGAGATTTTATGATGGTGCTTGCTTAATGATGGGTAAATATTTGAGGTTTTGAATTAATTGTAGATTCGTAAAGGTACGTATAGCTTAGTATAAAGTTTTGTTGTTTTTTTTTTCTTTTGGAAAAAGTTTTAAATTTATCCAACAGTTTGTTTAATTGCAAGTGAAGTACTTGCATCCCTCACCTACCTATGGATGTTTGTTTTGCATTTAAAAATGTCTTTTTGGAATTTATTCTATTTTTTTTGAAAGTTCGGTTGTCTGCTTCCATTCTAGAGGGGATTTTCGTGGAATGGATAAAATTCTGTCACTATTTACCTATTCAAATTTAAATAGTTTGTTTTTACTGTCAAGTTTAATTATTAAAATAAAGTTTAAAGGAGGTCAACTCGGCAATTTCTAGGTTTATGCTTGTACGGATTAGCTTCTAAATAAATATTTCTTCCTTATCAAAAAAAAAAAAACACAAATGTTTGCTTGTGGCCGACTTAGGTAAGTACAAAAGCAAAATTTTGTTCAATATGATGCAATAAAATTAAATTTTATGTCTTCAAATTTTTAAAGTTGAGCTTTCTGGTGGAATACGTTCGTCCAGTATTCCTTATCCTCATACAAAATATTTAATACAGAAGGTCGGAAGATCATGATGAGTTGCCATTTACTCTTGAAATGGCGCCCAACAAAAAATGAACTATGCAAAACTATGTACATAAATTTTAGTTTTGGTAAAATATACACACAGTGGTTTTCATTAATATCCAAAATCATGTCAGAACCACTCGCCACTCCTGATAGGTAAGCATTTTTCAGACATTTTAAGGAATTAAAGCAAGTAGCTAGCTTAAAATTTCAACTGTATTATGCCTGAAGGTGCCTGTTCCATTTCTAGCATAAAGTAGTTTGGTGTGTGCGTGTTCGATGGCAACTGGTAGATAAAATATCCTTTTTATATTCAATGATTTTCTCATCTGTGTAGCTTTTAAACATAAGCAAACCTAATAACAATCCAAAAGACTTGTTTTTGATACTGCACAAAAAGACCATATTTTCGATATTTTGGTACCTTTCGAAGTCCAATATTTTTAATGTTGACATTTTTAAGAAACAAGTCTAACAGTATTAGAAAATTGTTAGATCTACAACATCTACCCAGCTAACTTTTCGAAAATTCGAAAATTTTAAGAATCCTGAGTGAAAATCTGATTTTTTGACACCTGACCCATGCTTATTCTCTTCTGGCTTCAGATTGATGCTCAAAATTGTGTACAAAATTGCAGAAAGGTCAGAATTAATTCGAACTTTTCAATGAGATTGAGACAAAAATTATTATCAAATTTCTATCGAATTTAATTCACAAAATCAACTCAATTTAAAAACAATAAAACCTTGTGTTTATTTTTGTTTAGATTTCCTCAATATTTGGCGACCCATTTTTACCCAGTCGCTTATATTAAAAGAATGCTCTACAAAGTTACATCCCAATTCTCGAACAAAGATGCGTTTCAAAGGGCCATATTTAGTCCCCATGTGGTTTTATGTCTTAAAATCCTATTCAAAAACTTACGCACGTCCCAACAGAAAATGAACTGTCGCACACTTTGAAATCAATTCACTAAATTGTTGCAATATAAAAAGCAAAATAATCCGAAAATCATTTGAGGGACTTTGTAATAAAATCCATTTGCTAAAAATGTTACAACAAAAAGTAGAATAAACTCGTAGGTACCTAAACAAAAAAAAAAAAAACTCCCAACACAATCCTCTGAATACAAAATGAAAACATTATCAACCAACAAAAAAAAAAAAGGACAAAGATAGGAGCTCAAAAAACAAGACGAAAAGCAATCGTCTTGCGAGAGAATGGATGGAAATAGCCTTTTTAACGGCCTTTCAGGATGACGCTTTGCCTCAGCCAAAACTCAGCCTTACTCCAAAATATATAAAAGATGAAAAAAAAAACAAAATTCGAAATAAAAAGAAATTCTTAAAGAAAGAAAAAAAAAGGACCAAAGTCAAAGCCGGAATCGTTACCGCCCCGTATTTAGTATGATAATAGACCCGAAATCACTTCATTTGTGCGACACTTTTCCATCTCTGAAATTACCCATGGGGAGTTAATACCCCACGCCCATACACCCGCACCACCGCCGCGCCGCCGTCGACTGAAAGACTAAAAAGTCAAATAACAACAACACTCAGTCAACAACAACATCGGCAACAATGTAAGATGGTGCCATCTTCAGCTGCCACCATTTTAAATTTTTCAAAAAAATAAAAAAAAGAAGCCGGCATGCCCTTGAAGAACACCACGAAGGGGAGCAACGACACGACGAAGACCGACACGACTGTATAGAAAAAAAAAGGATATCCCCCAGCTTATGAAGGGTTAAAAGGATTTCAATATAAAAAAATAAACCAGGATATACAACGAATCGATCCAAGGGTAATAAAAATCTGGGAATAGCTCAATTTGCGACATTTTCTTCGGTATCCTTTCGTTTCGTCCTTTGGGGCCCGGAAACAGGCCCAATTTGGTCGAATCGCTGCAAGTTGATGGGGAAATTTCCAGAATGGTTGGGAGAGATGGTAGAGAGGTAGTATCCCCAAGTGTCCTGTTTATCACATGAACAGGTTTCAGACTTCAGAGCAGTGGTGGTAGTTGAAGAAGGGGGAGAAGGGGGGATAAGACAAATTTACGCAGGATATGCGTATTCAAGGATGAGAAAGATGAGAAGAAAAAAAAAATAATACTTCCAAGGGATTACCATCGTATTTCATTATCATAATGCGGCTATTTCTCTCGTCCAAGGATTCCTTTCAACTTTCATAAGATTGGTTATAAGTTGGGTATACCTATACCTACACAAAAAAATATTGTATACTATATCCCTAATGTCAATTGGTGCAGAATAAAAGGATGTCATCTGTATGGCAGATAGTCAAAAGGATAAATGAATATGAATTTCAATTACTTTACTCTTTTATCTTTCCCTCTCTGTCTCTCTGACGGATGAGAGGGTATATAAATGCCCTCAAAGGATTCTTCGGTCTAATTATGTCAACATTTTGTTGACACATCCTTTCATTTCATTATCTGTCTGTTTTTTTTTTTTTTTTGTGTTAGTCGAAAAGAAAACACACTAAAAACCCACTCGATAACAAAACCACGTGACATATCCTTTTTAATATCCTTTTTGAAAAAGTCCGCGCGCACAGATTTCATTCATTCGATAATGTCCCTGCTGCCATTGCACCATCCCTCAGGGGATAGTGATTCATTATCGCACTGTCATGTCAGGATTCAGGACTCTGATGGCACAGCACCAGCCACTATACAGAAGTAGAAGACCGAACGGACACATTAGGCTCACCAACATAACCGCACCAGTATATGTACCAGCAGCACCACCCGCCACTAGCTATGTACATCATTCAATGTCGCAATGTCAATGGCGAATCCTTGGAAGCGACAAATCCTCCTTCGGCGGCGAATTTAAGTAGCACGATGGCACTTTCAATTTTGAATTTTCAAAATGCAAGGACATCTGTTCCATTATTTGAGAGGGTGTTTGCGTCTCCCTATAATGTATGTGTATGTTGATATCTATGATATCCATTATTCTGCAGGAGATTTAAATCTCGCGAAATATTCAACATCACATGTCGTCCTTTTTTTTTAGCCCTTTTAATGTTAGAATGTTAGAAGGAAACCACACAAAAAAAAAAAATATCTAATATTAAATGACATTTCGATCAAAAGAGCAGGGATGATATAAATCAGAAAGTGACATCGATCCTGCCTCCTGTTTTCTGTTAGTTTTAAAATCGAACAAAAAAAAATTAAACAAACGAAACCGTTTTACCGAATGACATCGTTTTTAATTAATCGCAGGATTAGGCGCGCTCTTTGAATGTGTGTGTGGTTTTTTTTTTTAGTCCTTTCGTCCTTTGGTTCGTTCCGATCCATCGTTTATGATATCCGGATGGATTTTCGCTTATCTTGATGGTTTTGTAAAAATGCCACTATCCAGGAGTAAAAAGGATAAAAACCACAACATCCCGCACATAAAACCACAAACATTCGAAACCAATTTGCATAGCAACCACTATGTTGTGTTGTTTTTTTCTTTGTTTCTTTTATTTTCTGTTGCTGTCTCGTTGTTTTGTTATGAATGTCCTTAGAGTACGCTGCATCTCTCTGGTAGCGGCGGTGATAATCCTCTTTAGTTGGGTCATGATAGTTTTTCCAAAAAAACGGAGGGCTATTTCAGGGAAAACAAAAAAAAAGAAAGAGACAACAAAAAATCTGAGATAGAGAGCTCTAGCCTCTGGTAGGAATGCCAAAAAAAAAACGACGAAGGAAGATATACCATGGCGAACAAAGGACATGGATTAACTTTTCAATGCACAATGAGAAAAGCCGATGCAATCAAATTGGAGTGGAAATTGCTGATCGAACTGCTGCGGAGCAGAACGACGACGACGAGCTTGATTTTACTCTTTTACTCTGTTTTTTGGAACTTTATTTTTTTTTTTTGTAGGCTTGGCTAGATGAATGACCACAGGATACAAGCACGCTGGGTTATATTGGAAATTACTTTAAGGATTTTTATTTGATTCGATTTTTTTAGTCTTTCATTTCACTCTGATAGTGAATATGCAACGTTTTTTTGTTGTTGTTGCTTTTACAGAATCCCTGAAGCTTTTTTGGCTTCGGATCAAAATGAAATTCGAAATTGATGGCTGATGTTAATTGGTCAATTTTTGGAAGCTTGCATGTAGTAAAATTTGAAGTGTTCATTGAAGGTTTGTTTTGACTGCTTTGATGCAATTTTATATACATAAAAGAAAGAAAAAAAGTAAAAATAAACAAAACCTGTGCAGGAAGGTATGTTGGGGTTCGAAGACCTTGACTGAGAGAAGTTCAGGCATAACAGTTTTTGTTTGTTTGTCTTTTTTCTCTTCTGTTTTTGAAACGAAGCAATCGATTGGAATGAAATAGTAATAGAAATTTAATTTGGTCCTTCAACCCGGATTTTTTTTATTCTTTTAATTAAAGTGATCACAGGAACCTTGAAATGTGGGCAGGGAATACCTCGATTGGAGATTCTAATCAAAATTGGTACTTACAGCAATAATAGAAATCAAGCCTTTGTTTGTTAAATTCAAGTGAGTGTGAATTATAAATTATAAAAAGTAAAATATTAAATAAACTATTTAATTTTTGTTGAGTCCTTGAAATATTTATAGCAGCTAGTTCTGAATCCTTAAAAATCAGGCCTTACGTCCCAGAAAGGATTTATAATTGCTATTTAAGTGAAAACCTGTCATAAAATGCCACACCTCCACAAAGGGTAATTGTTAAAAATGCTTCTTAATTTAAAAAAAAACTACCATATCTACCAATTAACCTAAAAAGTTCAAATATTGATCACAAGTTTTCTAAGTTTACTTCCTCCACAAAATGGGAATAGTATTTTTAGTGGAAATCATTATTCTTTAGAGTTTAGAGTTTAGAAGACCTTCGATTACTTTCTGGCCAATAAAAATAACAACAACAAAAAACGACAAGAAATATAATTGACTTTCACTTTTTGGTATTGATATGAATTTCTCCAAGACAAATATCATTCCCCAAGGAGTCAAGGATTCAAGAATTCAACTTTGTAAATTTCCACTGTGCATACTTGAAATCTATGTTGAACGTTTAATAGCTGCTTAGTGGCGACGACGAAGCGGCAAGCGATAGCGACCTCGTCAGTAGACGAGGAAACAACATCACCAAAACCACTCGTACTTGGAAAACTTTCCCCCCTCCCCCCCCCCCCTTCCAAAAAAATAATACAACTTTTCTGCTTTATCAGCAATTAAAATTTTTAATTTCATGCATAAATACGGTTGAGTGGATTTTGAAGGGGCTTGATGGTAAGGAGTATTGTTTTTCTTTTTGTGGGTAAACTACACCCCCTCACATGCACTCGCTGACAAAAAAAAAAAACTCTACCAAAGAGACATCGAAGGACGATTAATCACGAAGCAGCAGGATATATACCTTAAGGCGGTGAAAATTCAAAAACTTTTGTCATAGTTATTATCGCGTCCACATTTTCATTATTTTTCTTTAACTTTGATATGTGTGTGTGTGTGTGTGTGTGTGTGATTGTATGTAAAAGTGGGATATTCAAAAACTGATTTTTCGAAAAACACAAGAAAAAAGAACTGAAACATTGCTTATCGGAATTTCAAAATTAAATGAAATTTCTCAAGGATGAAAATGGGGGGAGGGGAAAAGGACAATGTCTTGTTTTAATTTTGGGGTTTATATTGGTGGGGGAGGACTGATGGGCTGGGCTGAAATTGGGGGTAAGGTGAATTGGTAAAGAAGAAATTTTCCAATTTGTGGTTTTCTTTGAGCAGCACACAGAAGCACAGAAGAGAAGAACATAGCATCATCTGGCTTGGTTCCCAGACAAGAAAGAAGAAAAGGTTGCATCCTGTTTTTTTGTTTTTGTTTCAATTCTTCATCCTTGTTAGTCCTTACATATATTTTCCACTGTGCATTTCAATTGTAATTACACGATTGATGAAGATAGGTGGTGGTGGATGGGCTGGCTTTAGTTGTAGGAATGGGAATGGCAATGGGCAGGCAATAAGGACACTCAATTACAAAGGATGAGTTTTTATAAACCTTTAACCGGTGTGCGACGACGACAACACCGAAAGTGGTTTTATCTTTTGAGAATAAAATTTCTTTATTTTTCATCACCAGCATGATAAACCACCTGCAACTGGCAAGTGAACCTGTTAAATATTCATATTTGTAAATTAAATCATCAGGATAAAGGAAGAGGAGGAGGAGGATGAGGAGCAGGAGAAGGTGCAGAGATAAAGTAAAAGTGGCAGTGCTGGCAGGTGGTGGTGATGGAGTTTGTTGAGTGGACTTTAAGGAGCTAGCAACTTGGTGGTAATTAAGTTCAGTGAATATAAGTGTGATTGCAATTATTATGCAAATGAGAAAGTTGAAGATAACGTCACCGCTGCTGCTGCTGCTGCTATTTCTGTCGTATCTCGTAAACTGTGATGCCAGAGTGGTGGGAAAAATATTTATGATAATGATGAGAAACGATTGTACTTTATTGATCGGATTGAGATTTTAATATAGCAAAGGTGGGGCTTTTGCAGAGGCTTTAAGGTTATTTACTTCGGTGTTGGACTTATTGAAAGAAAAAAAGTTGAAAACTTTTAAATTAAGATTGGGGTCCAAAACCATATTTTAGCGAGTTTGAATTAAGTTACAAAAACTTTGTAATTCGAAATTGGGTGTTATAAAATTGCCCGACGTAAACGTTTTCAAATGCTCAAACTTACCAAAAACCCAACCGTAGCCTTTCCAGATCCAAGAAGTGTACTTATTCCCATATTTTTTTGGTTGTAACGACACACAAGCAAACACGATACCAAGCCAAGAGTGTTCGACACTAGACCTTGGTTCTTCGTGAACTAGTCATGCCACATAATGTACTTTATTTTTTTTTTTTTTGTGATACCAAGGCCTGAAATACAAAAAAACGAAGTGTATCTTCACCTGAATCTGTTACTGATTCTCATGTCCGATGAAATGTTATCAAACTGAGCCAAATGAATGCGAGAGCCTTCGCCTTGTGAACGATTTGCTCGCCTACACACCTTATATTGATGTTGTAAACTACAGCAGTTCGGAAAGTCGTAATTCACATCCACAGACTCTTCGTTCTTCAAGCACCTTCTGCGTACAACGAGGTAACCGAAGCCTCTAAATCAGAACATATATTCTAAAACAGACTTGCATTTTGTGCCAATAGTCAATTAGCACCGAACTGCAGAAACCTGAAGCTCCCCAAAAGACCATCAGTTTCATCAGCTATAAATATCGTGAAGTTCCCATGGAACGAGTTCCTGATGTTCGCACCGAACTCAAGTTCTATACTGGTACTAGTTGTTCCCTTGTCTACTGACGGAAATATAAACCGGCCTCAGGCAGCCAACTTCTGAGACCAATCATCGGTTATACGGCTTTCCAGTGTGATACACCATCTCCGATACAGTCCCGAAGAAGCTTTATCGGTATACAGATGAAATACTGAGGATCTTCTTAACTGCCAGCAGTGTAAAGAATTACAGAAAACATATATTCCAAATCCCAAAACAGTGTTCCTCAGTGTAATTGAAATTTTAAAGACAATCCCCATGGAGAAGCAGTTTTTTTGAGACGGAGTCAGCCTACCATAACCACCGTTACAATAATCCTTTAACTTGCTTACTTCCATGGTAAACTACTGAAAGCCTTTAAGTAAACAACTTTTCTCATTTATAAGTCTAGGAAGCACAGACAATATGATAATATTCTCTTTAACCTTACTCCATGATGCAACTCGAAGAATATCCTTTCTTTTATTTTTTTCTTTACTTGCAATTACTCTTGACCTCTTTGCCAAAAGGTTACAACATCAACCATATTCTCTTTTCCTCATCTCTCAATCTCTGACTTAGTTCATATGCACAAAAAAAAAAACTCAGCACAATAACTTTTGCCCCCTTATATTCTAACCTCAACGTTAACCTTTTAGTCGTATCTTTAATCAACTCCTTCATAAAAAATAGAAAAAATATATCATGAAGATCTGAGTAAACGAAGAGCAACGAAGCTTACATTGGAATGAAAAAAAAAAAAAAACCACTTTAAGCCCAGCAGCAGTGCAATGGCACAAAAGTCATCCTTGTGGAAGGCTTTTGGTTACTTTTGATCTTACTGGCTTTTACTATACATATATCTAGAGGCTACCTCACCTCTAAGCCCCCCCCCCCTCCCCCCTTTGTGCTTCCGTCTTTTGTTGGTGTTCTTGAAAATAGAGAAAGAAAAAAAAATTAAACCTTTGATCTGAAGGTTGCATCGACACAACACATCATCGTCATCATCATCATCATCGCCCTGGCCCGAGCCTCAACATCCCATCATGATGGTGCACTCGTCATTCAACAACAACAACAACAACAACACGTGCTCGGTTCAGCATCCTTTTTAACTCCGTCATCCGCCTCCATCTCCGTTTCATCGTTGCCTTGATATTCCCCAGAGATGGTGGTGGTGCACCACATCACCCGGGAATTTAAATATTTTCCACTAAACTTATGAAATATTTCTTCAGCTTCATGACCTTCTATGTCTACGTTCTTGTCTTCGTCCTCAGTTCCTCGTCGTCGTTCGTTGTCGACGTCATACATGCTGCGCTATTATCATTTCCCATAGAGCTCCTCTCAAACCTAAACATACCTGTGGTTCGACAACCCACCTGGGTGGCGGGCGGCCGTTTGCATACCTACCTGCCGTTTTTTTTAGACGAACACAATATTGGAACACTGGCTCCATCACACAGGGCCCTGCGCTACATCTCCTGCATCTTATGCATTGTCGAAAAATTAATTACATCGAAAAGGACGAGGAGGCTTGAGTGGCTTGACGACGACGGCCGGCAAGACTGCAATATGGCGGTAACGCGGCAGCGGAAACGGGGATGATGATGCATAGAGGAAGCATAAAAAAACGGTACTCGGATGATGAAAATTGCATCCAGCCAGTAATGTTGCTCCTATACTCTCACTTACTCAGCATCACACAGAGTGTGGAAACGAGTGGAGGATATTCAGCGGGATGCTTAGAACATAACCAAGGCCTCTCTGTGTATGGTTTTTGTTTTCCTCCTTTTTTTTTATTTTTATAAAATTTTGTTGACTGTTGAGGTCTTTAAGGATGCTTATGCCAGCAACCGTGCCTCTATTGTCGATTGCATTTCCGAGAAGATTTGTTTTTCTTTTTTTTTTGTGGGTTTTGTTTTAGTTTTTTCTGTTCATGAAAATATTTTCACGGTTGAAAAAACGTTGACTGGCTGCAGCATTCTATTTATGTGTGTATGTATGTGTTTGTGTGTGCTTGATTGTTGTCATTTTTGTGGGGTACGAAGAGGTGTTTTCATGATTTGCCAAGAAATCTTTAAAAGCTTGAAAGTGTTGCTTAGTTTTTCTCTTTTTTATTTGATTTTTAAAGCAGTCAGGTGAAGGCTTTTATAAGAGACTTTTTAAAAAAAATTGCAAATAAATTAGGTACCAAGTTATTGAGACCAGTGCCTTAACGAAGGGCTACAATTGGTCGTGGATTTGGGTCTCAACCAAATAGCTTCACCATCCAGCTCTTCTTCTGCTCAAGTGAGGTTGGCTAGGATCCCGTGCACCGTCGGTCGCCGCCATCCATCGCCAGCCTCCCGGTCTTCATTTACTGCCTAGACCCTCCGGGGTTAGATCTAAAACTTTCTAGGCCGGGGACCTCATTGTAACTTCTGGTTCTTCTCTGAAGCACCGCTTTGCATGATTTCTGCTAAGTTGCATGTGCTTCCTGACATTCATCGTCAATCCAGGAATAACTTTGTGGTGACGTTGTGAAACTCAACCAACTCAAGTAATTTTAACGATATTGTAGCTAGTAGTCACCCGGAGGGTCCACATTCAGTATATTTCTCTGTTTTACAGAATAGTCTAGGGCCCTCAAAAGTTGCTTGGTTGCCACTGCACCGTAGTCTTTTAAAAGATCTTACATTCTAAGATCTTTTATTGAATGCAGGGTTTGTTAATCGTTCTGAATTTGAGGACTGTCGTCGTTTGAAAACTCGTTCTAACTGCTTTGTAGTTTTTAAAGCTTCTAGTAATTAAAACCGTTTTTTTTTCATAACGCTTCTAAAGCAGCCAAGGAATACTCACTAAAAATACATGAGCCAGCTTAAGAAGTTGCTGCTAAGAAAACTCGTTCTCCTTTCCCCTAACCCAAAACCACATGGTCGAAATATCAAATTTTAATCAAGACCTCTCAATAACCTTTATGCTATTTATTAACTTTTTTTTCAAATTTTCTGATTTCACTGAAATCGAAAGAGACAGTAAAAAAAAAAATAACCAAGAAATCAACAACCTTCTTTGACGAACAAACATGATGGTCAACCTCTCTCTTATTGAGTCACCACCGCAGCACACACACTTTCACATAAAATAACATCAAAAGCTGAAAATTTCAATTAAAATCAACGGAAGTGGGCATGAATTGCTCATAAAATGTTTTCAAGTTGTCAGTCAATGTGGCACATCCTTGAAGTTTATGAAAAGAAACTTTTTCTCTATCCTTTTTGGCAAAAGTTGTTATGTGTTTTTCTTTATAGCAGAAGAAGGTATTGCCGCAAATTTTTTAATCGGTCGCTGAACAGAAAATATACCAACCCAACCCTCTGTTGTGGGGGGCTTTCTTAAGCCGAGAGACGAGTTAAGACCATCATCATCCGGTGCAAAGGGGCCATCATGCAGACTTCCTTCTTTTGGCTAAGTCCGGGAAAGAGAATTTAAGTATTTTTCGAAGGATTTCCTTCTTTGTCCCACAGTGTATCACCGCTCCACAATAACAACTACTATCGACCCCCATACTAGGTACTACTGCCATCATCATATCGTTTGGCTGGCACATCCTTATTTCAAATTATTGTTCCATTTATACCGTTACACACACATAATATGGTTCAAATATTGCTCGAAATGGTGGGGCCAGCATTGAGGAGAGGGAGCAATGTTCAGTGAATTTTCCATTTCAATGGCAGCGTACCTAATGGCAAACTCTCTACTCTATACACTAGCCAGCACAGCGCTGGTACTCCTCCACTGTATCAGACAGACGTCGGAAATGAGCTGTCAACTTTTGCAGCGCAATCATGTTGCTGGCTGCCACTGCCGCAACTATACTTCTTCTACTTCAACTGCACCTCAAACCGTTACAAGGGGACCAGGGTATCCATCCAAACACACACCAAAAATTAAAAAAAAAACGAATATGGAGACCTTATATCCCGTTTTGAATGAAGTGTTAATATTAGAAAACGACGAGTAATTCCTCGTGTAGATACGAGTAGGTACCTACATTTATGTGAGTACATATTGTTAGTTTGGTGTTTGGTGCGGTGCGCGGTGGTAAACACTAACATCTTTAATAAATGTATGGGGAAGGGCGAAGGGGGTAAGCAAAAGCAAACTTTCGATTTAGTTGCATGGAAAATTGGGGATCAGCTGCTGCTTGGTTATTATGGTTGTTTAGAAGAAACGATTTAGCACACAAGAAGAGGGTTTGACATTTTACACACAAAATGAAGTCGGAAATGTCAGATTTTGTGTGTGAAGTCATTGTGCTTAAGACAATATGGCAGTAAATTGAAAACTTACTGCTCTATAATCCAAGATTGTTCGTATTTTTTTTTGTTTTGAAGAGAAGTGAGAAGAAGAATACTTATACCATCAGGAAAACTCATTGGAAAAACAAAAATGTTTTGCATGGAAATAGAATGCCTATTTGTGCAAAATATTTCCTCTTTCAACCAGATAAAGGACGTGTATTCAAATCAAGAGGATATGCATATACAACTGTCAAAAAAGATGCAGCTGTGGCCTTTTGGGGCATCACAGGACTTGTTGACATTTAATGTCGTATGTTATCAGTTTTTGGGTTATTCTGGAAATGTGTCTTGTTTCTTTTGTTTCAAAATGTCTATGAAGAAGAGGGTTCTTCGTTCAAAAGGAATTTGACATAATTAAAAAACTAGATGACACTTAAAAAGTTGACACAATAGATTTTTGAACTATTAGAATCCTGCTAAATCTTTTGATTGTTTATAAAATCTTGCATTTCTGATACTGTGTTATGATTTCAAATCTGCCAGAAGTGTCATGGTACATAAGAGCCACATGAAATTGACCGGACAGAGAGACAATTTACTAAAAAAGCATTAAACGTCAATATAGCAGCTTTCATTATAATAAGAATCGTAAATTTTGCAATTTTAACAATTTTTTGGATTAAACTTTATTTTGACACTTGCAGAACTTTTGTGAACAGTAGGTACTTGCTAACTTACTTAGGTCCTCAGACCTTATTCAGTCCGTTGTGATCCCCTTAAAGGACAAGGACCTCCACGAGTTTTATGTGCCTTTTTGTACGATTTTTTTAAATATATCATAGTTCCCTCCAAGACTTCACCAGGTAACTTTTATTCCCTTTCGACTGTTATGCATCATGTCCTTCTCGACCAACCCGTATCTGTGTGGGTGAGTTCCACACCTCAACTGCATGCAATCGTTGCCTCTTATCTAACTTGTTTGGATTCAGCAGAAACTTATACGGCTCGTTTGGACGCATACGCATACGACGCATAAGATTCTGCTGTTTGGATTCAGCAGAAACTAATTTATGTGACGTATAAGTTTCTGCTGTATTCAAACTAGTCGTATAATTTTCTGCTGAATCCGAACGAGTAAGATAGTGGCATTCTTTCGTGATTTCTCGTTACTTACTCCTTTGCATTCAGCAGCAACTTTTACGACTCGTTTTGGATTCAGCAGAAACTTATGCGACGTATATAAGTTTTGCTGAATCCAAACGTGTAAGATAAGAGGCACTCTTTTATGACAGATATACTCTAAATGGATATGTCAATTCTTTGCGTGGAGCATGCATCCCTCAGTGCGCCAACAGCTAGGGGACCATCTCTTCCAAGGACTAAAAGCAATCAGCAGGACTGAACCTATCTACATCGTAAACCAGTGGCAGTGCGTCGAATGGCAATCACCACTTCATCTGCTGATGCTAATTATTGATTTTGAAAAAACGTTCAATAGTGTTAACCTTAACTGAGAATTTATGTGGACTACCTTAAGCAGGAGGGGCTTTCCTGATAAGTACTATTGGTACTATTAAATCAACTTACAATTCATGCAAATGTCACGTTCTACATAAAGGATGACTAACACGTTCCAGGAATTGATGAGAATGTAAGTCACTTAGTCCTGTTATTTCCCAAAAACCTCCCATCAGCACCTTTATTTTACTAGCTTTTCTGCATTGACAAAAAAAAAATAAACAAAGGAAAAGCTCCACTTCAAAAATAATTCGATGTTCTCTTTTTCCTGTAAAACCTTGATCCTTTTTTTAAAGAAATAAAATTAAAAGACATTACCCATGTCCTTGACACTAACTGTACGATGCAAACCATAAATTCTTTTTTGTTTTCCAAAAAGACCAGTTCCAGGACCAAAGACCAAGAAAAGTAAAAAAAAGAAAAAAACTCGCATATAAAGCTTCATCCATCCAAAAGGCGGCTATTGTTGTAAGTTGTCGGTTCAATTAAATCCCTGTTATATTCATGTCCTCATTCACTACCATTCTGATGAAAATAACTTTAAATTTTCCACCATCCCTTCTGGGCTCTGAATGCTGAAGCCCGATGGTATTCATTTTTGGACAATCCCAGATTCACCAAATCGAAGAAGAACCCAGAAAGAACAACGAACAAAAAAGCAAAGTAAAACAATGTGCGAGACTATACTGGAAAATGCTAGGAAACAATTGTGAAACAAGGCAGGACCTTCATATACTAGGAACTGAAGGGGGGATATTCTTCCCCTCTGGTTGGATTGTGATGGTAATAGTTTTCTTTTTTTTTTCATTTTGAGGTGCCATTTCCGGGATGTGGAGCTATGCAGCACAAGGACAATGAAAATCACTCTCACTTCCTACACTTACACTCTATTTTTCTTCTTTCTGTTCTTCTTTTTTCTTCTCTTTTCGTATACACCTACCTACCTACTTTTTCTTCTGTTTTTGGTCCTTTTATTATGCGGATATAGTTAAATGAATTACGTTGATTAGTCCTTTTGTCGGAAGTTGTTGAAGACGAGATAGATGGCGATGGTAATACTCGTAGTAGAAATTTTGTCGGTTGTGGGCGAGGAAAAGGACGCAGGCTTAGAGAGAGGTACTTTTTTGTTACATTTGCGTAATGGGAAAACTTTTGCCATTGCTGATGGAATTGACCCTTTTTTGTTTGCGTTTCAGTGATGTCTTTTTATTTTTGTTAGGACGTAGGAATAAAATCTCTTTAGGAATTAAGGGTTCTAAAGCCGTAATAGAAGATTTTTGATTTTTCAAGATAAATCTCTGTTTTAGTCAAATGGCAGGATCGATGAAAATTTATGATTTGTGAGGGGGATTCATTAATTAAGAAAAAAATGTACCTTCTAAATGGGTAAAGGGGTCTTCTTCATTATTCAAATTTTTCTTGGAATCAAATTGATTAGATTTTCACTAAGAGTTATCTTGCAACTTGCTCACGACGCTCTGATGTTTTTAAACTAAATTTTTAAAGGTCAGTGAACGCCCAATAAAGGTCAATTATCTTCATTATCTAGTCAGCGACTGTTTTTGATTGAGTTAATACCTAAAGACCTTTTGACATCTCAAGGACTTTCCAGTCTACTGATAAATTAAGGATAACGCTCATTCCCGATGTTTCACGGAAGTCCATTAACCACTGCTGATAGTTTAAATAAATAACGAAATTAATGAAACAGGACTAAATAAGAAGGTTTCCAGTATTTACAAGAATTACTGACCGAAGAAAATCGACCCTTGCCAACATAAGAGGAAAAAATATCTAAAATGACTTAGGACTACATCGGGTACAACCTAATGTTGAACAGCCAACGGTATAGTTGGGGTGCAATCGGCATATCTCAGCCATGATCACGTTGGCCTTCTTTTCCTGGTAATTCCTTGTTGAGACTAGTCGCTGAA
The DNA here is from genome assembly GCA_948107695.1 of Meliscaeva auricollis. NCBI lineage: Eukaryota > Metazoa > Arthropoda > Insecta > Diptera > Syrphidae > Meliscaeva > Meliscaeva auricollis. Next base: position 3,461,132 of record OX403619.1, read on the forward strand.
GAAGAATGGTAAAAAATCAGTCTCATTAGGTGTGATAACAATGCCCGACACAAAGTTTGAAGAAGCACTTATACAAACTACAAAGGTGATTCTATTTTCGATGTACTTGAAGTTCTAACCTCATTGTTTGATACTTAGAACCTGTGGGGGCTTCAATTTATGAGATAGGTATTAATGGTGAAGTTGAAGTTTGAAGCCTAACGTTTTAGCAGAGTAAGAAGGGCTGTCAAAATATTTTTAATGAAAGCCAAACTACTTGCCTCGAAGGGTTCTTGATATTCCGAGAGCCTATATCTTCTTATACTTTCTCTTATACTGATGTTTTTGATTAGAAATAAAGGCCTGCAGTTAAAAATTTAACGTTTTTAGATTTTCTCTACGGAAGTTCTTTAAACATTGCTATCTTCAAAGGCTATCTTTTAAGGTCTGCTGAAAAGGTGCTTTTCTTCGTTTGAAAATGCATATGCTGGCTTTGAATATGAATACTAGGTATTCGGATTTTGGGAACATTAACTGATTTCGATGTAGAATTTGGAAGAGATCTCCACGCAAACAACATGCCTGCAATTTGAAGATCATTCTCGCAGAAATCTATACAATTCTTTTCCCTCCTAGTAGTTTGATATCTATCAATGCAAAATAAAAAAAATACTCCTATAAGCTTTCAATGAACATAAAATAATGTTAAAAATAATGTACAACCCTAAGGTTTTGACTGGCAGAAGATGACAGGTTACAGTTATAGGAGACATTAAGATTTAATCAACCAGCATTGGAAGATTTGTCAAGAAAAAAAGTGAAGAAATCAACCTAAAAAAAACTCTAAACAGATTGACTTCACACACAACATTTCGAAGCTTATTATGACCCCAATAAAAATTATAAAATTCAGGATACAGAGATTAAGCGTAAATTTCTTGAGCAAGGTTGACAGAATGCTTATAGTTTGAATTCTTTCCATGTTGACCCAAATATCTTCATCTGATTACCTGAATCAGCAATCCGAACCTTAAATCAATCATAATTTTTGATAAATCATACAATTTGCAATGCCCTTTTTTACCTACATCACTTCAATTTGCATTAAAAAAAAGGTATAACACGAATTTCATAATAATTCGTCCTTTTTACCCAATTTCCCAATAGAAAATAGAGTCCAATTTGAAGTTGCATTTTGCATTGATTTCCTGTCTTTCAAATCGATTTATACCGCCAATCAACATGTTTAACGTTTAATATAGTTTATAATAGAGTCTGCACGATAATCTATTGATTTTAGAATATTTATGCCACTTATATTGACAGGACGAAGGACTAATGACGGGGAAACATAGGAGCCATCACTTCAGCTGAATAAAATAACAAAAAAAAGAAGAGAAAAACGAAACAACATAACCTTATTCATGGTAATTAAAGGACCTGTCAATCTTCATGCAGAAATACAAAGAAAGAAAAAAAAAGAAAAAAACAGTTTAACACAGTCAGAGAGATTACGGTTCGGCATGAGGCTCTTCAATTTCCATTTCCTCATTCTCCATGCCTTCACCCACCCACCCCTCCCCAAAGCATTACACTAACTTAGATATTCCTTCACAAAATATAAATATCGAAAGAAAAAAAGCCAATTTTAAGAAGAGGACGATCATCCAACGAAAAAGGTGTGTGCAAGGACCTTTTACTATCAAGACCAACTGAAGACCTACATATATAAAATTTATACACCTACTTCAGCATAATAATAACGACTATAACACTACAAGATTGATTTTCAATTTTTTTTTTTATTATTTCGAGTTCTTCGTTTTATTTATTTCACAGCTCCTATAAATATAGTCAAGAGGCATCCTTGGATATATCCTGGCACATATGATGATGAATATTGAAATTGAATAAAAAATCAATCTCAAATCCAAGATAATTCAATTCTTGTTTGTTAGGGAGGTGGTGATGGGTGGTGATAGTCCTCGTCATCATCATCATCATTGAGGAGGTCCTGATGGAATGAAGATGACGAAGTCGGAGATAGAAAGAAGAAGCAGAAGGAAGCCAAAGGACAACACAAGGCACATATCAATATTTTTGTTTGCTATGCAATATTTCAATTTAAAAATGTTGGAAGTCCTTTGGATGTATAAAGGTATGAGAGGTAGGTATATGGAACCCTCACTCCTTTAGCAAACTCTTAAATCGTTAAACATAATCAGCTTTGTTGAGGTAAGAGGCAGTAAAGAGGGGAGGGTGGTAGCCTACCAGTAACAATCTTTAAAGCATGCATGAGTGTTTCGAGATATGACAAGTCAAAGGGAGAGAGAGAGAATGGGGAGGGGGGGGTGGAGAAAAGCAGGTAGAAAAGTCAAAGAAGGGAAGAAAATAAATTTACAATTTTCGGAGATATGTGCACCCAGGGAGATATGACTCATAATCTAATCCCTGGCAAGAGCAAGCAAACCAACCAATCATTATCCTTTTGGTGCTGCATCTCATTTTAGTATAGGTATGAAGCTATATACAGGAGAGGACAAGAACCCAAGACCTTTTTTTTTGTTTATCAAATGAATCTCAAAGTAGCTATTCCTGTAAAAAAAAAGGTAAGGAAAGGATATCACAATGTAATTATTATTCCCTCAGCTGTGTGAGATAAAAAATAATAAAATTCGACTTTGCAAACAATTCGCGCGCAAAATATGGATAAGAGGCTACTCTGCTCCTTGCCTCTTATGCCACGTCATTTGAATTATGAGAGAATATCATAGAGAGAGGACCGAAGCCGGATCACATAGTTTCTGCCGCAGATAGTTGGATTTTTTCGCGCATAACATTAGCAAACACAATTTGAATTGCAAAGGAAAAAAAAAAAATTGGGAAATTTGAGTGGGCTTTCATTTTAATCCTCCTGTTTGGGTTATCATCTTTCTCTCTCTCTCTCTCTCTCTCTCTCTTTTTTTTTGGATTTTCTTTCGGATTTTATGCCAAAATATTCAGTTACACTTGAATGCGTCACACCGTCCGTCCGTCAGGCTATCCTAAGTTTTGTCTATTTTGATTTTTTTTTGTTTTATTTTCATTTTCTTCGTTTTGTTTGCTTTCTCATCCTTTTTTTTTTGTTCATTGTGGTTTCATTATCCTTTTTATGGTTTAATTTAAAAATCATATCAGACACCGTTGTTGGTTGGGTTATTGGCTGACTTAAGGATTCTGGGTTGGTCTTCTTAGCATGATCTAGGGTTTCTTTAGTTTGGTTATTGATAAGAGAAGGGGGTTGGGGGGGGGGGAGGAATTATGGAATTGGATTAGGAGAAGGATATACTGTGGTAGAGTAGAGATGCATTGAACCCTGACATAATGGATTGGGTATCTCGTGGGTGTTAAGATTGGCATTTTATCTACTTTGTCATGGATATTATCAGCGATAGGTACTTTTTTCTTTTAAGAAAATATTGAAAAATAAAAACTATCTAAGCAAGAGAAAATGGGATAAATGATAATTTTGCTTTGAAGTTTTGGAATGGAAAATTGAAATTGAGGGTATAAAATGTGAAAAGAACGGTTTATGGAATAATTTGGTATGTGCTCATGCCCCAACAAAGAAGAAATATCACCCAAACAATGAGACACTCTTTGACATTTTAGAGAAGGCATATTATAAAATGGCCGAATTATGACGTCAAGATTGTTCTTAGTGGCCTTAACCCAAAACTCTTCAGTTCGATGGTCAGAAGACACAGCCTATACGACAAAAAATCAGATAACAGAAAACATATTCTCCCATTATCCTGAATTTCCGAACATTTCAAGGAGCTAACATGCACTCAGACCAGTACCTGGTAAAAACTAGTTTTCGAATGTGGATATTGAAGACTATTGAATATTTTGATGAAATTCGAAGTCGGAAGCCTTTTATTGTAAGGGACACTCGCACACCAAAAGACTAGGTGTAGCAGAACAGTGGAATCATCTCTTTCCATCAGAAATGCTGTGTCCGGTGTGCTGATGGGTTTTAATACTAAACCAAAGCGAAACTTCTGGTTTGATGAAGAACACCGGAGGGTACATGTAGCCTAACAAAGCCTTAAAGTCAATATTGCGATACACGAGGACATCCTTCTCTGAGAAACAATTTTTTTTAAGAAGACTTTTCTTCAATGATTTTTAGCAAGTTACAAACATTTCAGAGGACAGCCTTTGAGTAGCTTGAACATCACTTCTTCAACCTTACTAAGTCCAGAATGATAATACCAAAACGAACTACAAAACCAGTAATAGTAAGTAGATAAAACCACCTGGCCTAAATATTTCTGAGAACCTCTTTGGCAAGTCCGATTAAACAAGAAGACACATGAATCAACCTTCATAGGCAGATACTATCAAACTCATCTGTCAACGTTACGTTACCCTAACCTATCATTGGAAGACTAAAGTAAAGTGTCAGTGGTGCCGTAGTTGAAACGGTGGAACTAAAACGAAAAAAACAGAGAGAGACCGAAGAGACCCAACGTGACAAGATATCAGGATGAAAAGATCTATTCTTAAAGTAGTTATGGCTGAGACCAAACTAAAAACTACCTTTTCAACTTTGCCACTGTTTCTGTCGAATAAGAGACGCATTGAAGAAGCAATGAATCAAGAAGACACTGTTTAAGACCTTCTATACAAGTACTAATCTATGGGGCAGAAAAGTATGAACAAAATCAAGTTTGGATGATAAACCGATAGATTGTTATGTTTTGAGAAAATTGTTCTTCGAGTTCGGTCAAGTTTGTCGGTGGAAAGTGAAGAAAGTAATTCAGTGGCGAGCTTTGACGGCACTACAGCAACATTGATCTGGTTAAATAGCTGAATAGCTTATTATGGACATCTGTTAAATAGTTCGAGGAGTCTTCAAGTTCAGCCCTAATGGGTAACGTGATAGAAGAAATGGTCTTAGTTGGATTGATCATGTGGTTTGCGTAACTAAAGATAGGGTAGCTTGCTAGAAAAGGCTGGCTGAAGAGGGCATATCTAACATAACCGTTATGAGTAATAAACAGCCGATTTTTTCACAGATTGATTTCGCTAGAGAACTGGTACTTATCCTAAAACTCGGTGTCGATTTCAGCAAAATTATGTGGTAAACAGACCGTGAAGTCCCCCGAAAGTAGAATGATGTTGGAAATAATTCAACTCTCATTTAGATGTTGCAGCATAATTTTGCTCAAATGGACATCCAACTTTAAGCTTATAGTATCGGTTCCAGAGTAGTTAGAAAACTTATTCTTAATTTTTTTTTTATAAAATTAGTTAACATTTTCTTCGAAAATTGTTCAAAATATGCCAGTTACGTTAAAATAAAGCATTTCAAGTACCTAATTGTACGACAAGGGGCATTTTTTTCTGCTTAAATTTCCAGCATCATATATGTCACACTTTGTTTGCCACGGTAAAAAAAAACGAGTTTTCCTCAACATAATTTCTTTCTCATTTTCAAATTATATTTTCCTTGTTATCCTCTTTGCAATGACCCCTAACACACAAAAATAAAACAACATTTTTAACTTTCACAAAACAAAAACAACAACAGTAAAAAAAAAGACCTAAATCAAACCGTAGAACAACAAAAACATTTCACTTTTGATTATAAACAAAAACGACCAAGACCAAACCAACCAACTAACCCAGATTGCAACAAAACCAGTAAAGGCTACAATACAAAATTACAAAAAAACAAGGATAACCGCTATCCCATAAATCGCATTACCAAGGTGATAGCTAATTTAAAAAAATATAAAGAAAGAAAAATAATAATAATAAGTAGGGAAAAACTTGTAACCGAATATATTTTTCCCGTTTTAGGGATGAATCAGAGTTAAGTAGGTTTTTTTTTTGTCTGCTTTCAACAGCTATCATCATTATAATCATCATCAACAAGGACACGAAACACAATTGAGACAAACAACAACTGTAACTGCTGTCTACTGAATATCCTAGCAATGTCACGAATAAATAACCGCCTAATTCAAAATGAGACCAAGTATGCTCGAAAAAAAAGTAGCACCGCGCCCGTGACAGGAGTAAAATAAAATAAAACAACTTATCCCCGAGGGCATGTTATCCTCTTTTGTGCAAAAGAGAAAAACACCAACAAATTCAAACGCTCCTCGAACAATAAAAAAGGAATCAGATATCCTTGCTCTGATGATGCTGATGCTTATGATGAATCCCTATCTACCCTTCCTCCCCTCTAAAAAAAAAAAAAAAAAAACAAAATCATGATTCTGATTTAGCTTGTAACATTATTTTCATATAGTCCTCACCTCACTTCGTCTAATGTTGTCCTGTTTTTTTGTGTAAAATTTGAATTCAAGGACAATCACAGGGGTAAGTGTAAGAAGAAAAAATATTTTCGTTATTAGTGCACGTTATTGTGTCAAATTGTGTATCCAACCAACCAACAACTGAAACACACACACAAACAAAAAAATGGAATCTCCTGTTGTGCATAATAGCAGGCCTAGCCAGCAGGATATGCGACAGTGACATTGTCAAAAAAGCAAGCAAAAAAGGACCTCTCTTCAGTCTCATTAACTATTTGTAACACAATACAGAAGCGATGCTCTGAACATATTTATAACCCCTCTGGCAACCACACTGGCTGGCTCTGTGATTTTTCGGGCAAATGAGTATCAAGGTGGTGATTATGTTGGCTTCGCACTCGATGGGGTGTTGAAAAATTATTCCCTGATTATTGTCCTTTCGCCCGGAGGCAACGTCACACAAAAAAACATGATTTTCCCCCTTTGCCCGGTGGCCTTTGTTATTTTTGTTTATTATTAGCCTGATTTTTTTGCCAAACCGAACAATAAAGCAACACAACGACACGCCGCCGCCGCTGTTCCCTCTCTGATCGTTTTAAGTCACATTTATCACAACGCGCACAAATTTGACAAAAAAAAGGACCTATGCATGGGATTGGGATGATGGTGACACACACACGGTTGTAGGGAGATCTGCTATACTGCTGCCGCACGTTCTCATTCTCATCAACGAACGAACGGTTGGATAATTGCGTTTTAATTTGGCAACACACACGCAACAAAACGACATCAACTACAATAATTACGCTGTTTCGCAGAACTTTCAGATGGAATAGGGGTTAGAAATCGCGATGAAAGACATATCCTGGGAGTTTAGAAGAGCATGCAGGACATACTTATGCTTGATTTCCGTTACATTTTTTTGTGTTTGAACTTGGTGATTCCCTATCCCGTTTTATTTGGTTATTCCTTTTTGACAATTGAAGCAAATTAGATGGTCGAGTGGATTTCTAACAAACGAATAGAAAAAAAAACTGGAAGAAATGAAAAGAACAATGAAAGGACGACTCTATCGACAAAATAAAAAAAACCTAATGAAGCTGCATTTCTCAAGGATTAAGGTAGATCTGTGTGATGGGGTGCTGCGAGCTACTGAATGTTAAGTTTATTTTATTTGTTCATTCGAACAATAATGATTTGGGTTAGAAGATGATGTGTGTGTGTGTTAGCTTGTGGTTGATTGCATAATTTATTGCTGATTTTCCTTCGCATCACTTAGCAAATTCGATTTTATTCTTCTAACGCAATTTACTCGTAGGTATAGTGACGACAGGATATGTGAAGAGGATGTTTTCGGGTATAACATGATCAAAGCAAGTCCTCGATGATTGCGAAATTCCCAATTGGACGGCAATTTGGAGACTAATTCAATTTTTTTTAAGGAAATCTCAAGCTTGAAAAAAAATCAACTCAGAAGAGGTGGAAGAAATTTTGGACTCCATGCATGTAAGCAAAATAAGTGTCCGTCTATAATTCTAGATCAATACAGCCACCAAAAAAATGTTTTATTGCCAGTGAAAATAATTGACTGCCAGCGAAAGCTGTTGTTTGTCAGTAAAAACCCAGAACTCGAAAGCCGAATACATAAAAAGCAGAATACTGTTTCAGAAACGAGAAACTAGTAACCAGAATCCAGAATACCACAATTCTTAAACCAAAAGAAAAATAGAATTATAAGAACTTACCTTGGCTTTGCGCAAGCAAAACCTCGTCTTAGACTAAAGCAATTATCAAAAACAGCATGACTGAATCGCACGTACTTGCTGTTAGGGTCAAAGTTGCTGTGAACGTTAAAGCTTCTTATATCAAGTTTTAAAAAATACATAATTTTATGAGAAATAAAAAAAAAGTAAATTTATTTCTAAAATGACAAAAACAACTTATTAGTTCCAAATTAGAATGCCATTTGATTTAATTAATTTTTATATGTATATAAAATTCTCAAACCTTTTTTAGAAAACGGTGGTATGCCTTTTTTAAGAATATATTAATGCACATCTTAAACCAAAATTTCAAAAAAAAATTACAATTTCCGCTCTACTAAAAAAAAATGCACCGTTATAATCGATACAGACATTTTGGTAAATAACAAAAATCTTTTCTTAGGTAACCATTCTTCTGCATATTTGTAATTAGAAAATTAAATTTATTTTGGACCTTATTTTGGACGATAAGAAATCGAAAAATTTAGATTTAGAAAATTCTATTCCTTTAGATTCATCTCCAACCAATTCTCATCATAATAAATTTTTCTAAATCTTAAGTACAGTTTCAATTTGTAACGAAATAAAGTGGAACATTATGAAAAGTGGAAGGGGCGAAATGAGCAACAATGACAAAGTAAATAAAATCGATATCGCAAAATATATATAAAAAAAAAATGCTCTAGGCCAAGCATACGTTTTATTTTCTACAAAAAGAAAATGATTGTTTCAAGGGGTTCCAAGATCTTATAGAACTTCACTCCAGTATCTATATCTCATGGGTAAATAAGGAAAAATCGTCCTGAAATTAGATACGGTAAATTCAAATAAAACCAAACGATACCAAAAAGTTAAAATATAAAATTTCATTACGCAAAAAATTCCAAAACCAAAAATATTACAAAAATATAAGTACGAGCAGAACGCAATCAAGATACAATAATTTTGAAATAATAGACAATAGAGAGTGGGGAAGAGTCCCCCGAACAGATTGTGTGGTTTCAATGGGGGTGTACTTTGCATATTCCTTTTCCAATTTCAAGAATCATATTCGAAGATTCTATATTTATACAAGAATCTGTATGAATATATAAGATAAGTGGTTAAATGAAATTGCCTTTTTTATTGAGTTGCCAAATTGTATATTCCCAGGGGTCACTCTATATACAGAGTCTTTTTCAAAGCAATTTGTATGAATCGACGATATGGCCTTAAGCCAGCTTGTTCGTACCCCCGAGAAAATGTTGATAGTTAAAACATTTTTAATGATACAACGACAACCTTGGTGTTGTTTTCCTCTTCGAAAAGGGTCCTCTTGTATATCTGGTCACAAATAAGAAGACAATATAATTCACAATAAAACCGAAGAGGTTAACACTTCTTTTAAAACGGTTGCTATAAAATAATTGAGTAAGGTAGGTACCTAGACAAAACTTTGTTAAAAATGTTCCTCAAAGTCTCAAAAAAAAAAGAACGTTTTCGCTAATTACTTTGTTGAAATATTAACTAAAATTGGAAGGAAGGTCAGCAACGAAAATGGCTTGAAAGAAAGAATAGAAAAAGGGACATTGAAGATTACCATTTAATGTTCTAAAGAGGTGATTTTCTTATAAACCTTGACATAAAAATCTGTTTTTCTTTTTAACTTTTATATTCGCGGAGGCCAAAAGAGTTGACCTCGTTTTGAAAACGAAAAAAATATGGCAAGGTGGCTACATAAAACGGAAATAATTTTATTTTTATGGCATTGTTTATACTGAATCAAAAGAAATGGAGTTGACTATTAGTTCAGAAGTCAGAATAAAAGGGAGGGGTAGTTAAGTTTTAGCCTTTGAAAAGAACTTTATTTATAAGAAATACCATTTTGAGACCATGAAAAATCAAAATATTACAACAGGAAGGATGAACAAATCGGAACGATAGTTCCATGAAAATCTTGAGGAGCAGGTTTCTTAACGCTGAAATGAAATCTAGTCATAAACTCTTAAACCATCTTAAAAATTTAAGTCAATAATCAAATACCAAAATCCTATAAAACATCCTCCTAGAAATCCTCCTGATTTAACACCTATTCTATTGTTATTTTTTTTTTTATGTATTTTATTTCAAAACCACAATCTGCCACAGCCACTTAATTCATAAACATAATCCTTTCGTATGGTTGCGTCTTTAATGGCCACTTTTATTCAAGTCACACCATATTTTCGCACCAAGCAATATTATAATTACAACACAAACGTTTTGTGTCATTTCGTCCGTGGGATGTCCTGGAGGCACATTAAAATAAATAAAATAAGAGAGATACCTACGCATTAGTGTGTAGAACTTTTGTTCTTCTATCTAAACACCACAATTCCCTAGCCTTTACTCACTCATCCTCACCCACCTACTTATTCACAACAACAACAAAAAAAAAAAAACATCTGTATCTGTGTGTATTTATATGATGTTGCCTCTGAGAGATCGTAAACATGTTTTATGCGTGTCCTACTAGAAGTCTGGCTGTGAGACCGTTAATGTCATCTAATTTTTACTTGTTGTGTCCTTGTGTCCATTTTGCCATACAAAACCACATCCTCCACCCACATCCACCATCAAACGCCACCAACACCGCCCACTTGAATCATTTCGCTTATGCCGGGCAAAGGTTTTTGTTTTTGTTTGCCTCGAGTCTGTTGTTGCTGCATGTCGCTCGTAAATTCGCACAAAGCAAAGTGAGAAGGCAGGCACACACAGGCAGGAAAAAATAAAAATATGTACGTTTTTTTTTCTGTATCCTTGTGGTGCGCTCGTAAAAACCACTAAAACGTAAATCCTTTTTCTTGCGGAAGCACCTAAATATGTGAATGTACGAGTTGTAGCTGTAGGTACTCACAACTCCCAATGGACGGACACACATTCATACATATAACGACACATAAAACTTAAGTAAAAGACGGACCACCGACAAATGATGATGAGAGGAGGATGCCACACACTCTTTTCGGTGGCAAGTTTACTGAGTGGAGAAAAGCTCCTTCATAATTTGTATGTTTTTTTTCCCCCTTCTACTGATTTAGGGATACTTATTGGAATTGTAAGAATTTTTATATGCACCGAATTTTTCTCAAATGTTAGGTCTTAACAGGAGAAATAGAAGTTAAGAACGAAAACAACATTTTTGAAGATGAATTTTATCAATTTTCAATATAGAAAACTTACAGACCTTCGAGGCTAGTTTTAATGAATTTCCTTTTATTTTAAGTATTTTATTAATAAACTTTAAATAACAAACCGAAAAGCATCCATATGGATGGAGAATAAATAATCAAGTTTGCTGCTCAGCTCTTTTGTTTTCCATCGATCTCATAGACACTGCATGTATTTTGTTATTAAAATTGAACCAATTTAGCTCAAATTTTGTATTTTGTTAACTGCATTGACACTTAATATTGGTAGACAGTCGGAAGCGTACCTACATTTTCCGAATAGCTCCCTTGGGGTCCTTAAACAAAAACTTAGAAATTCATAAAATTTAATTAGTCTGAACTTATCTTCTTGAGTAGCATACTATTATGTGGGTTCGAAAAATCTGTCGGTCAGTCACTCTGTCCAGCGTCAGTCTGTCTGTCAGTGTAAGAAGCCACAGCTTCAAACTCGGGCCGTAGAGCATTTATTTGGGGACTGTTCAGAGGGGTATTGGAGTATTTTTGTTTGACCAAAATAAACGACTGAAAAAGTGGAAGGGAACCGAACGAATGATGTCTATGGGGGACGAAATGCACAATGCATGCCAACACATCTCAAAACATTATAAATTATAACCAATCACCCCCCCTTCTCCCTTTTCTTATTCCCAACTACAGCTTATAAAAAGAACTTTTGTCCAGAATAAATATGTCTCTTTAAGCAAACTTATTTTCCATTATCGTTTTCCAGTGAAATTTGTTGTCACAAAAAAGTTTCAGCAAATTTGTGAAACCCAGTGAGGCCTCAAAAAAAAAAAAAAAAACTTAAACGTGAGTCCCTATTTCGTCCTGATTGGACTACTAGATGTGGTTCATTGCATTTCATTGTAGGAGTTGAACCAGGGAACATGAATTGTGTGCGGTCGGCAGCTCCTCTATGAGTTAGCGGCATTGTCCTTAGCTAGCAAAGGATATTATTATTATCGTTATCATCATCATTATTATTATTACTGCGGGGCTGAATTTTTTCTTCTTGCATTTTCATTTTTATTCGCCCACCTACCTCGGCACCAAAGTTACTGCTATACTTAAGGCCATAACACCAGTGTAATTTGCAACTTGGCGGAGAATTGGGTGTTAAGTGAGCGTTTTATTAGCACCATACCACGCTGGACTTAAGCTATGAATAATGTGCCCCCGCCTGTGAATCTCATTCTGCCACCCATACGTCCACCAGAGTAAATGTAGAGGAGTAACGAGGAGGCTTTTCCTATACTTAAAGAAAAGTTTGTAATCGACTGGATGCCTCTTCCTTCCCCCTCCAGTTACTTTACACAACTCTATGTGTATGTCGATGTGTATATTTTTTCTTTTTTTGTTAAAATGAAATCTACAATCCTGGCATCGGAGGATAGTTATCCTGTTTAACATGCATATGCATGCAGCTCATGAAGTGGCGCTTCATAAATATTCTCATCTGGCATTTGCCTCGCAATGCCACTGCATTATGCGTTAACTCGTAAATTGGTCATTTAATGCCCCAGCATTCTGTAGTATACCAGCATATCGTTGGCATCATTGCAATATCCTTCCTTATCCATTCATTCGTGGTGGTGGATCCCTTTTATATTATAATATGACTCCATACTCTCTGTCTCTCGTGTCCTGATTATCTAATTAGTCATTTAGCAGTTTGATTTGCGCGACATTAAGTCGATGGGCGTCATCGTATCATTTCTATAGCCTTTCTGTCGTATAGTCATCAACAACGACCCTGTCGATATTATACCGTAATGATGGGGGGTCTGTAAGAGATAGGGGGGAGATATAAACCAATTTGATCTCTGATGACCTCGTGTCATCCCCGCCTAATGCCTCTTGTGGTCGTAAAAGGATTCATGTTGTAAATAGTCCTATTTGACTCTTGTTTGCTAAATGTCAATGCATTCGGGAAGGATGATGAGAGAGGGCAAATAGTGCGATGCCATTAATCCAGAGAGACAACACAAATGCTCATCCACCAAAACATTTATACAACACATCAAATGGTCCGGGAGGGAAATTAATGAGGAAATTTGATGTCGAAATTATTTTATGTGAATGTTTTCTTAATAAACACACATAGGACACTCTTAGTTTGTTGTGTATATCGTGTATTTGACAAACATAATGCGTTGCTTGTTTTAGAGTCCATTTTGCAGATGTACATAGATTATGGTGGTGCATTGCTCGAAAACCCCTCTGCAATAAGGAAAGTTTTGAAAGTTAATTAAAGACGGTGGATGGAGAAAAACAATCTTCCCGAATGATATCATATTATTTGGGGAGTCAGTTGTGATCTTTGTTTAAGCTAAGAAGGGTAAGGAACTTTTTCAATATTAAATTGGCGAATACTCAGCACAAACATGCCAAAACTTATGAAAAATCTTCTGTGATTTCTTTATTGCATGCTTCTAGGGGTGGTAGATCCAATATTTAGAATAAGAAGAAAGTGAGTTGGATAATGGACATATTTCATAACTATCATAATGGTAATAACATTCTTATCAGTTTTTCTTTTTTTAAGTTCTTATATTGGGTCACAATTCACAATTAACAAAGTTTCTCTATTTTTCTTAATTTGCCTCGAGATTGTAAAGAACGTTTTAGAAATTGTTTGTCTGTTGTTCAAAATGCTCTTTCCAGGATCCAGTTTGGAAAGACTTCCTTCATTCTTAACTTCATTCAATTCTTAGAATGCCGAAGCTAAAAAGGTTCACTGAGAGAAATAATATTATTGTTTACGTTTGCGGCTTGTAAATATCCGAAAAAGTTTTTTATTCGTAGCAAATGCATTACATTTGACCCAAATTGTAATTCTATAACAACAAACATAATGCAAGAACACCAATTCTATTGGAGCTCTTTTTTATGAGTTGGTTGCGGCAAACGAAAATGCTTGCAACATCTAAACACCTTTTCGTTTACTAGAAAATTTTATTGTTTGCAGAAAATTTGTGAATAGTTTGCGAAGAACCTCTCCAGAAAGAACTTTAGGTAAAAATATACAATTCATTTACGGCAAATAAGATGCAAGAAAAAAATTTCCTTACTAATTGACTCTATATATTTGTAGCGTTCGTGGCGCAATAGCAACAGCCTTTATTCGAAATCGCCGCTAAACGTTTATTTTTATTTATTAATTCGCATAAATTGTTTCACCGAAACGAATTTAAGAGTTTTTTTTTATCGTTCGCAGAAAGTGTTTAAAACACAAACGTATTTACCAATTTGCTGCAAACGCAGCCGACAAATTGTCCAGCAAACGAAAAAGTCCATTGGGCAATTTGTTCGTTTGCCGCAATTGATTTGTTTTATTAGTGTTTATGAGAAAGACTTTTGTTGATAAAATTATTACTAGAGTATTTTGGTATGAATACACTAGTCTTTTAGACTATCAGTGTAATCAGTTGATTAATTGCTGACGTAATTGGGTGTGAACTGTAAGACCAGAAGATTGGGCAGCACTGGCTTTGTTAATTACTATGCATGGTATTAATTGTCTACAGAGGTGGTACGGGGTGATCGAAGTTTTTGAAAATTCTGTTTTTGTAACCCCAACAAAAGTTAAAAGTCGTACAGTTGAAATTTGTAACTAATTAAGGAAAGGAACCGAGAACCCATGTGAATCAATGCAGCATGGTGTAATATCTATGAACTTGTAATACCTGCTACTTGAAAAAAGAATTTACTTACCACTTCTTTAGTATTTTAAGTTTTGTTATCAAATCCAATGAAGCTTACCTGAAAATATAAAAAAAAACTTTTATTAACATTTAAATATTAAAATAACTGTGCTTGAAGTTCAATATTATCTAAAGTGTTTCATTTTAATAGGTCCCAAGACTGCCACAAAATGCTGTGGTAGGGGACAAAAATAAAAAAAATTCAAACATCGACCACTTTGACAGAAATTTAATTTATTACGTAAAAAAGGTATAGTTATTAAACCAAGTACTTTTTCAAACTTATCACTAAAATATCAACAAAATAGTAAAGCTTTTTCTCGATAAACTATAGTTTCTCTTTACTTATCATCCCCACCCTGCTGTATGATGCAACGGCTTGAACTTAGATATAGTTTCAAACACTAAGTCTTTCAGGTGGTTTTGGTTCTATCAGCAAAAATAGTGAGTGGAGAAAAAGATACCGAATACGGTATGAACGGATCGTTCACGTGGATGAACAACAATTCCCGAAAAAAACTCAAACCCGGAAGGACAGCGTGGGCCAGTAGAGATAGACGAACTTGGATTTTTGGTTGAGATCTGAATTACCAATGGCTTGCAGCATGGACTAAAAGCGTTAACGCAGGCTAAAATAGTTGCAAAATTGAAGTTGTACAATAGAGGTGCTATTTCGAAAGTCTAACTCTTTTGGTAAGGGAATAAATAATTTGTAGTCGTGTCTCGATTTCAACCACTTCGGATTGTCTATTTGTCCTTCTAATGGCTTTGTATTATTTTGGTGGTTTTTCAAAAGAGTATCATTTGACTGAAAAACACTCTTCACTGACAAACAGTTGTCGCCTTCTACTTTAGCAAGCAATTAAAAGCCAAAACAAATCTGACCTAAACGAACCGCTACCGCACTATCCATTATTACCAAATGATGTTTAATTAGTGGCTAACCAGAGAATCCATTTAAAATATTTCAAAAATATTTAAAATATCCTACCCCATGCTCCTCCCTTCAGTACATGGCTCTATATAGGTCTTCCTCCTGCATTATGGAACATTTCTCCTCACATGCCCGCCTCACCCAACTACTGTTAAAATAGTTTAAAATATTTAGCTACTCTGAAAAACAAACGAGCTAAAGGTCGCGTTAAAAAATTCAACTAATTACAAAACCTACCCTGATGAGTATCCCAACAGCTCATATTGACCAATAAAAAACAAAAACAACAAAATTAAACTGCAACATCGGCATCATCGATGCTTTTATGTGTAGGCATCGTCGAACTAAGTGACAAGTTTGTAATATATATGCCCCCAGGATGCAAATGGGTATATTATGAAACTATTGCCAACATGGCATGTCGCGGGCATAGCACAGCTCTCGTATAATAAACGCACTTGTCACAAATTGGCATTTAGCGCATGTCATACATATGTAGCTGCAAACCTCCCGAAACACCATCCACCGCACATATTTCAAGACCCCCTTCCCCCCTACCCATAAATAGTTTAAACTTTGAATCAGCAAAGAGCAAACAATGATGCAGGGTCGAATGGAGAGAAAGGGCGGGCGTGGTGAGAGGGGCGAATGTGAATTTGAAACTCTCATTTGCACCAACAATGAAGGGAAATTAAAATTTAAAGATGGGATAAGTGCAGAGGCTTTAAAATAGGGGTTGGTTCGTTGGGTATTATTGTTGTGCTGTTGTATCGGGTTGACAGGTACAAGTTTCCATAAAGTAAAACATTAACAGAGTATAAGAGGGAAAGATGGAGAGAGAGAGAGAAGGGATGGGGTTAGTGTAAATTTCTATGCCAAATAACTTATGCATGCTTAAATGACTCGCATAAACATGACTTGACACAAAACATGCACCATACTTATACATACCACCACATACACTCAAACAAACACTGGCACTTAATACCGCTCACCCCTCCCCCCACATCACCCTGACTATATATATAGGAACGCTGCAAAAACCTCCCCAATAGAGAACAACATGCGTTGCAAATTATAAATTTCACCTGTAACCGATTCCAATGTTGCTACATGCAAACGATTTTCCGAGGTTTCATTTGCCTGGGCCAGGGGCGAAGAGAGAAGGAGAGGGTTAAGAACAGAAGGAAAGGGATTCTAGGACTAGCGAGAAAGATTTATTGTACTTTTATGTACTGCACTCTCGCAAATAATTCCGATATATATCTTGTCAGTTGAATCAAGAGGTGGCCCAACAATAGTGTATAGTTCCCCCTCACACCACCCGATAGCTTTTAGCCATCGAAACTGAACTGCAGCACTTTGCATTGAGGATTTGAGCAAACAAGACAAAAGCAATATGGTCGTCTACCAACAACAAAACCACACCATACCCAAAGAGAACAAGATAGAGTGAGAAAGAGTTATTTTACTGAATGGCGCCCAACGCCAGACCTCTTTATGTTAATTTCCCCCACATTCCACCAGCACAATGTTCGTCGTTCTGTCTCGTCCTGCAGCAGCCTGCTGCTGGCTTCGTATTTGATTTGCATCAATGATGTTTGATGTTGTTAATTGATTTCCAAAGTCGATGACAAATCGATAACAATTTACCGTGTGCCGAAATGTGATGACGATGACAGAAGAAGAAGAAGAACACTGATGCTGCTGATGCAAATGCTACTAACTTCGATGTGAAATGATGTTTTGATGGTGATGGAGTATTGTTTTAGATGACAAACAATAGATAAATGTTGGTACACTATATCCTTTGCGCTAAACCACTCTCAAGGTAACACAACTCCTTGGCCTTTCATTTGTGAAATTCAAACTGAAATCCTTAATGGCTACGATGGATGATGGCTACGACTAGGTATACAATATAGATACCTTCAAGTGCGTCCTTAAGTAGAGAGAACATGAGAAACAAGTTATGCCGGCCAAAGCTATTCTCTGTCAGTGGATCCTCTATTTGACTGACTGACTGAATGACTTGACTGACTTGCGACAGACTGACTCTGACTGTATATAGCTGATGGGGAATTGTTGTTGGAAGCAACTTTACCTTCGCCGCTGGCTCTTGAGAAGATGAAGTGTTTGCACACCTCTTTGGCAATATGTCCTGCCTCAATGAAGCACAACAGGGAAGATACATAAAACTGATTTCATTATTTCAACTTTGAGTATCTACCAACCAACCTACCTGCTGCAAACTATATCGCTTCGGCCAGAGGATATTGTTGCGCCATCAGACAGGGTGTCCTTTTGTCCCTGAAGCCTATTGCCGTTATGCACCATCAGTCGCTCGCTCTCTCTCTATATATATTGGGGTATTTTTCAGTTAAATGAGCTGCCTTGATTTATTGTATTGATTAAATTTTGCATTTTATTCGACTCATCGTTGTGCATAGAAATTTAAAGGATCATTTATTTAAAGCTTAACAGCGATTGTCCTTTGGGTAAGAAAAGATTTTATTTTTGTTTTCTTTGTGCTGATGTGTGTTCTCTGGAAAGTCATTTCGAACCTAATTGAGGTTAATTCCGTCGTTTAATTAATTTCTACTTATCACTTTGTCCAGACACTGAACCAACCGAATATGTGCGGCAAGGACTCTCTGATGGAAAAGGATCCCTGGCATGTGTCAGGTTTAGATACAGCAGACGCTATAAGTATATATTCATGCATGCAGACTACTGCTGTTGTGGGTGAAAAGAATAAAACCCCAAAAGAATAACCACAAAAAGGACTTCTCATTCCCGAGTAAATGCATCAGTAGCCCTTAAGTCTGTTCATTTATATGTCGTGTCTTGCCTCCCCGATGTGCTAAACGAGAAGCAAAGAACTAAAAGAAATCCTTCAGCAGCACAGGACGACAAGAATGACAAATTTTCAAACAAAACCCTTAAATTCACCATCCACTTCCCTCCCATAAACCACCTCAGACACATTCCATTTAGCAAAGACACATCAACCTCATTCTACAACCTTCTCTCTCTCTCTCTTTCACCGCTGCTGGCTGATGTTAACTCACTCATTGTCGTTTTGGCTTTAGCGGTGGTCATATATCACTGCCAAACGCCTCCATAGCTGTCGTCCGTTTCGTCGTTGTCGCAGCAGGACGAGAACAAGGACGAGGGATATCAAACGTTAATCCAAATTAATTTCGTGTAATTAAAATCACCTTAAAGCCAGGTTATATTTCACTGAGTGTTTAAGTGTGTCCTTCCTGATGCCTCGCAAGGCACTATAAGTCTCCTCGTGTATCCTGGAATGCTGTTGCTATATAAATGTGTGTCTGAGGTTTTGTTTTTTTTTTTGCCTTCTATTCGGTTGAAAGGACGATAGTGTCTGACTTTATCATCTTCATCTCCACATCAACCACCCACCCCTGCACTCAGTGAAAGAAGAACGATATAATGGTGGAAAGGACTCAAATGCATTTTGGAAATCTTTGGTGATATTCAAGCGCGGTAATTTGAATCGGGCACGCAATTCAATATCGTCACACCTGCATTTATAGTCACCGCTATACCAGTCCAGGACATCAGGATTCAAGAGCCAAAGGAAGAAAGGACATAGATATCCTCTCTCAGACCACCACCACCATCAACCACTCAAGAATTCACTCGCTCCCTGCCAGCCATACGTTAAATTGTTTTTCAAGCTCGACTTATCCCAAATGGATTTTTCTTCTACGATTTTCCCATTTGGGACGAATTATTTGTAAGGACATGCGAGAACGACAAAGCAAATTGAATGCAACCATGTCGTCGTCGTCGTCGTCGTCGTCGTTGTCGTTGTCGTTGTCGCTTGCTGCACTAACACACAAAGGAGTACAAGAAGAAGGAGTTATTACCATCGCGAATTCTATAAAACATCGAATTGAAAAGAAGATATGTGGGTAGTTGATTGTGGTGATGGATGAGAAGGGAGAACAGGACCAAGGACGAAGTGAAGGAAAATACACACACTTCAAGGATAAACCCGCAGCAAAATGAAGAGAAAAAGAGTTCGTTTTTGGTGTAAATGACAGATGACTTGGGGGAAACACGTTGCAGTTCTTTAAAAATTAGAGAGAAGGAAAAGTGATATCAAATCGTGGGGAAGGATATAGCGCAGGTAAAAAATTGGTTTTGATATCCCAAGTTAGGAACGAGCACTGCTCGCCAACTAGGTCCTTCGTGCTTCGAATTGGACTGCAGATATACACTCATCCATAGATATCTCCATAAGCGGCAGCACACACGAAGGAGTCCTTCTTTTTTTTTTGGTATTTCTTGAGATTGGAAGTTATTTTTATGTTTCTTTGGAGTATTTCGAGTGGAACTGTTGCGTTTTATTATTGAATTTGGTGTGAATTCGGTATTTATGGAATACACTGAGCAAAAGTCGTTAGATCTTTAAGTTTTCAGGAAACATTTATTTTCAGACCCTAGAGGGTAGGCTAAATCTCATTACACTGCTGGCCTAATCTTTAACGGAGTATAATTATAGGTACGGTCTATGATTTCTTAATTTCAATTAAGTCCAGAGAACTTCTGGAAAAGGAGTTATAAGGAAAACTCTTTGGGGTCCTAAGCGGTAAAATCAAAAACTGTACGCTGTTCAGAATAAAACCCTGTGGCTGCTAGGGGAACAACTTTTTAGAGGGAAGAAGAAGATGTTTAACAGAAATGTTATGAGGTCCTAAGACAGAATACGAATACCCTTATGCCACCAAATGCCATTTATGGGGCAAACTTTTTTACGAAATAAAAATAGTACCTTGGGTCACAATAAGTTTGAGCTTTGAGATCAAGCTGATGTATTCAAGGGAACTTGAGAGAATCCATCCCTCCTGAAGTACCTATTCCTATATGTTATGTATTCTTCTGCTTTTATGTGGGTTCAGTGATAATTGCTTGAATAATTTTGCTCCCGGGTCCATTTTTTTCTTTTTTTCTATTTAAAAATATGGAATCTCTGGTTTTTCCCTCATATTTTTCTAAGTGTACCATTTATTTTTAGTTCCCACCATTCATTCACACCTTCATTGCCAGCCACAGCTGGAAACACACATTTAATCAGTGCCATTTTAACAGCTCCATCGAATTGAGGGGGCATTTTCACACCTCAAAATGGATGCTGGTGTACTGATGCTTTCCAAAGGGGATACTCTTATACAGTCTGCTCGTGCTGCAGCAGCAAACACACATTTCACTAAAACGACCGACCTCAAGGTGAAAATATAAAAAAAAAAAATCCAAAGGATATTCAATTCTGAATTCCTCCCCAATCCCACAATCAAGGAAACCAAACCAGAGAGTACCTACCCCACGAAAAAAAGGAAACAAAAAAAAAAAACTTAGAATCATAGCGCGTACTTTAAACAGGTTATCATCCAAAAGGATAAACTCAACCGAGCGAGAAAATAAAATAGAATAAAAAGGACTTGTAGTATTTTTTTTTTTTTAGTCTTGACTCTTTGATTGTACAACGAAAGGAAGACGAAGGACGCACACTGACAACGACGACGAGTGCATTTCGCACTCGAATGAAGGATTTTTATTAGTTGAATTCCTTTGGTTATGGGTTTCATCTTCCTATATTTTTTTGCCACACAGAGAGCCAACTTGCGTTCACTATTCTTGGGGTAGCTATCTTTGATTCTGTATATACTGCTTCTAAAGAAGAAGAAGAAGAAAAGAATGCATCTTTTCTTATATAGTGTAATAATGTGAAGAGCCATTCAATTGGAAATGAAAGGATATACTATATTAGAAGTACAAACAGCTCAATCTGATAGATTGTATATTTTCCTTTGAGACATTACCACCCAAGAGTACCAAGAAAGGAGTCGGCTCTTGAGTTTTTTATTTGTTTATTGGTTTTATTTACTTAAACATGGAATATTTGTTTTTGTTTCAATTCGAACAGAGGGTACCCCGATTCTTGACTTGAGGGGGTTCTGGAGACTTTTTTTCAAGTTTAGAGGAAGCGTCAGTTAAAAGTTGATTGTAACTAAGACATTTCTGATTGAGTACTTCCTGGGAGGTCAAAATCCCGTAGCACCTACAAAACTGGTAGACAAGGGGTCCCAACCCTGATCAAAACCTCCATTTCACTCCAGGTTATTAGTTAGGCCCTACGCCGAAGAGAGCAGTCCATGAGCTCTAACTTCAAAAAGAAGACAGAAAAACCGATTTCTTAGACGAGAGAAGAGGGAGCACTAAAAGTTTTATTGAAAATTCTATCAAAGATAAACGATCTACCAGAATATTAGTCTAGAACAGAAGCATGCCTCGATGAGAATACAATACTGTAGGATATACCTGCTTGGTGCCGAGTAGCTGAAAAGAATACTTTTCCAAACTGTTCAAATACGAAAAACTTCCACCTTTCGATGATGAGCAATTCAATTTAAACGATATTCGGCAACTACGCGTCAGTGTTTGTTTGTTTAAGGCCAGTGTTGCAGTTCCTTTTAAAAGTTCTTACTCGGGCGCCATTTCGCATGGTTTTTATTGTAAAATTATTTAATGCAGAAATAAGTAATATTATGCAACGAAATCATTCAACGTCAAATGTCAGCTTTTCTTTCATATGGTTCCAGTATAAGTGGCCATATGGTTCGTTCTTGGATTAAAAACCAATAGAAGAATTGAATGCGCCCACATTTTATAATGTTTTAATTTTTTTTGTACCCATTAGAATAACTATGGTGGCAATCATATCACAAAATTCTAGTAATTTATTGGATATTTAATTAAATCAAAATTAACAAGAAAAGAAAATATTAAATGAAAAGAAGAGCATAAAGTCCGAGAATCGAAATTCAACTTTTTTTTCCTCTCTATGGGATTATGGCTTCCAGGACATCCTTAAATATTGTAGAAAGCAACAGTCCTTGCTAAAGCTTTTTCCAGTTATTTCGCCTACCTCTGACAACTTCATCAAACTCTGTTCCTATTCATCAGTATGTGGGATTTGGTTTTTGGTTTTAATGAAACCATTTTATAAATTAATTTAATTTTCTGATTAAAATATAACAAGGGGATGGGGGTGGGGGAGGGCGGAAGGTAAATGTGTGAGAAGTGATGGTGAACCCTTTGCAAATTAGAAACTAATGTGAAATAAATATGGCTTTGCCTTCGAAAGCTCAATGAGTAAGGAGAGGTCTTAACGACCCGTTGCTTCTGCCGACTCTCTGTGGGGGATCGGGCATTAAAACGGTTCCTTTTCGTTTTGGATGGAATGTACGGAACGTCTTCTCTTCTCTTTGTGTTTAAGCGGTAGCCCTTAAAATTTTATCATCGGCATTAATCGTATTAGACGAAGCTCAAGTGGTGGAGATTGTTTTAAAATTGAAACTAAATATACACTCCGGGTGTTTGAAAAGAGAGAGAGAGAGTATACTTAAGTTTATTGTTGTTGATGTTTAAGGCTTGAATCTTGAAATGAAGATGAAGGGCCATGCCAGAGAGAAAGAGAGAGAGAGAGAGCCTTTTAATATATAAAACTGGCATAGGAAGATCTAAAAACGCTTGCCTGCTATATAACATTTGAATGGAATGTTTTTATAGCAAAATTTGCGAGCGTGGTAAGAGGACGATTTTGCTAAATTAAAATCCACAAAGTCTTTACTTGGCTTTTATTATCCTAAATCTCTCTCTCTCCTCTCTCTGTCTAGTGTAACGCTGAAATCGCTCTATAGCTACGCATTTAATGAGGATTTTTGGATTGCAAGACTCAGCTCCTTCAAATTTAATTTTCACTTTCACTCATGTCGGTTGCGGGCGGGTGGTCGTTTATTGCGAGGGGATGGGTCGGTCTGGTTTGGTTTGGTTTTGTTTGGTGGCAAGGATATAAAGCTCTAGAAAGAAAGGTCCTATACGACTCTATAGCTATATACCTACAGCTGATGGGTGGCTGGGAATTTTAATTAAATTTTTAAGTGTTCTCTCTCGCTTGTTGGTGTATATTTATTTATCCTTGGCTCTGTGTGCCATCAGAGCAGAGGAGCAAACCATTTAATAATATTACACACACAAAATCTGCCTCGACATGTAGTTTTGTGTACTGCAAGCCAAGCACCACACTCTTCTCATTCTATTTTTTTTTTTCTTTCGATCTCTCTTTTTGTATGATGTAGAGGTTAAGGATGTGAACTTGAGTTGAGAAGTAAGGGGACAGCAGGATAATGTTTTCATTTGTTTGAAGTTGCAATAAAAATATGGAAAATTGCCTTTTGAGTGCACAATAGAGAATGGATAGACAAGCATCAGATAATAATAGAGAAGAGTGCGGAGGTTACAACAGAAGGTTCCTAGAGGTTAGGGCGAGGGGCTTTGGGTTTTTGTTTTTATGAAATGAGAAAAGGAAGTTATTCGAGTCATCATAGGGACGAATAAAATTCGGATTAGGAATTTTCAAGTCATTATATGAGGATTGGCTATGTTTAACAAGCAATGTGAAAGGATAACAGTGCACTGAGATTTTTTATTAGTCATAGGCCGCAGCCCGCAGGTGAAAGAAAATATCAAATACCGAGTGTACAGACATAGACAGGTAGTTAGAAGCTCATATTAATGAAACTGGTGTAATCCGAAGGACCTTAAGATCAAATGAAAATAGAGATTGATAGAAGTAATTCAGGAGATCTAATATAAAGTAAAACAGTCAGAAAACGGTGTTTTTAAATATCATGTTTCACTTAAACAATTTGATAACATGTGTTTGCTTTTTTTTTTTTGATTGCATCCGACTTGTCAGGGTTTGTTTACCCATTATAGAACATTTGTTGTGAGTTTTACTTGCTAACCGAAACCAAAAGACTGAAAAATCCCTTTCCACTGTTTGACATAGGTACATGAGTCTCTGCAAACATTTTGTGATCGATGGAAAACACTTCTTTAGCAAATTGAAGGTGCCTACAAGAAGGCTTCTTCCATTTTACATCAACTTATAAAATAAGGTATTTAGTATTGTCTTGTGCGTATATGCAGTGAAGAAGCGTTGAAAGACTGCTAAAAGACCGCCACAGCTCAAAATGTCGACAAACTATCATTGGAAATTGCCAGAAATCCTACTACTTAAAAAATGAACCCAGTACCCCAGAAACCTGCTGCAAAATTCACCCAGATCACCATCAGTTGCTTGTGCTGTTGCTTGTTGAAAAGATACTAAAGGATTCTGAGAAATTCTTGGTTTAATGCTGGGGCTCTGTGATGAAACTGGAGAAGGTTAGGTTAGGTTAGGTAGAAGGGCCGACAGTTGATCTTGTTACTGTCACGCTTAAATCAATGAAGATCCAATGTGATACCCAAGAAATTGTGATTCCCATATATTTGAAATATATGATAAATACAATATTGAACAACAAATGTGCATCGCAGGGGTGACAGTCGCCGTTAGTGCGAGGTGCCCATTCTCCGTTGATGATCATTCCTGTGGCAGTGGTCGGTGTTTGTGTGAGTCTTAGGATTAGGGAGTCCCATTACCTCACCGACGCTAATGCTCAACGAACGAGTGGCAACTGATGGTATTAGAGAGAGGTGCCCAGCCCAGTCACCGTTCGTTGCTGCCCGAAGAGAAAAACCTGTGCTGTTTAGTTGTGATCGTTTATTGTGTTGTTTTCGTTCGCAGAGGCAGCAATTGTATTTGTTAGGGCGAGGTGGTCATCTTCTTTCGTTGCTGCTCCTACGACGAATGGTTGTGTTGTATAGCTGTTTTATTTGTTGATGAAGAAAAGTGATTTTAAAGCCATTTAGTGGCATTGATAAATTTTAATAGGTATTTGCTTGGAAGCTCAGAGAGTTCCTCAAGGTCGTTGAAGAAGTGCCTTTCCAAGTAGCTTGCTTTTCAGATGACACAGCGCAAGGTAGTGGCAAAAAAAAGTGGGGTATCTTCATATGTATCTCCTCGGCATCATAATTAATTACGTATTGGCTTGAAAATGTGGGCCCGTTTCAGGACTGTGTCAAAAATGTTCTCTCTCACTTCTCTCAGTTTATATCTTCTAGTATTAACACTAAGGACTTCTGAACTCATCCTTTCAGCTACTGTGCTAGAGTCTATCACGCCTTACACATTGATCGCTTTATTGGAATCGAAGAAGATTACGAAAAACTCATTTTTGAAATCAGTCTTCCTCAGAAAAGATACTGGCAACTCTGTTCAAGACATCCCTTTTAAATGCCATCGCCAGTAAAAAGTTTTATTACCCTATCCTAAGCATTGATCAATTCATAATGAAGATGTGAGTGTAAGTACTTATAATACCACGATCTCGTACAGCAACCGTCGTAACAATAATACCGCTCTTATTTTATACCAAAAACCTCACTATGACTTAATAATGGTGCCAATCTTATGCTTAACTAAGTGAGAAAATAGAATCTCTGTTTTTTTTTTAATTTTTCTGCTATTTATTTTTACTGTCAGTCTTAAAGTCCTTAACTCCCCCATAGCTTCATCATCAAATTTCTAACAAAAGTTTATAATTTCATTTAACAACATCGTTTTATTTTGTCCAATCCCAATGGAACCTACCATCAACCCACAAAGGCTAAAACCAATATAAAAATGATCAAAACTATACAAAATAACAATATTGTCACCCCGAAATTTATTCTTCTTTCAACTTTCTCCTCCGTCTATACCCTCGCTCTGTAAGCTGCCTCTTTTTACACCCTTAGACCGATAATAACGATTTCTCATTTGTAATGAAAATGAAATTGAAAACTTTCTCCTTTCAATTCGGATATCCCATTTACGGAGACGGTAAGGCCCCCCCCCCCCCCCTCCCTGCTCGAAAAGTAAGTCCTTCCTTGCTTCCTTTCTTCCCTTCGTCCTTGCTAGTTCACATGAATTTAATACACAAAACTATATAAACTGCGCCAACAGTATTAGCCATTGTTGTAAATCCAATTTTATTGATGACTTTTAATCTGTTCTTAATCAAAAGACCATTTTGGCCCTATCCACACATCCTGTCCTTAAATTCCCTTAATGGGATATACATGTATACAAAGAGGTTGTCTCTGATGTGGTCTCCTGCAGCATCAGGACTTAAAGACGACGACGACGCCACCAATATTCGATTGGCGAAAATCTGTAATTAGAACTGGGTCCTTTGTGTAGCTTTTTGCCAAAATATATAAAAATATAAAAACAAACCTCATACTCAGGAGCAGGACTTTCTTAAGGATTCTTTCAAAAACACACACAAAAACACAAAACAACAAAAAAAAAAAAAAACAAAAACATAACATATGTAGGTGTATAATTATATCGAAGTGGGGAGGTTAATGATTCGAACCGTAGTTGGCTTTAGATGCGGCTTCAAGGATAATCGCTTATCTTATGGTTCCAGCTCTATACATAGGTAGAGGTATGTATGCGGGGATAAATTCCCTCTAGAGGATTTTCTCTCAAAGACGAGGCCAAAAATAAACAAGAAGGCTTCTGCCGCAATCAAACTTTTCTTATTACCCAAAAGGAACTTCATTCAATCGTTTGTTAATTTACGAGATTCCCTGCTCTACGTAGGAAAACGACGACTGTACACAACAAGAACAAGAACAAGCACAAGGACAAGGACAACGACGACGCGATACCGTCTCGTCCCAGATGATTACCACAGAGAAAAACAAATGATACAAACTCGTCTTGAGGAGAAAGCACACAGTCAGAATGAAGAAGATGGGGCAAATAAAAATGTAGAAATAAGAAACATCAAGAAGCTTTTGTTTCTTCATTTTGGGCTCAGGGTCCCAAGTGTTATCGCGTGTGGCGGTGTTATCCTCCTTCCTATAGCTCCTGCCACCGAAATCAGAAATCACATTGTTTATCCCTAGAAGGTATACTCGAGTGTAACAACATCCTTTAGAGCCACCACCACACCATCATGCCGTTGCAAACGTCCTTTATGGAAGAATCATTAAGGCATCTTCACAATCTGAGAAATCAAAACTTTGTCTTCCGGCGGCAGCGGGCCAGGCGTTTCTTTGAAACCCAAACGGTGGTGGTTGGTGGGGATATTTTTCTTTACTTTTTTTTTTGGTAAAAGGGGAACGTGTCGAGCCATTTTGAAGTTTATGCTTGTCAAAATGGTTTTCCAAAGAACAAATCGGAGATACCATATGGTTTTTAGAAGAAAAAAATAAAACAAATTTACTCCGAATAACTCCGAAAAACTGCTGCCAAATGATGTGGCATACTCATCTCACCCAAAATTCCTTGTTTGCTTGAAGAAAAAATAAAAAAAATAAAAGAAAGAAATGCCAATGGGGTGTGTGTGCATAAAATTGCTTCTTTGCCCCACAACGCCACGCACCGCACCGCACCGCACCACGAGCTGGAAAATCGAGAATTAATGAAGTCATTTGGCTTGTTTCGTCATCCCCGACCCCAAAAACGAGCAAAAGAGGAAACTTTTTGAAACCAGTTTGACATTAATAGTCCCGCTGTTATTAGTTTCGCCAAGAAAATTTATAAAGAGGGAGTTTTCGCACAGCAAATGGAATGGGGGATGGGTAGATGTGGGGATATATACAAGAGATTGTCATTGTTATCCTTAATGTTCGCTGTTGTTGTTGTTGTTTTTTTGTTATTATTATTATTCTTGCCGCTTGGTTTTTCGTTGATTTTTTTTTTTTATTTTTTGTTTTTTTGGCTGGAGCAAAGGACTTACAAAGATGACGATGAATTAATGAGTCGAAGCAAAAGGCGCTACGCGTATGTGTTCCAAGCAACCATGACAAATAAAGTCGCAACCATACCCGCTTTTCTGTTTTTGTTTTTATTATTTTCGTTTTACTTTTAATTTGTTGCGGAAGAAACCAGGGGATTTTGAGCCCAATGGGCGCCAAAATCATCAAAAAAAAAAAAAAACAGGAGGGTTTTTGTATTATATTTTGGATGGTAAATTGGTTGTTCGCTTGGTTTTTGGCCATCTGATGACGATGATGATGTTTGTTATTGTTGATAGTCTTTATTTTTTGGGTGGTAGCGGGAGACAAGATTTTAATTATGACAGTCGAGAATTTTGAAAAGGGTTGAAAAAATATAAATAGAGAGCGAGGTTTGAGTTGACACAAGGTACAGTAGGCAAAGTAATAACGTGGACAATGGCAGTGGATGGTTGTGGTTTAAGGATGAAGTATTTAGGGGCTCATGGTAATTAAAACACTGGCACTCTGTTGACACCTTGAAGATTTGGGAGAGGCGTTTGTTTATCCAATCACAGCTGCTTATAGAGAATAATAAAAGAGATTTTGGATAAATTAATTTATCTCAAGGATAAGATGGAGATCTTAAAAATATTATTGCGAGCAGAGATATGAAAAGAAAATTGATCACTTTTAAAGAATGGTTTTACCAACACACACCTGTAGCATTAAAGAACTTACTGCAGTTAATGCTATTTTGAAACGTCAACAGTAATTTTTCATTCTTAAAATAAATAAGAAGAGATAATATCAAACCAAGAGTTCCGTTTGCATTTAAGATAAATTATCAAGTTTGCTGCTCAGCTCTTTTGTTTTCTAATTCACTGCATTCTTCAGCTATAGTATATGAACCGATTGGGCTAAAATTTGCAGTCTATCTTCGAGGTTGAATCGAAAGTGTTTTAGTGAAGTTTGATTAAAATCAGTCAAGTGGTTTTCACACTGCTGTATATACAATTTTTTTTTTCAATTCTTGCTTAAATACAAATTATAATTATCTTTTTTTGATAATTGGAAACGACCCTCACCAAAGTGAGAAGGGAGATCACAAAAGAAAATGGCCCTAATAGCAAAGTGAGCTGGTGATCCGAAAAGACTCTAATCTAAAAGTGAGGTTGAAGATTTTGGAAGGTAAAGTAACCAGGGAGGTCTCTGAAGGAGCTTATGATCGAAAAAAGAACAGTGAAATCTTGAAAGGACCAGAAAAAACTCTTGATCTCAAAGTAAGCAGGGAGATCTCAGAAGAAGCTTGTGATCGAACAAATCCTAACCTCAAAGTGAGCAGGGTGATGTCGGAAGGAGCTGGTGATAGGAAAAGTAAGCTGAGATCAGATAAAGCGTTAGGCAAAGTAACATGGAAGGTGTCAGAAGGAGCTAAAAATTAGAAACAACCCTAACCCCAAAATGGGCAGAAAGATCTCGGAAGGAGTTAGCGGTCGGAAAAGGTCCGTATCGTAATGTGAGTAGGAAAATCTCCCAAGAAGCTGGGGTGATCGGAAAAATCTCTGGCCTTTAAGTTAGCAGGGAGATGTGTGGGAAAAAGTGTCTTCCTGAAAACTTCATTTCTTCATAATATGCTATCAGTGGCTGCTAACCAAATAGAAAAAAACAGTATGAACTAGAGCTGTTGATGGGGTTAATATGCAGACCCAATTGCCAGTTGACATTTAATATTCCGGTACGAACAGCCGTTGCGAAACAAACATTCCAGCTTCAGTAAAGGAATTATCGAAGCTACACTTAGGTTCCATAAAACTTCGGTAAGTTTGTTGGCAAAAAGAAGAACGTCATATTCAAATTCAAAACGGTTAACTTGATATCTGTAGCATCGATGGTATAAAAATAAATATATTTGAAGCTGAAAACTAATAACAACCATCAAAATCTTTCCAAAACGACAACGCCTGCCAGTGGTCATAATAAATATATTTTTATTACATTCCCATTGATTTGAAGATTGAGATATAATATTTCCTTCTGCTGACAGAAGTCAACAAACACAGTTCACACCCAAATAAAAATGAGATAAAGTTTTTATCACGCACAATCTGTCACTTGTCAAAGAAAAAAATGATTTTCAAATTTAAAATGATGAACACCGTTACATCCCGACACATTTCATCTATTCCCTCGACCATGCGTCATATCAGCCCAAAAATCAGATTAAATTTTAATAACTCTTAACCCCACTTTGCTCAAACCAAATATAGGTATACTTTATAGTTAACCCCAAGTTAGAAAAAAAAAATATCGAAAAAGGACTTTTTCTTATCCGGCCATCGGCTTACACCCTTGTAATCTGTAAAAGTTCAAACAGTGCTATACTAAAACCTTAGTTCTACATCACCCACTTATTACATAAGGGTGTCAATTGAATTGTGAAATTCAATACGCAAAAAGTGTGTCACAGTCTCTGCAATATGACGAAGATTATAATGATGAGAGAGTCTGGGCTTCTTCCGTAAGCAGTTTACCAAGTGTCAGCCCAGAGTGAGCGATTATTATTAGGATAGGATATAGACTCTTTCTACCTATTGGAAACCTCCACCCCCACAAAGTAGAGAGAAAAAAAATTATATATTGCGGCAAAAATATCAACAAAAATCAATCTTCAAATCCAAAATATGTTGCATTCACTCATAATTCCTTGCGAAACTTCCTTCCTGGCTTCCTGTCAAAGTCATGTGACACTGTCACAAAACGGACCCAGCCATCATTTCGGATGAAATGCTTATCTGACGAAATGGAAACGGAATGTGTACGCAGAGCATCACATAGATCGACAAACGATAAAGTAGTATCGTTGGCTTCGTCAGCTATCGGAAGACAGGACGACGAATGTGATTTTATTTTTATCCTTGATGTTTTTTTTTCAATCATGCGTTGTCGTAACTGTTCTCTCCTGGTCTTGATCCTTGGTATGGGTCACGCCAAACTAAATTGATTGGCAGGATTGGCAATCATAGCCAGGGTAAACATACACACACAGTGTATACCTATGGCAGAGGATTTTCCAATTTTGCGAATATTAATTCACAGGGGCTTAGAGCTTATGGAGCCCCTTCCGTTCCTGAGATTTAACCCGATTAGAATCTGAGATGCCAAAAAGGGGTCACACCAGAATCTCCAGAAGTCATCTTAATAACTAGACAGATGACAGTCAATTGGGTGCATAAGTGTGTGTGTGTGTGTCGGATTTCGATTGAGTGATTCGCGTGTGCTAAGCAAATGATCCCTTGGGGAGGATAAAGGTCTTAAGTTTTTGACACACATGTTGCAAAGAGATTTTCAAGGGGTGGTACGAGGGTATTCAAAAAGGAAAAACAAGACAAGTCCCAGTAGAAACAGACAATATAATCGTTTTTAAGGGTTTTTATTTTTCTTATAATTCACATCTGCAATAAAATACTTCTAGAAATTTCCTAGAATTGTATAATTCACTTCTCCATGAGCAAGAATTCAACTGTGTTCGGCAGCAAAAATACTGTCTTCTGAAATTTAAATCTCATTCTACCCATCTTGAACTGTGGGACTCTTATAATCGCCCTCGAAAAATTCAACCTTGATTCCCTTACATCAAGATTCTTCACCTTTCCGTCAGTCTTTTTGAAGGATTCCTCTTGAGGATTCAAACAAGCACACACAAGCTCTCACTGGGATACCTTTGCTCCACACGCTTTTCCCTTCTACTGAATTTCCATCTTATGAGCAATTAATGAATGATACGCATCATGGTGCAACATGGGCTAGAATCTGGGAATGCTTGAAGTTTCACCTTACATCGTTTTGATGGGGTAGATCCCTGTGCCACCTAAAAACCCAACATTTGTCTGAGGTTTTTCTGTATGTGTGTTAGCTGAATGCATCACTTAGCTCACTATGACAACGTTATTAATTACATTTGTGTGTGCAACGGTGCGCCCCAAGTAATTTTCCACACAGTTGAAGTTGCAGGTAGGAATGCGGTACTAGAATCATATGTGTGCCGCAGGGTACTTTATTCTATATTACACTTTCCTCCTCTCTCTGGCTCCTAAAAATGGAAGAACTGCTGCTATCGATTGAAACAATAACAATTTGAGATTTGCTATTTTGGTCTTCTCTTCCTTCTTTTTACCTTTATTAACATCAAGGCGTCTCCTTGCTCCTGTCTTTTGCTCTTCAGCTCATTTCTAATGAGTTATCGAGATGTTTTGAAGCTCACGTTCGATTGAAAAGGTAGGCTTGCTTCAGAGTCTTTATGGGATATACTTTTGAGGTACTTAAGTATCTTTGTCGTCTGTTGGAGGGCGCGTCTCTACGTGACTGTCTTATCTATTAGACTTATTTTTGAAATTTTCAGCCAGCAATTAAATTTCAAAGCGTTTGGCGTTCTATTTTTCTTCCGGCGGATATCGAGTGGAAGCGTTTTCGACTTTTATTTCTTTTATTTTTCATTTTGAGTGGGAGAATCCTTGATGAAATAAATATTATTTTCTTTTTTTTTTTTTCATTTTGTGTTCATTCATTTTTGGATTCGAGAAATGAAAAAAAAAATAGAATAAGAAGATGGGGAAATTTGCAAAGGAGTAGAATAGTTTTGGACTGGTAATTTTAAGGTGAGAAGTGTTTATGTTAGAAAAGCAGGATCACGAAGTTCTTTTTGTTTAAAAAAAAAAAAATAAAAGAAAAAAGTAGTAAAAACTTTTTCGATAACGTTCAATCGCCCTTAAGGAACTTAAGGTACACTCTCTTCTATTATATTTGAATTGAAGTTCCAAGTAGGTACTAGTACGCGAATACTTCTTTCTAGAAGACGACGACGTGAACTTTAATTGCTTTTAGTCGAGATGTTTTTTTTTCTCTCAAGTTCAATTTGATATTGGAAAAAAAAACGTTTAAATTTTGGCAATGAATTTACTTAAAGGTAAGGTAAAAGTTTTTTGTTAAGGTTATTCAAGAAGAAGCAGGTGCTAAGGCTTAATTTAGTGTACTTGGGAAAGAGTTAAAAAACGAAAACTAAAAATAAAATATGTTGTCAGAAAATAAACACCAAAGATATTTTTTTAAGGTCATATACCTACATTTATTAAAATCCTTCAGAAGTATAAATTGAAAAACATTTTCGAAAAAGGTATAAGTAAAATATTGAGATTATCTGAAAACAGTTGAGTGAATCTGTTTGTTTGACTGTTTCCCCTTTTTTTTTTACAAATACTTGTGGCAAATTGTATTAGAATGTTGGTGAATAGAGAAATTAGTGACAAAAAAAAACGAAGGAAGAGCTACGATCTCATCCAACATCCAATAGTAGTCTCTAGCTGTTCAACGAGCAGTCAAATTTTCCATCTGAGGTAGTAATGAGTGCTTGTTGTTCTCTATTTCGTTATCGGTGATTGGCTTGGCTTTCGCCACCCTGAGGTTATAGGCAAGTTTGTAATTGACTTACCAGCAGAGATCTGCACAGTTTGCGTTCATGCATTAATTTAAATCCGAAAAGAAATTCATGTATGTTCGTAAACATTAAAAATTTGTAGTTATTGTGTCGGAACCAAACTAACCACTTTAGCACCAGTTTTACAAGAAGTCTTCTGAGCGTGAGATCAGAAGAGGAGTAGACAAAAGGATTACCGGCTCCGCTACCAAATGATAGCTTCCATTTCGTAAGATTACAACCCTGTAGAAGTTTAAACTTTAATAGAACTGCATGTTTCTTATTACTGCCGCTTGCGCTGAAGCTGGGTATACTTGGGGACTTTGTTTTAAGTCATCACTTTCAGAAATAGTAATCTCTCCTTCTGTTTACGCTGAAATCTTGTTTGACTCCCTTAATTTATGAATTGCTCCTATAATGCCATGACCAAAATCAATATATTAGAACCTAGGGTCCAAAAATGTTGCCAAATTGAGAATCATGATCTAAATAGTGAATTTTGCACTGATCACTTTAAAGTATACTGGAAACTTGTGACATTTTGAAAGTTGAAATAAAAAATCCTTAAAGCTCTTTTTCAAAAACATTTGAGCCTTGGAATAACATATTTTGGATCATATTTTAAAATTACGTATTTTGATTTGAAAACTAATGAAACAGTAAAAAATATGTATTGGAACATTTTTCCTTCATCGCTTTAAAAAAAACAGGTCCTTAAAGCCATATTTTCTTTAAAAAAATTCATATTTTAAATGTGTTTTCGGTACCAAAGTAAAAGTGTACGCAACCCGATATTTCAATATCGTCCTGCAAAGGGTCTACGAATGAAAAAAAAAGAAAACTTGTTAAATGTCATATATTTCGTCATTTATCAAACAAAAAGTTAACCACATAACTCTGTCCTTAACTGCTGACAACTTTTTCTGATAATATGACATCCAACACATCCAGGTGACGTCAAACATATTTCCATAATTGAATGCAATATTGTTCGAACTCTGTGTGACATATTTGATTAATTATTTTCAATTTTATTTTTTAAATTTCCAATTTCTTTTACACCACTTGACTCTCACCCTTGTTTGCCTTTAAAACTTGACTCAACATCCAACAAATAATAAATAAAAAAAAAAAACAAGAATAATGAAAACATTATTATATTTACCAATCGAAAACATTTTGTCACAACTGTTTGTTTCATTTATTACCACTGTCAAGGTAAATACACACACAGGACTCTTTTCTGTACCATCCATACTATCGTGCATCCCCCAGAGGAGGACGACCAATTCCCATTGCAATTGATTGAATGAATGCACGCACCCCACCGTGACGACAATCGAGAGCTCAAATCAGAGGCTGAAATATTGCAAACTGACACCATCACGTTCAGGGTTTGTTCATGACAAAAAAAAGGAAGATAAATGAAATAAACGCATCTCCCTTTGCTAGAAAAAAAAAAGAAATCCTTTTGATTGCGGTGTCTGATGAC
Source organism: Meliscaeva auricollis (assembly GCA_948107695.1). NCBI lineage: Eukaryota > Metazoa > Arthropoda > Insecta > Diptera > Syrphidae > Meliscaeva > Meliscaeva auricollis. The sequence goes on from OX403619.1 coordinate 3,496,666, forward strand.
ACCACCCCAACACCGATTTTTTTTTTTTTTTGTTTGTTCATACTCCAAAGAATTTAGAATTTCAACCCTAAAACTGCGTTAAAATGTTGCGATAGTATGCGCGATACAACGGTATCATTTGTAAAAAAACGAATCCCCGTTTTTGTAAAGACCCGAAACGAACCTTTTCGCGAAGGACTTGGTAACAGATTGCGGTGTTTACTTAGGCGGCCGTGTCAACTACAAAGTTAATTGGAATATGTTTAAGGTTGGCTTCCTTAAAGGGATGTACCGCATCGATGCCATTATTTTCAAAAAGAAATGATAACGTCATGGTTTGAGTTTCCTGTGGATTATCCCCTAGAGTCCCCGTATAGTCGATATGGCATTATCCATAGAAGAAGCCAGAACCCTGTGTTCGCATAGTATGGAGATTGAGAGACAAATAGGCAATTGACACATGTTACGTAGATTTCCTTGTTTTTTTTATATATATTTCTTTTTTTTTTCGTCCTTTAACAAGAGTGTTACGGTTGGTTGACCTCAGTATCGGGCCCATGGGTAAAACTCGATATGTGGTGTATATTCTCGCCTTCTCTATCAATAGGCAATCTCGGGCGGATTCGATTTCAATCAATTTTAGATTCAATTTGATCATTTAATTTCAGCAAAATGATGTGAAGACATGTGCATGCTGTTGAGTACAGCCTTCACTCTTGATTTGTTGCTTTTAATTTAATTTAAAATTTAAAAAAAATTAACAAAATTTTAGGACTCAAAGTTAAACTCTATTAAAAGGTACAAATCAGTTTGTTTAGAAACTCATTTAGGGTTTTGGTGAAAAGTTCTCTTTTCGGGCTAGGGACTTTGCATGCTTGCTGGATTTTAATTTGTTTGTTGTGAAGCTTAAGTACTTGAGCAAATTTCATGGAATTCTGGGTTTTATTTTTTTTTCAGTTAAGTGTTTTATGATCATACAAAGAGGTTCGAAGGTGCGACGAAGTAAGAATGCTTGTTGATTACGTTAGTAAAAGCCCTTAGCCTTCATATTTTCTCGTGGATAATAACGATCAATGTTTATTTTAAACGATTCAGCATAGGTACAGATTTGTGCCAGCGACAGCGAGTAAGATTTTTGAGATTATAAAATATCAACAAAACAAGATTTCAATTAACCAAAATCTCAAAAACCTGAAATCATGCAATTATAACAACCATGGGAAAAATTCTGGATGCTCATAACCGCGAATAACCATAATTTCTTAAGGCTTAATTTCAAAACCAACAAAAATTTTAACACAAAAATTAAAACCATAACACAAAATTTGGAAAACCGAAAAAAGTTAAATTCAAAAACTTAAGGAAGAAAAAAAAAATCTTAAGACCGTGAGAGCAAAAAAAAAACCGGAAAACATGGATAACTAAAAATTTGAAAAAATCAAACACCGAATTCAAGGCACAAAAGTCAGAAAAATCAAGAAATCAAAAATTTAAAACAAACTTTTCGCTCTTTCGGCTCAAAGATAGAAAAATACAAAAAAAAATTCAAAAACTCTCACATGCAAAATCCAGAAAACATCTTGGAACCAAAATTTTTAATTCCGAAACGCCCAAATACATATTACCCAAAGTGGCAGAAATACATTTCGAAAATCTGAAGTCCCAAAAAACGTGAAATTCTTTTATCACAAAATCCAAAAATCTTGAAATCCCAAAGTTCCGAAAAAATCAAAATTTCGAATTTTGAACTCGAAATTGCAAAAAAGAACCAAATTTTTTGAAAGAAAACAAAAATTCCCTAAAGCCCAATAAAGCTAGGAACCCAAACCATTAAATCTAGAATAATAACTTTAAACATAATGCCGAAAATCCCGAACTTCATATTTTCGAAAACCAAAACTACAATATCCCAAAAACTGTAGAGTAGTTCTAATCATTCCATGATAATTACCCGTTTAGGCATATAATCGGTGCTTTGCAGGTACTCCTGGAATGGTTAACAAAATTAGGTACGAAGATTTTTTAGTGTCCATGTCTTCCATAATGATGTCAGCATTCCCTATTCATCCGCAAATGATTTTTTAAAAGTAGAACCTACATGTGGCGAAGTATTTAGGTACTATGAATTTTTCGAAAACTCACTCTTTCATCCTGTAAACGGAGCATCATTGATTTTAATAAATTTTTTCATAATGAAAATTATCATTTAACCTTTTTTTTTTTATCTACAACAAATTGAATTCTTTTCCTTTGCTCCAACAAGAATATCAAAAGGTCTACCTTTTAATTCAAACTGAACTATCACCTAACAGAAGACCCATCAGGATCACGAACCCCGATAATTTAACAATAAAAATGTTTAACTTTCGCACTTCATCCCAAATAAAAAAAAAAAAACAAAAAACTGCCTTGTAAAAATGTTAATACCCTACCCACCTCTATCGACCTTTTCATACCAAAAAAAATACCCTCGTACAGTCGTTAATCCCTCCAAGTCAAACAATTCATCGCCTGCTATAACTCCTAAATTTTTCTGCATCCTTAAAACCAACCATACCGCGTCTATATCACTTCTATTCTTCTGTTCTGTTGATGGTCGTTGGTCGTCGGTACCCACGCTAAACAAAAAAAAAAAAAAAAACGAATCCTAAATAAGGTGCTAAAATATCCCAAAATCTTCTGCCCCATTCAAAAGGATCACACACAGTTTAACGATGATGATGCGCCTCTTCGCCTTCAGGGCTCCTCAGGGTATTACCCTTTCCACAAAATAAAAAAAAAAAACTAAAGAACAACACAAAAGCATATGGTATTCAATCCTTGGCCATAACAAATATTTCTTTCCACCCTCATCCTCATCTTGAAGTCCCGCGCACCCATATCTTTGCAAGCAAATCCAAATGAATTATATGGGCAATTCTTTTCCTCTTCTCGAGATTTTTTTTTGTTTCCTTCTTCTTTTTGTATATTTTGTATTTTGCTCCTGTCCGCCTCCTTTTTAAGGAAGCAATTTCATCCCATTTAGGATATGAAAGGACATAAAATATAGGAACTAAAAAAAAAAAAAAAAAAAAAAATGAAAACAAAAACGGATCGAATCTTCTCTCAATCGGGGGGCCGACGAGAAAAAAAAATAACGTAAAAGATGGACTAAGGGTAGGGGTGGTCTTTTAATAAAATTAACCGTCATAAATAAAAAAAGGCTTGCTCGAGAGCCAGAGAAGGGAGTGAAGTCAAGCACAGTGCATACTTACACATAAGGTAGGCTTTTCTATATGCGTCCCGTCCGTCCGTTCGTCCGTTCGGCCGTCTGTTTTCGTTTGAAAGTCATCGTGGTATAGATAGTCTTCGTCCTTTACGTGATATTCATAAGGATATTCTCCTATATATGGCAAATAAAGATATGAATCTCTATCTATCCTTGGATATTCGAACGAACGACGAACGGTCTCCCGTCTCCAGTCAGAATGAATGGCTAACCAGTCGAAAAGAGGAGAAAAAGTCATCTCTTTCAAGATTGTTTAGGCAACTCATTCCACTTTGCCCTCGTATCACAGAAGCTTAAGGACGAAAGAACAACTTCTTCCTGACCCCCCCTAGCCCCTCTTCCCCCTCATGACTTGAGTCCCATAACGACGATTACCAATTTCTCGTAGATGAATAGACTTTCTATCAATTTTCTTCGATTATCGTAAATGGAATATCCCATACGTGCGTATGAAGGCGGCCATAGTTGTTATTTAGGTTTGGATTCCCCCCAACCCCTACCCCAACGCAACTTCACTATACATATACTTGTGTAGTCCCCATCCAATTGACAGGAGTAGTTTATCGAATTGGATTTTCTTTTTTATCTCTGATGGACGAATGTAGTGGATTCGAGGATCTGATTGTGAAATCCAGATGCGGTCCAGTGAGTTCAATTGACAGACACAAGCTGTAGGCCTACTCTCTCTGTGTGTCTTCCCTCACGCGACCGGGGTTTCAATTAATGGATAAATTAAAATTAACACAAGCCGTTTGGCCGGATTTCCCTGTGTGATGCAAGAGGCCCTTATCGTGTCGTGGCCCACAGAGAAACATCACATCGAGAAAACTGCTTGTTAATAGTGATGGAGGGGGAGGGGGAGGGGATGGGGAGGGGCGTGTACAGAATGGGTAGTGGGTGGAGGACATCCAGTCAATTATCAGCACCATCCCTGGAATGGAATTATAATTGGTGTCGATATCCGATAGTGCTACATGGATGTCCATTTGGTCCATCTGCCTTACCCGATCCCCGCATTGGGCGCCATCTACAAACATTTATAGGTATAGCGAGCTACGGCTCTTGTTGTGCATCAGTGCTAGGATATTCGTGCAGTGGCGTTTGTTTTTGGACAAATTGCTTGTATGTTGCTGCAGGGGCTGTAAATTGTCTGATATCTTTAATAGGCTGTCCATAGTGGTGCTATGGATATATAAATGGTGGCAATGGTCACAATGGTGATAGTGGTGCTATTGGTGATAGTGCTGGTGGTGGTGGTGGTATTGGTTTTTTGCTATATCGTTCTGACTCGAAGCCAAAAGCTGTTTTTTTTGGGAAAATCATAGCAATGCTACTATACTGATTCGGATTCTGATGCTCTACTACACTATACACACGCTACTGCTGTTGCAACAACGCCAACGTTGACAATAAACGAAGGGCCAGTTTGTGTATGTTCAGTTGTAGTTTATAGTTTTGGGTTTTTGCTATGGTTGTTGGCTGTCGCCTGACCGAGAATTGTTTTGGAAAATACTATTTTCCAGTTTTTGGACAGGAGAACACATTTTGTGTATATCTACGATGTCAGGTATTTTGGTATATGACGCTCGGTACTCGGTAGCGGCGTGTAACAGTATCGATGTCAGTGATGTTAATGGTGGAAAAATTGTAGGTATCTATGGTTTTTTTTTTTATTGAAGGTTTAATGGTACAAGTAAACGTGCAAAATCACGATAAAACATTCAAAAACGTGAACAATAAAAACAAATTTGAAGCTCTTTTTTATTTGTCAAGGGATTCGGTCATCAATGATAACAAATTAAAGCTTTTTTTAAACCATTTATGTTTGATTTTTAATGTTAAGGGTTTTTATACGTTTGATACTCGAATATAAAATTCATACCAATTTTGTTAAAGTCAAATGAATACTTAAAGCACTTATGGGGATTGAATCCCGCTAAGCGTGTACAGTACAAACATTATTTTTCTGCACCTCATAAATGTCTTCGTCAGTCTTTCACATTTTGGGTACTTCCGTTAATCAAAATGTATAACATAATAGTATTAACGTACTAGGTAGCTTAAAACCCTTAAATACCCGCACATTACAAATGAAATTGAAATAATGGAATCGAAATGGAACAAAAAGTGAAATAAGGGTACATCAAAGTACTTAATTTTTTCTCTGTTTTCAATCTGGGTAAAATATTGGAAGCTGCGATTAAGTTCAAAGTATTAATATAAATGCCATTTACCTATTAACCGCATTTAATAAGGGTAAAGTACTTATTTTAAGAACATTGAACCCCCAAAAAAAAACAAATAAATATGCATTCGATTAAGTACAAGAAAGTTTACCTGGAAAATGTACTTTTGGACGTAAGACACCATTTTAAAATAAATTGGGTAAAAATAAAAATGCGAAAACCGCAAGAAAAAACAAGTTTTTAACTTGATTTTTTTTTACTGCAATCAGAATTGTGAGCAGTTATTGGCAGTGCTTGATGATTTTTTGGAGTAACTCAAGCGGTATCCCATTTTTTTCAGAAAAATCAAACATGTAGGGGGTATTTGAAATAAAATGGGTACGCATAGGCAAAAATATGTTACCCCAAAACACCAACTATACCAAATATCCCAAGACCCTTGTTTTTAAGAAATATAGTTAGGGGAATTGTGGTGACGAAAGGGTGGAGCAGATATATTCAAAAAAACTATATTATGGGTAAATATCTGGAATACCCTTTAGGTATTGCTAAAGAAATTAGTTCTGAAACAAATTATGTAGTATTTTTTGACTTACTGTTTAGAAACTGACTGTTTTAGGAACATATGCTTTAAAATTATTTCGAAGTTGGGTAAATAACAAAAAAAAAAAGAATTTTGGACGTTGTTCAGCTTATACAGTTTAGGTGGTTTAACCAAATCAAATGTTTTTTACATTTTTGAAAAGATCTAAATGTCTAATTTCCAAAACAGTAAAAAAAATTAAAATGGGTAAAAATTTAACGAAGCTAGATTTTTTGCAATGAATGAAAGTCAAGAAACCCGTTTTTTGCCCCTAACTCCATTTTGTAATCAGTGCAACAAGCTCTACCAAAGACGATAGGTCTCTGCAAGCGTATATTTTGAGTGTCACACAGTGCAAATATTAGATTAAGTCAAGATTCTTGTTGGCTGTGTTTTACCCAAATAAGACCACTTAAGTTCAAATAACATGAAATAATGTAGGTCTTTCGAAAATATATTTTTGGTAAAAATTCTTGGGATATATGGCGAATGCGACTCGTGAATCGAGAATATAAATGATTTCTAACTAATACGGGTACTCGCACAAGAAAAATGTTTATAAATCTTCTTGTAGAAAATATTTCAAAAATTTCACAGGGATGTGTTTTCCTAAGAAAATTAAATTGCACGGAACTTTCAAGAGAAACATGTTTTTTTTTTTGCTTACATTTAAACCTTTTTAGCTGATTTGGAAATCCAATTACAGCTAATTTCTCTTTAAGACCCCTATACAATTGAAATAACACACAAAATGGAATCCTTTCCAATAAAATAACCTAATCAACATGCATGTCACCATCATCACCAAATGATTTGCTAACAAATCATTGAAATACCTACTTTATCTCCTTGTCAAATAAGAAAAAAATAAACTCAAAATATTTGTACCGTCTCGAAATGGTTGTCTTCTTCACATCTTCAATTACTAATCGTTGTTGAGTAGGTACCTTCCTTTCTTCAAAAAAAAAAAAAAAAAAAATTGAAGTAAAAAAAGACGTGATCTCTTGAAAATCCTTTGTCCTGCAGTCACATCCTTTCTCTCGCAATTCTCAATTCAGAATTCACCAAGGACTCCACACCATTCTATCATCAGTTTTTCTACCATTCATACCACATAAGGACTCACGATATGTGCTAAGCTCTGTCACTAACTGGCAAAAAAAAATATATGTTTACCTAAATTCCCATCAAACAAAAGGACCTCCACACTTTTTTCTTCCTTTTTTTTTAATTTTTTACGCCTCTCTTTCTTTTGTGCACGTATTTTCATATATTTGACGAGAAAAGCCGACTCCAATTCCACAAACTGAAAAAATAAGGAAGAATACAAATTTTCATGCCGATGAGGTGCCGATAGCAGTATAGGATCCTTTTCTTTATCCTTCTCGCACAGAATAAAAATATACATCTGAATATGTGAAATTTGGAGCCCTCCAAACTCTACCCCTTAGCCCAACTTCATTGTGAGTGGCCCACATGATTCAATTAAATCAAATTGAAACGAAAGGACACGTGTTTTGAATTCATAATGCCGCCCCTTAGGGACATTTTATTCTCTCGCCTTTGTACTACTATCGTATAATAAGACATACAGCTAGTTCTTCTATACCTACATAGTATATCCTTCCACCACACACATATCAGGAACAGGATCAGGGATACGGGATACTGACTCAACTGAAGTTGCCACTGGATTGTTGAGTGATTTTCGAGGCGATTATATGAAGGGCGGTGCGGTGGTGAATGCGGATGAGTAGGGGTGGGGGAGGGAGAATTTGGGGCCGATTTACAGATTGTTTGCCTTGTTTAAGTGTGAAAAACGCTTTAACGTGTTAATGAAGTCATGTATAGTGTGTGAGAGTGAGTTTTGGAGGCTGGGGCATCCAGGCAATTACAAGGACTCTTTAGCTGGATGTCTCTGCATTGTCAGTTCTGAGAAAAGTTGGTTGCCTTTTTGTGTCGTTTTCTTTTTTCTTTTTTTTTTTTTTTGTTAAAGGAACAACCAGCAGTTGCACACATCCTGTGCGATATGTTGTGCATAAATTTCCGCTCTTAAAAAGAGTGTTTGTTATCCTTTTTGTTTTTAATTTTTTTTGTTTTCCGGGGGATGGATGCGAAAGAGGTGGGGTAGGGGTTCTTTTTTTTGTTGTTGTTGTTGTTGTTCAGTTCACCCAGAATCCTTTTCTATCCTCCATTTTCATCCTTGACAAATCACTCAAATGAAGTTTAACTAAGCGGAAAAATTATAAGCAAATTAATTTGTGAAACAAAAACTTTTCCCTTTCGGATTTTTCGTTTCGTTGGCGTTGGCGTTGTATTATAGAGTTGTGCTGTGCCGCTCTTCGAGCATGGCAAACATTTCACAGCACCCAGAGTCCTTAAATCCTTTCATGCCCTTCCGTTCTTCTGGCCTGGTTTTGCTTCTGCTGCTTCTACCATCTCATGTCTCTGCCTCAGCTTTATTATATAGACTCTCAACTCTTCCCGATTGTTAGGGGTCTTTTTATGTGTTAAACATTTTTTTTTCCCACCACCCACACCACTTCACTAATCAGATTATGTCGCTTTTCGCAGTTTTAGCTGTAAAATGCAACTAAAAGTCTTCGTCTCGTTTTTGGATAGTTTTAAAACTTTTGTGTCACATAAAAGGGCGACACGCAGGGGGAAAGTCCTGTTGTACTTGTATATAGTTCTGCAATGAACACTGCGTAGAGTTTTAGTGCCGTTAGTGGTTTGGCAAAAGGTCCCGGTCTCGGTCTCAGTCCCGGTTTGAGTTTCTATCCTGGGGCTTAGTGTGTGTTCTGCTGTGATAGCATTTTGTGCAAAACTTTCACACTCTTTCCTGAATTGTCCTTCTTCGCTTCCCTCTATATGCTTCATATTCACATCCGAATCGGTCTTTTATAGAGGAGGCCGCGGTAGACATTTTTATCGCCACATAGATCGTTCAATTTGATGGACAAAATTCGCCGAATGTGTGTTTTTGAACAGTTGATGGCGGCGGCTGGGAGAATTTACGCAATCCTTGGACTTGGCAACCATGTCAAATTTTCTGCTAAACAAACACAAGTTGGTTAGGTTGGATATTTTGAACGAAACAAAGCCAAGTGCCTTCGACTTACAAGCAAACTCACACACACTCACACACACACACATATAAATGGGAATATGGGAATATCGAGTCTTATACTGGTGTGTGCCTGTTAATCCGCTGAAGGATAAGGCCTTGCGATGGGAGACCATAGCTTTTCTCTCGTTCGCATGAAGTCAATTTATTTGCTAAACGTGATTACACACTGGACTGAACTGGCTTCGATATAGATTTTGAAAAAAATAAAAAATAGCAAGGTTTTAGGTTGATCGGAATGAGGTTTTCAATAGGGAGGGGTCTAAATAGGGAGGAAATATTGAAATTTTTTGGGTCAGATGTAGGCAAAATTGGTGGAATTGAAAAGCATTTTGGAAATTGGTAGGTAAATCGAGAGGATTTGAGTGAAATTACCCCAAGTGATTAGATGTTCAAACAAGCTGACCAAAACTACTAATAGAGAATTTTTTGGAAAAAAAAAATTCGGAGGCAGTCCAGTTTAAACTCAATTCATAAATTTAGAGTTTTGAATGATGGAACTGTGTAGGAACTTAGCCGAAAAACGACTTCAAAACACACAAATTCTAAGAGTTTTGATGTTTCAAAGCCACTAGAAATGTTGCCACGTATCATCTATTGACATTTGAAGCTATTAAGAAAAAAAAAAAGAAAACAATCGATCTATGTTAAAATCACGTAGGTATAGCCAATTTAAATGCATAATTTTCCAAAAAAGAAATTTTTTTTTTAAATCCAAAAATGAGGTCTTAAAGATAAATTGTCAACTCAGTGTTGGAGTAATCTGAGCGACAAAAACCTAGTTTGGAGAAAAACACATTTGAAGATTTAATTTGGAGTATTTCAAAAATCTTCAGTCGAACAACTTTCAAATAAATTTCATAAAATAGTGATTTTCGAACTCTACTCACACTTTCATTTTTGTTTTGATCGGCCCGTTGTTTTTATTTTTAATCCTTAACCGACAAATATTTTGTTTGCATATGTGGCATGTTTTTTCATGTTTATTTTCCAAAAAAGTCATATTCAAAAAAAAAATCTTATTCAAACAACTTTTTTTTAATTTTCTTGGTGCGTAAAGGACTTATTTTCAAACGAACGTCAATTTGTAAAGCTACCTTTAACTCTTAATAAAACATATGGCAACCCTAAAACTCAATTTAAAAATCTGCCGATTTTTTATCAACAATCTTATAGAGGCTATTATGGTACCAATTTGTTGTTTTTAATTTTTGTACTTTGCTGATTTTTGGCAACCCTGCTTTTCCAATTTTTTTTCTCAATTAAATGTGTATTAATTTTTGTAATAAATTTTTATAAGGGTTTCAAATTCATTTTCTTCTGACAACTCTTTGGATCCACCTACACTTCTGCCGATTTTTTTCGTACAACATTTTTAGTTTTACCAATTTTCAGATCTGTGTCATTCCAAGTTTGTTTTTTTTATTAATTTTTTTTATTTTTTTTGATTTTGATATATTAGTTCTGGCAACCCTTTTACAACAACCCACGCTTCTGCCGATTTGCTTACATTCTGATACTGACCAAACTTATTTCAGCCTTGTATCTCATCAGGTTTATTTTTCATCATTTTTTTTGTTTTTTTTTTCCAAAACATTTATCCTTGCACCTTATGACGTTGATTTTCCGTCGCTAGCTCTTAGACCATTAATACACCAAAAGTGAAGTTCTTTGCAAACAACTTTCTGAAAAGGTTCTTCGCAAACAATTCATTCGTTTGCTGCAAACAATTCAATTTGCTAGTAAACGAAAAAGTGTTTAGATGTGGGACGCATTTTTATTTAGCGAATAAGTATTTACATAAATTTAAAATTTTGGGGTACTCAAAAAGTAACTACTACATAAGTGTTTCTCAAAAGCAAAAATACCAAAGTTTTGCTTAAGCAAATAGGCCATAAAATTTCACTAAGCCATAGATCCGTGAGTTACAAAAAACTTTGTACATTTTGGGGTAAAAAGTTGAAACCCCTAATTTAGTCTGTCCAGAAAGTTGAACTTTTTATGAACTATTACTGACTATTAATAAGACTCAATTGTCTCTATATCAACTAGAGACGATTAACTATCAAATATTCTATCCTTCCCCAGTTTCCCCTTTTTAACATCAATCTAAAAAGAAACCCGAAACATTTGTCGAAAATTAATTCACTCCTAGAACATCGTAATAACATAACACAGCTATCAACAAATATACAACTTCTCTGTCTGCCTCCTTCTCTCCATTTGAAATGTTCTAAAATGACCATTCAATTAACCTCATGCCGATGCCATCTATACAACAAATCTACATACGAAATAATATTCTCGTATATCTCGCACTCAAGCATTTACATATCTTAAATGCTAATCAATGAACTAACCCTCATCGTATAGCCTTTGTGTCGTCCCGTCCGCATTCGACCTAACCGACCCTCCGCTCAATTAAGCCGCACAACACAGTGCTACACTATATAATACGGAATACTGCAGTAGCACAAATTTCCACTTCAATGAGCCATCAAAAATACATATAGACATCCACAGCAGTTTATACGAGTACTCTATAAAATATATACCCCCGAACTAATCAACCCTCTCACACAAAACTAATACACCAATATCCTTGCAGGGTGGTACAGAAAATTTACTATGAAAAGACCCCACCAGAAAAAAAAAACATAATAAAATAATAAAAAAAAGGACATTTTAAATGGCCATTCAAATAAATGGACCGTTGCACGCCTGTCACGGTGATTATCCTTTTTGCAATCATTGCAAACCTGCAGTCTATACCTACTAAATGTGCAATTTGCAAAGGGTCATCTCTCGACTAAGGACACATAACACAAACTGACGAGAAACAAATAAAAAAATATTCTCCAAGGACCAGTAAACAATAAAAAAAATAAAAGATTTTTTTTATTTTTATTAGGACATTCGATTTGATATGGTAAGGATCAATAAAAGTTACACCCACCCTCTTCTTAAGGACGATTTTATTTCAAAGGAAGAAATAAAAAAAGAAAAACAGGACTCACCTTTTGGATAATTCATATTTCACTTGAAAGTGGTTCCTTAAAAACTCGGCCTATGATGACAATGATTGCAGCTTTCTCACGTAGCATTGTATAGATGTCCTTTTCTGCAAGTGTTGACCACTAAGTCCTTCTTAATACGCACAAGAATTAATCTGCAAATAAGCAAGAGAAAAAACAAGAACAAAAAAGGATATAAATTAGTCAGAAAACCACAGGAGATATATAACTCTTCTAAAGTATCCCTAGAAAGGATTCCTTTCCCTCGAAACCACAATGTTACCCCCTCCACAACCCCCATCTAACACTAGATTCCTAGTATATACCTGATCCCTGTCACCACAAATTTATTTCATTGCAGGTATCCAGGGGATCATAGAGAGAGAGAGAGAGAGAGTTCCCATAAAGAAGACGAAGAAAGCGAGAGGTAGGGTAGTATATGCCAAAAGGATATGTAATTAAATTTTCTTTATAATGCACACAGCTAGAGTGCGGTGTGCTGCTGGTGACTCGCTGAGACTCAAGATGGTGGTGAACCAAAGCCAAAGCCAAGAAGAAGAGTTCGGTTTCTATATCTAAACGGTTATCTTCCAGTAGCGACAACAAGGACTAGAAAAACACGATAATCATGATGCTGCTGCTGCTAGAGAGGATCTCTTGGCTCCAGCTTCAGCTTCTGATGATGATGATGAGGTAAATACTGCTAAAGCATCACAACGTCTTTGCGGAAATGCAACTTCCTAGTCCTTTCTTTGTATCCTAGTTTTTCCTTCTTTTCTTCATCTCCCACCCCTATACAACTCTACACAGAGACTTTGCAATGCCACACTGATTCAACAAAGTGGATGTAATGTATCCTTGAGAAGGACTTCCAAGGTAATAGCAAGAAAAACGACACTAAAACCAAACCAAACAACACACAAAAAAAAAAATATTCAATCTTCATCGTTGTCGTCCTTCGTCCTATCTCCTATGATGGAGCTTCAGAAGAGAAAAAAAAAACAGGATAAGATGTCTCACTTAGTTTTTTGAGGTAAATATTTTCGGAAGGATATCTTCTGCTTTGATTGGTGATGCTACCTATACTCTCTCCCCTCTCTGTTTCCCTTTTTTTTTCGCCGTTTACCTTATACTTGCCATAAAAGTGATGAGCGCATCGCGCAAAACACTCATTGCAATCAGGATAATTGGAAAGGATAAATGAATTAATGTTTACTAATGTTTCGCGTTGCTTTGCTGATTCTACACATAAACTATTGGTAGAGTAGTCTCTTCTTCTGGCTCCTGTCACAGTAACTTGTTTGATAATGTGATACTACTAGTAGGTACTGTGCTGCTTTCTACGATCAGGATGGATGGATGGATGCTTGTTTGACAAGATGACTTATATTTACTTGTCTTGAGCTTTTCATTAAATTAACACAAGCATACACAGAGACACATAACCTATGGACCAGCATCATCATCATCATCATCATCATTTCCTATATCATGATGCAATAGAAGGATACACATAGAATTATCGTTTCGTAGGGTTTGGGGGTCGCAGGTGAAGATAAACATAAACCATGATTAAGTTTCTTCATTAAGATGCGTTTGGGTTTGGGACTTCTTAACTCTGTAAGACTGTCACAGCGAGGGAAAGAGAATTTTATGAGAGAGAGAGGCTTAAGTTGATGAAGGTGTTTACCATACAAAAGCAAAGGCAAGATTCAATTCATGTCATTGTTCATTAAGATGGAACTATAATTTAATTCAAGGAGGAATATCTCTATTTGAAGGCAAAAAGAGAGTCCTTTTGCATTGTTATTAAATCCTTTCACAATTTGCCAGAAAATTTAGATTCTGCTGAACTGAAATTTTAAGGACTTCGTTAATTGAGGGAATGCACACAAGACACATTCTTAAGATTTGATTAATGCTTAAATATTTACTCATAAGATGAGAACTATGACTAATTGTCTATAAGAACTTCTCTAAGTTCATTCAACCAGTGATTAAGGGTCACAGTTGTAAAGAGAATGTTTTGACTTTGTGTGATATTCCTGTGTGGTATAATTCAATTAAGTAAGGTTGACCAGTTCACAATTTATCACAATTTTTTAATCCCTTGTAGGTGGATGCGAATAACATCTTTGCATTTAGTGTTTGCTAGGTAAAAATCGAGATCCTTATATTTCCATTAGTGGAATTGGATGGGATTTTTTACAGGATTGGAGGCGATAAGCCATATTGTGTCAATCAGTGTTAAAAATTAAGCCAACCGAACTGAGTTTGATGTAAAATTGGTGAATATTTTGTTTGGTTTGGTTTGGTACTGAAACTCGATTTAAAGCAGAAGAAAAACTCGGAAAATTTCTCAACTTTTCGTGTTTTTTTTTCAGGCATCGACTTCGTTGCTATCCTGTGAAATTGAATTTGACAATTCAAAGCTTGACAGATGATGGATGATTTTTATTTATGACACCAATGTCACCTAATTACTTGAGTCGATAAGTCAATGCCAAACCGAGTTTAGTTATAAGATAAGTCAGTTCAAGAAATGTTTCAAGTGGTTTAACTCAGTTTGATGAGCCTACTCGAGGAGATGATTGTCAATTTATAGGACCTTTACATTTGCAAACTGTTGTCTTGCATCCCACTTCTGAATTGCAAGACCTTTCTTTTGAAAATGTCTAGCTTGTTCTTCTATGTCCTCGATTACTTGAACCAATTTGGAAAGCTGTAGGTGGATAATAGTAATGGATCTTATTAGCCATTTGTTAATTAATACTTTGGTCCTTGTATGCGTGAAATGAAGGAAGTTTTATCCCACACTTCCATAGTGACATGGGACCTTTTTCTCATATACTAGTTACTAAGTCAGCTGTATCACCGCACGAAATCTCGCCATTTCAAAACCTTTTTATTTTTCTGTTTAGTCACTCGATTTCATGAGAATCAACAAGAACGAAGGTTTTTAGCACGATTAGTTTTTCGATGCCTCGAATATGTAAATAGCGATCTAACCTGCAATTCCAACGCTTGGGCCCACTATATGATTTGGCGTGGGTGCGAGGTTGGGTGTATGCTTGAATCAAAGTACTTTTTTTTTTTGGGAAAATAAAAATTGTGTGAAAAAAGTTAACATCTCTTAACGGGCTGGCTTACCCCTATTGTTAAAATATCAATACAATCGAACACGTAGTAGACGTAGAGACCCTATATTGCTTTAAAAGCACCTAAAGAACGTATAAGGGCTGATAAATTGCTAGGATCACTTGATGATTCTAAGATTTCGTGTTAAGTCAAAACATCCATTAAACTCTTCAGTCCAAATTCTTCTCTGCTACAAACTTCTACTTATACAGAAAACAATCTCTAGCTATACAAATCTTCAAATTACAGTTTAAACATTGATTTCAAAAATCCTTTAACCTCCCTGCAGTAGGTTTAGAAGGATACTTTTCTCCTCCAAATCAAAAGTAGATACAACCCAGATCAAAAAACCCTTAGAAATTCAAAGAGAATCTCTATTTCTCCTGTGACATTAGAACTTCATAGAAGTTCTCTGTGGTCTTATACTAGGTACGCGTCATAAAACCCCCAAATAAACAAACAACCGATGACGAGGACGCAAATACACTTCCAAAGGACACACCATCACTTCAAATCCATACACAACATTCGACAAAAGTACAAATTTCATCACATTGCTCATGTATCTCTTTGAAGAATCGAATTGAAGAGAGGTATACGCAACGAACATTCACAGGCAATACCAATGGCATCCGATATATACACTTAAATGGAACAACCAAAGCCACCGCAGACTCATCAAAAAGCCGCCTCCTTTTCGTCCTTCCACCCTGCTGGCGCGGCGGTGGTGGCATCAGTATATCCGCATTGGTCTTCGGCGACGCACTCTTCAAATGAAGAGATTATAAAATTAACATCGTCACGTTGCCTGCAAACTTAATTAATGCTCCTGCGAATGTGTTTCGAACGGACACATTCCTCCATACATATCCTTAATGCAATAGCACAATCGCAGAAACAAAGCGATGATGGGGGGGGAAGTACAAGGAGAGGGTCCTTTGGAATACTATGGTTGGTATTTGGAGCTTGACGCCATTCAAAGTGTATAACGAGTCGAGATCGATGTTTTTGTGCGCTCTCTAGGACCTTGATTGCATTTGTGTACACACACCTCCCGTTCCCTTGTTTTATTCTCATCATCATCATCAGCATCCCCTTCCCCATCATTCAGTCCCAAACATCAGCATCGTCATCGGTCGTCGGGATATAATTTGATTTGTCACAAATGCATTCAATGGAAATGCTATACAAACACCGAAAGGGTTGACTGACTATGTGTCGGTATTCGGGTATTTCGGGAGGGTAAAAACCATTCAACCCCCGATACCCTGCCCCAATTATTCGTGTTCATCGAAACAACACCATTTGAAGCTGATTGATTGTGGTTTGTGTGGTCCTTTCGAAAAATCCTTTTTATGAATACAAAACCCGGATATAGAAATAAAAAAAATACATCCTTTGCCCTTAAAAACTTCCAAAAAAGTTCTCTCATCACAATTATTGTCTACCCAACACGACCCACCGTTTCAGCTGACTGATGCAACGGAGTCTACCTTCACTGGGATAGGCTAGGCAACAGAACGGGCCAGGCGGGTGTTGGAAAATTTAAATAAATTAATGAGCGTAAGCCAAAAGTTTAATTCGCCCAAAGGCTATTGACTAATTGACAACTATTAGAGCGGGACAAAAAGTTTGCTCATTGAATTTGCGGTCGTTTTTGGAATTTTCAGTTTGGTTTTTGGGGGGCGATATGGCTGTATGGTATGGAGCGACCAACGGTTACGGCAAACCTAACGGGTTAAATGTGTCTGAATGCGGGTGGTGTATATACGGAGTCTGTGTATAAATTTGGTGTTCATTTGGTTAACCCAAAACGACGACGAATATTCCACGAATTCGGCAAAATTCTACCAAATGGTTTGTCCTTTTTTTTTTTTTTTGTATATTGTGTGGGTCGGCGGCGGCGGCGCGCGGTGGGTAGTTGGTTGGTTAGTTGGGCTTCAGATTCCCCTTGACTAAGTTTGAAATATATCTTTTGCTTTTGGAATTTCTAATGAATCCTTGAAGGATAACACAAACTACTCGTAGTCTTGGTAGATGGTATGTTGTGTGTGTGTGTGTGTGTAGACACCAAGAAGTGAAGAAGAGGCGAAGAATATAAAGGACAAAGTTTGGTATTTTAGAGTTCATTAAAGTTCGGTGAAAACTGGGCCATGTGCTGTGACCCAAGATTGACATTCATTGAACCGAAATGGTGGATTCCAATAATAATAATTTTTTTTTTTTTTTGAATCAAAGATGTGACTTAGATTTAAATGGAGATGATTATTGAAGAAGATTGATTGTGACTTTGGAATTTTTGACTCGAGGAAGAAAAGAAAAAAATTAAACGGGTAAGTTTAAATTTTCGAATAACTTTGGTTACTAAAAACACGTTTAAGATATTATTATTCGAAGGTTAGAAAAACACCTAACTTTTAGATTACTAAGGTAAGCATTGTTCTTCAAACTATACGCACGCTTCGTATAACAACTGATTAAGCGCTAACGACCTTAGGCTATGGAACCCCGATGAAGATTCGTTTCTGGAATACAAATAACCTTCTCGCATATGATACTGCAGGTTCCGAAAACTCTAGATTGCTTCAACTTCATCTTAGGAATAAGAGTATGTTACTACTATAATCCAGAAAAGCATCTGGAAGCATCCAAGAATCAGGGACTGTACTCAACAACCTGATTTTGTGGGAGTCTCTAGTAGACAGGATCATGAAACTAAGATTTTGGTATAAAGAAAGTGAGTTGCGGTACACCATTTGACAGTAATACGCTCCAACTAATCGTAAACAAAAAGAGAACAGAGATCGGATTTGATGCAACAATTGCTGCAATCGCGGCGAAAATATAAGAGGAGTGGAAAGAACGATGCGAGTCTGAAAATAGAAGTCAATCAATTGATAGGCTCATTTGAGACGAAGCTGAATGGGGTAAGCAAAATTACGGCAAATCGGTTTATAACGTCTCACAGTTCTTCAATTTACACTGATTTTACTGATACAATTAGTAAATGCAATAAGCCCCTCCTGCCAGTAAAGACTCTCCTACCCCACCTTCTTTAATTAAGTCAGGAGAACATCGTACCGAAGATGCTGGAGAACCAAGAGTGATGGAAGCAACTAAGTGCGTATCTGACCCAGCTACTAAAAACTAAAAAAACAGCCAGTTCACCAATAGATTGAACCCACTTTTTAAATAGGACCTCCATTTGAAGTATTTCGGCCCCGAAATGGGTGATTATTGAAACACTTTCGGAGGTTTAGCCGATATGCCAAGTTTGCAATCTAAAGAAGAGCCTTGTGACCGCTAAAAAAACCATCTCTGCCTGTAACCATCAAAATTTTCTCCCCCCAAAGCCACCTTAATACTGTATTTATTGCAAATCTTCATTATCTGCATTTACCTACCCAATAAAATAATCCCCTTAAAGGTAAATAAAATCTTTTTTGACAAGCATTAAAATTAAAAGCTACTTTTCAAGACTTAGAACTTTTATGAACTCGAAAATCTTTCCAAAAACTGCGTCCTTATCGCAGGCTTTTCCTTTATACCTTTAAGGAAACACCACTTGTAAATTGAATTTATGTCTTCCAATTAAAATTATTTCACGGATCCTTAAAATAGTCCTTACTCGCTGTCTCATTCTTACCTAAATGTTTTCAATTTTTTTTTTTTTTTTTTATATAATTTCCAGAAAAGCGGAACACAATATAGCAAAGTTTGTTTTCTTTTATTACAACTTTGACCTTAGGCTCTGCTGCCTCACAAAATTGTTTGGGGAGAAAATCGTTACGATTTTAATCTTCATTCTATACTATATTCCAATCTACAATCTTCTAAATTGGCCACTTGCAGAGGGTCCTTTAATTTTACTTTTTTTTTTATTCTTTATTCAGTTGTTTTGTTGTTGTTGTTTTTGTTGGTGGAAAAAAATCCCGACCTAAATAACAACTACTTGGGAGTTTTATTTGTGTGTTGGCTGTTAGGTAAATTAAGCCAGCAAAACACTTAAAATCCTTACCCGCAGGGGGCGTGAGTATAGCAGAAGTACCTCGTAGTAGTATGTAGTAGTAGCAGTAGTAGTAGGGGGAGTAGGAATAAGGAAGCTCTTAAGGATTACGTCTCGTTATGGAACCGTAAACGGTGTCACTAGTCCAGTGCTATAATTCTTTGCACATAATCCTGTAAGCTGGGAGGGCAAAGTGGAACTCGTTTTTCTTTCATTTATTTTTATGACTCTATCCCCTTCATAGATTTGCCCTTTCTATCGACATCTGCTCCTCAGAGTTACACTAATATATAAAATGAAAAAAATAGGACTTTTTTGCACTCACTGTGAATAGCTGTTACTGTAACTTCGTCTGCAATGACGAAGAGAGAAAGGATAACGATGCGATAGCAGGAAGGAACTACGCTACCTAACACACTGCGAGAGATGCCAATAACTATTTGCCAAAGAAGAAGTTTTTCTTCTACCTTCACTCGCTTACTCCAACTCTTCTCTATACTCTTGGTCTCCGCTGTTATCCTTGCTAACTTTTACAGCGATTTAATGACTTCCTTTTCGGCACACATTATCCTGCGTCAGACAAATCAACTGTGTTGGCGCATTTCTGGGAGTTGGAGTAACATAACAAACGACGACGACGTATTTTTTTTTGTTCCTACCTTTTCGTCCTGATCGTCCTTCTCACAGTCACCGTCATCATCATCATCATCGTCAACATCATCATTATCGTTCGAATTGGGATTCGGTTTCAGAAGAGAAACTGATACGGATACGAATTGGGCTTGAAAATGGAATTGGGCTTCAACTGCAATGGATGGGATTTAAATTTACGACTTGTGTTACCACCAGTCTTTACGAGGACTTAACCATCGAGGATAGATTTCTTTCTTTGCTTGTTGTTACTTTTCTGCTATTTTTTTTTTCTTCTTGTTGTTGTTGTTATTATTGTTGCTGGTTGGTTTTTCTGCAGGATTTTATTTCAACGGTTTTTATTCGATTTTAAGATGAGAAGAATGAAAACGATATTGCAGAGGATATAGAGAGAATTGTAAACGGGACTTTACGTTCAATAAATATTGCAATTAAAATAAATTGGCAATCGAGTTGGAAAAAAATCGCTGAACTCATTGCGAGGATTTTTCTTTTATGGCAAGGTATGAGAGGGTAGAGGTTGGGATAGAATTATTTTGGGTTAAGGACTTGTGGGCATGTGCATGGACGAAACGAGATGGTTATTCATCTTTTAACAGCTGACGAATTGGATTAAATGGTGAGACGATGGGTTCATACAAATGGTGAACTGTTTGGGTGATTAAAGTGTCTAGACCACGGATTTTACTGCAAAATGTCAGTTTTATTTGAATTAATTTTTCCAATTTATGAGTATTTTTAAAATAATTTGGCCATTTCTTTTACTAATGGTTGGTGTTGCGAAGAAATCTGTTGGGTTTAGAGATAAAGAGATTTTTTTAAGTTAATTCTTGATTTCTTGGAGTAATTCGTTGAATGTTTAGGACTACTTTGGAATTTTTTGAGAAATTCAAGGATTTTTAAGAGTAATTCGCTGATTTCCTATATTAATTTGTTGATTTTTTTTTCTATATGCTGAAGAATTCTGTTATTTTTCAAGCAAATCTAAAGATGCGGGTGAAATTAATTTGATTACTCAAGTTCTGTTGATTTCCTGGAATAATTTGTTGATTTTCTGGTATAATCCAATGAACTACTGAAGAAATTTACTGATGTCTTGAAAAAGTCCGTGGATTTTCAATAACAATTTGTGGTTGCTAAAGTATTCTCCGCATTTTGTTGGTTATCAATAATTTTCTACGATAACGCGACCCGATGCTTCAGTAAGTGGCTGATTCTTTGAATATATTTGTCAATTTACTTGAGAAAGGTTGATTGCGCGATTAAACTGCTGATTTCTTAAAGTACTTCTGTTGACTTTGAATATTTTTGGGACTTTGACACATCTTTGCCGTTATTCTTTTGAAACTTTTTTTTAACTACAACTACGAGTATCACTATTCTTAAATACATAGTATAGTACACATCCTTACATCCTTGGAATATACTTCATGGTTCCTCAAAATGTTTGCTTCTATTCTTGCAAAAGTGTATAGAAGTTCATGTTTAACTGTTGACCGTCTTCTTCCCCTATGACATGCCATCATTATTTTAACGTATGTCATTAAATCAAGGTTTTTCGCACAAAAAAATAAAAACGTCAAAAGTTTTAACATCATTATCATTTCGCAGAAACTCTCATCACTTTCATCTTTCATGTAAATAAAAATAATAAAACACACAAATTCTCAGTAATAACATTACAAAACAAATTTGCTTTCAACCTTAACTCACATACATATGTGCACTTGCAGTTTGTTAAGCGCGAAAATTTCGCTAGAAAAATAAAAAAAATCCGCAGAAAAAAAAACTGACTTTCTCTCATTTTTGTATGAACAGAAATAAAAAAAAAGAAAATAAAATTTTGCAACTTGCATTAAAAACAAATTCCATGAATTAAAGACAACAATTTTGCACCTTCGCGTTGAGTGAGAGATCCTTTCAAAAAAAAAAAAAATGTTGATGTTCTTAACTTTTCTCTTGATAACCCTGACTCCCCTTCAGCGTAACATCAGCAAACTTCACAAAATCCTCTTACATAAATCCTTTTGTGTTGAAAAATAAAAAAAATAAATTTAAACAAATTTACTTTTGCATTTACATTTTACACATCTTACACTCGGTTGGCGAAATAATTTCGCACACACTCCTCGCCAAGTCTATAGGAATGCTGTTTTTTGTTGTTTTTTTTTTTTGCATCCCTAAAGGACGAATATAGAAGATATGTGCGTTTGTTTATAATCGTTGCTCCTTTTGAGCGCTTAACGAGGTGAATACAGCATTGGAAGAATAATAAAAAAAAAGAAAGTTTAACAACAACAACGAAAAAAGGCGCATATATTCATGCAGCATACACATTAACGAAGGACAATGCACCCCTGAGCCACATTCATAAGTTCATATCCTTTTCCATCAAAGTGAAAAGTTAAAAAAAAATAAAGTTTTACTTTTCAAAGTAATTGCATTTACTTAGCACAAGCCAGCCTATTGTATAGTCTAAGGTCTCAAAGGACCTCTCTCTAAGAAAACATAGGTTCATTAAGAGCACAACCCCCACCCCACCCCATCAATCCTTAATACAGATGCGGCGACCACATCATGACATGGCCAGGGCCACCCCCTCCATCAACTTTTAGAAATCTAAGTGTATAGGCTTTTTAGTTGATAAATCTTCACCAAATAAATGGCGACTATATAGCGGAACATCCTTACGATGATGTCCTGGCACGACACACACAAAAAAAAACAAGATAAATGACAGAGTATTGTGAGTGATCCAAGAAGGAGAATATGCTGATGACAAGCAGCGAAGTCCTGAACAACTTTGGTTAATGTTTTCCCGAAGATTTCTTTTTTTCTTTAGTTTTCTGCCCCCGCTATTCAGTTTGGACAGAAGGTCGGTCATACATAATGGAACAACTACAACCCGTAGTTGTTGTATAGTTGATGGTTTACGAGTTTAATGTATTTTCAATGCAAGGACTTTTGGTTGTACGACACAACACAGCAAACTCTTATAATATTACCCACCAAGGAACACAAATCTCATTTGTGTTACACTGGAATCGGTAATGTTGTTTTGGTTGTTGTGTTGTTCTGTTCCACCATCACGATGATTGATGGATTTTACATTCCAAGAACCAGGAGTGTGTTGCGTCGAATGGTGACTCAGTGGATTATACTAGAATATACAAACAACCATCAGGAGCGTAGTTCTTGTATGTTGAGAAATTCAAAAAAACTAAAAGAGTGTTAGCAAAATATTGGATACGCGCCTGTAAAAATACCAACATGCCGCCTACTCGTGCCGTGCCGCCAGAGTATATCTAAAATCTAACCAAAGTAAATTGTTGGGGCGGGTAGCATAGAGTGAGTTGTTCTGTCAGTTAGTCCTGTGATATTATCCTTACCCTTGGATAAATCTTTTTTTGATTTTGACATCATCATCATCATCATCATCGTCGTGATCGGTCGTGATGCGGTTAAAATTGAAAGTGAATTAAAGCAAACGAGGGCGAATGCATTGAAATGTTTCCCAAGGTAAAGAGTAAAAAAAAAACAAAAAACTTCAAAATCAATAACTTACTTTTTAGATGAAATTAAAACATAAACATCCAAGTTGAAACCAAAATACATCAAATTGGGGACAATATAGTATTTTTCTCTTTTTATCACTTGCGTTTTATAAGTTTTTCTCTTTTTAACAGACAGCACTTGAAGATAAGATTTTTTGACATGCGGTACTTTAATATAATAAACAAACACTTCTATCGATCACTAATAGGGAAACCGATTCGATTTCTCGAAAAACTGACGATAAAATAAAATAATTAAAATATTGACATGAGAAAAATAGAGAATCTTATTTCTTTAAGGAATTAAAGTAGAAAAAAATTAATAAATGAACCAGTAGCCAAGATGATTAAAGTTTAGAAAACCATTAAGAGACGAGAAAGTAATCGAACGAAAGCAGCAAACACTGCGATATTTTTTATTCCTTAAAATTTTTTTCTCGATGATTTTTATTAGAAATTTTATACCAAAACAATTTGTATTATAAAATAATTTTGTAAATAATAAAAATAAAAACGAAAAAATCAGAAGAGCACTTCAATTCAACTGATGACCACATTGTGCATTGAGGCACAAACATTGAACAGCAACAGCTGCATCTCTTTCTCAAAAATTACGGTTTTTCTTTCATGTAAATTTGTAGGCTGTTTCACTTTCGCACGTGCTAAGTTCAGTTAATTCGTAATTCTTATTCACCATGACAATAAATTAATGATTGCGATAAATAGAGTTGAAAATAAAAATTAAATGGACCAGTGAGTCGCACTAACTTGCTGATACAGTTTAGCCCACTTTAAATTATAAATTTTCTTATATTTCGCATAACTTAACTTGTGACAAGAACATGTTAGTAGGAAAACAGAAAACATATCGTATCGAAGGGTTATATTTTAAAGCGCTTAAATGGGGTGTGCAATTTTCTAAACAAAATATTTGAAATAGAAACAAAATAAAATGCACGACTGGATCGCACGAACTTGCTCTTGTAGCTCAAAATTACATTATATTGAAAAAAAAATAAAAAAAAAAATCATTTTTTTGTTAATTTATTATCAAAACTTATTTTGTTTTGAAAAACTTAATACAAAATACTTTTTAAAATGACGAAAACGACCTGGTGACAAGTTTTGAACGAAATTAGTTGAGCCAGTAATAATATAATACGGAAAAACTTAAAAATAATGAAAAATTTCCCGAAAATCGTGTTTTT
Source organism: Meliscaeva auricollis (assembly GCA_948107695.1). Taxonomy (NCBI): domain Eukaryota; kingdom Metazoa; phylum Arthropoda; class Insecta; order Diptera; family Syrphidae; genus Meliscaeva; species Meliscaeva auricollis. The sequence goes on from OX403619.1 coordinate 3,521,380, forward strand.
CATGTTTCCGTTATTCGTATTGTTTGGGAAAAACTAAAAACGCAGTATTGTTACAATCACCATTGACATAACATACACCAATTTTGATTAAAATTTTTGTGTGTGCTTTCGTTAGTAGGGTCATACTTTTTTTTTTAAATGAAATGTTTTTAAAAATTCTACTAACGGTACCTCCCATAGAACCGTTTTTTTTTTCATTTTTGACTTTCTTTTAAACAACTGAACCAATTTTGATGATTTTTTTACGAAAACTTCTTCACAAGCTCAAAATTATTTGATATCAAAAATTTCAAAAAAATAATTTTTGGAGTTTTTAAAAATCTTTCAAACTTTTTTTTTTTGAAAAGTCACTGTTTTTTTTTTTAATTTTGGTTCTAGATATGCAATAATACTATCCCAAAAATGGCATACCAACTAAATTTTTAAACCAGCTTTGAGTATTTCTATATAGTATAAAAAATTATTTTTTTTTTAAACGGCTGTAACGATTTTCAATTTTTTGTCTTTCTAAAAATTCATCTTTTTTTTTTTAATGACATCAAATGGCATACGTAGTTTGGAGCTCAAAACAATTTAAGAAGCTGTTTATGTCATTTTAGTTTTATTTCTTAAAACATTGTAAAGGAATCTTAAACGCCCACAGCAACTTTGACCCTAAGAGCAAGTACGTGTGACCCAGTCGTGTATTTTATTTTTTCTCGTTCATAAAAATAAATTCTAAAAATTTTATCAATATACTTACAGCCGTTTTCGAAAAACCAAAAACTTATATATGTGGGCGTAGCAGTAGGTGGTTACAAAATAGTTTACAATAAATTTTCGGATCTACTAAATTTGCCAAGAAAATTTTATAAGAATTGGCGGAGACGAGACTAGAATTTTAGTTTTGTACAGATCAAATAGTTTTTCTTAAATTGTTTGTGAAGAAATCAAATGGCAAGTAAGGTGTGGAGACCAAAATCATTGAAGAAGTTGCACAGATAATTTAAATTTTTTGTTTTCAGATTTCTTACATAAATTAAAACATTAAAAAAATTTATGTGATCATAGAAAATAATTCAACATTCAAAATGAAAAAAAAAAAAATTGAAAAAAAATAATAAGTATTACCTATGAAGTTCCAGTTTTTTTTTTTTCAAAATTTCGGTTTAAAAAATATTTTTTTCAAAAAAATTAACTTAATTCAATTTTATTTGATACGTTTGAAACTTAGTAAATAGTCATTTAGTAAGAATTTTTTCTATTTTTTTTTTTTTTTTGGGGTTTAAAAAAAATGAAAATTGCTTTTTTCTATTCTGAAAACTCACTTTTATGAAAACGAGCCTGATTTTTATAAAGATTTTTATTTTTTGAAAATTGTATAGGTAGGTCAGAAGAAATTATTTGTGGACAAAGAGTGATACGTGTGAATTTAAATGCTGCAAAAATACTAACTTAAACATGTTTGTCTGCTCACGTAACCTTCTTCCATAAAACACACTGATCAACTTAACCTTAAAGGGACCACCTAAACTAAATTACTCTGTTTACTCAAATAATATTTAAAGTTTCCAAAGGTAAAATGGATATCTTCCAGGTAAATAAAACACACAACATGCTGCCTTAAATTCCCCAAAGGTTGACATTTCATGATTTTAATGACTTCGAACCTTTTCCTAGGAAACAAAACAACAAAAATAAAAATAAAAAGACTCAAATTTGCAATAATTCTAAATTCTAAATTATTTTCTTAGAAATCATTTCCCACAACGAGAAACCCAATTTAACTTTATCTATTTATCTTAGCTAGCCCAAAGGACCACAAAAAGGTCACTTAAATCCGCTTAAAATCTTAAAATCCTTTCCAAAAATCTGTTTCTCTGCCATTTGTTCGTAAATAAACAAAAATATATACACTATCAACTAGGCCCCAACTTTAAAATCAAAAAAATTATAAGAGAGGCGTGCGTGCGTATACCCTTTAAACTCCAATTTATAACCGAAGGTGTCTCCTATACCCATCATCAGAAGCCGTCTCTCTGTCCCTATAGTGGAGGACGAGCAGGGGAGAAAAATATATAAAACAATTGTCACTCTAACCCAATTAAGTCCTTTGTGTTGTGCTTGAGAGGAAAAATTATTACCCAACAACTTTTCATATTTACTTTTGGAATAATTGTCAACATGGCAAATTCCTTCACCCGCAAGTAATTAAGGACTCAACTCAAACCCTTTTTTTTTGGGACGAAGTTTTCCCACAGAAATCCTTTTCTCATTCTCTCTTTCTCTAATGTCACACAGTGAGAGACAGCCAGATAATATTGTATACGGAGAAGAACGGTAGAAGACGATCCAAAGGATTCAGGACGAAGACCATCCGGGCTTGAAAGTTTATACATTTCGCTCTGAAAATAAGAGCCTCGTTAGGAATGTCACACATTCATGTAAAACAAAGCAATTAGCACACACAAAGGCATGTTGTTAACACACATACTCGCACTTGCAGAGCACCCAAGGAGCCCAAGACCTCATTTTATTCTCATCATATATAATTTATCCTTGAAGGCGACGACGACCAACGCGACGGCGAAGGGTGCGCTCCTCTCTTGAATTTCGGTCATCTTTTCTTCACAACGGATTGGAATTTCTAATAACAACATTCGCTTCTACCGCTACCGCCCGTCGTCGTCGGTGGCGTCTTCTTCTTTCTTCTAACTTTAGACAAAATATCCTTGTGCCGTTCGTCCTTGTTGGTGGTGTGGAGCATAAATTTCACAAAACCCCTTTCCGAGAAGGAATTCCCAATCCGCTCTCGGTGATGATGAGAAAGAAAACATAAAATTACAAGACGAAAAAGGTCCTTCCTTATAAGAAGCTATGCTTGTGTGTGGAATAGGAATCCTCAACCCATGCGGTAGTGGGAGCTTCTTTGGCCTGATTATCACAGTAACGGGTTTTTGTGCCAGGACGCGCAATCAAGAGAAACAATTTCACCCAAAGCTTTCTAAAATGAGCGGCAAATTTCAAATTAAGGATCATAAATTAAATTAAATTGAAAATCCTTGTGTGACATTTTTGCCCCAAAGGGACCGCCAAAGAGGGGTGGTTTGGGGGGGCGGAAGCAGTAAGTGGTGGCTTGCTTTGGCTTCGGCAGAAGCTTAAAGAGGTGCAAAAAAATCATTGCCATTGTATTTCTGTGGAATGTGGCATTTTGTCAGGCTCGGCAAGACTTGAGTAGCGAGGAGAACAAAGTGTCCTATCGTTTGGATATAAAACGGGTCGTTCTAAATTTACACATATGTGTCAGTCATCAACGAAATGAACGGAGCGGAGCGGTCTGGGGAATGTCATAAATTAAGCAGCACAAGCAGTTCCGGCTTTTTACGGCAGCGTTACTGTGTGTCAGCCATGGAAATTATTGGTCGTAAATAGATGTATTTTGTACAAGTGTAGAGGGCGCCCTCGTCGTCGTCCTTTATGTTTGAAAAATATAGAGAGTCAGCCAACGAACACAAAAAAAAATAAAACTCAAAAACAAGGTAGGCACTGAACACCTTGGCGCACAACCCCTAAATCACTTTAACGAGTCGGTGCAAAACGGACAGGTGATGCCGGTCTGTAAGTTCGTACATACGTAGAGTCTGAGTTACCAGAGAATCCTGGGGTCTCAGAGGGGAGAAGGGGGGGGGGTCCTTTTAGGAATGTTGTTTTACAGCCGTTTAACATTTAACAACCCTAGCAGTCTGACTCGACGTAGCGATCCGTTTGATATGTTCGCTGGGGCAGTTGCCGCTTGTCAGGTCAAACAACTTGTAATTTGTGAAGGACGAAACTACCACCGAGAGCCAAGTGAGCTGCGGCGCAGAATAGGTGCACGAAAAAAAAAGTAACAGGCAACGGAATTCATGACTTTGGTAGAGTATCTACAATTTTCTGCGGCCATCAATCCCCATGTTGCAACAGTAAATCAAATTGTTTTTTTTTCTCATTTCTTGTTTTGTTGTGTAAGAGTGTATAGGTATGTGAGAGAATGGAGGACCTTTTTCTTTAATGTTTCGTTTCGAGTTCAGTTGAGTTCTGTTTGATTTGATATGGAACGCAGTATGAGAGAAAGGAGAGAGTTAGTGGGGGTAGAGTCCAGTATAGCAGTGAATTCTGCATAATGGAGTGGAAATGTCATTTCGAAAAGTTGCATTTATTTATTACTTCATGGTTGTTGCTTTATTTTTGTATTTTTTTGAGAGTGCGAATGTGTGTATGTTTTGTTTGTTTTTGTTGGAAGAAAGGAATGACATGAATTACTGTTGTTTCGACGTCAAATGAAGCATATGTGGGTGACAATTACTGCAGAGTAGGATATGACATTTTTGTATATTCGCTTAATGTCATTAAGCGAGTTTTCATAATAAATGCGAAGTAGAAAGAGAGGATGGGATGGGATACCTATGGCAAAGGCAAAAATGCAAATCAGGAGAAGTAAATTTAAAGCAAAATTTCCATCAAAATTATGAATTATGAGACTTGTGTCATCAATGCTGTACAGGAAAATATGAGAGTGGTTTTAGGGCGATCTTTATTTTCTTTTTAAACGTCTAGAGTGCCAATAATTTTTTGAGAAAAAATTATTACCAGGATATGGATGGTGGAAAAAATTAGAAAAAAAGGTAAGGGAAAAAATAAATTGCCTACCAACAGATTGGTGGAAAGAGGGTGGATGAGCGAAAAAGTGGAGTAGGCGTCAAAAGTCGTATTTCTTTACGATTTATATCGAAAAGTAAATGTCCAATCTAGGTACAAAAAGCTTATTTAAAAGTCGTGGTTGGCTTAATGATCTCCAACTTTCATTATGATATTTTTTAATGTAACCTCAAAAATATTAGAAAAAAAGGCAGAAACGATTTTTCCTCATTTTCACAAAAATAGTTGAATTTTGATGAAACTTGTTTTTAACTTACATTGAAGTGTATGTTAAATTATTATTTTTTGTTTTTTTTTTGACGAATTTAATTTGATAAAATAGCATAATTCAAATCCAAAAAGTTGACAAAAAATTTTGAATTTTTGAAAATTTTGAGATAAATTATTTTTTGTTAAATTCTCTTTTTTTAAGATTAAGTAAAAAATAACACAGTTATTGTGGAAAAATTGTAAAAAATTGGAAAAAAAAACGTATTTTTCTGATAGATTGTTCCGTAAATGACCATATTTTTGGCCAAAGTTTCATCAAAATCTTTTTGTAAAAGAAAAAAAAAAAAAAAACAAAATAATTCGTTTTTGCCATTTTTCTCAATATTTTTGAGGTTATATTAAAAATTATCTGAACAAAAATTGTAGATCTTTTTACTATCTTCAAAATTTTATTAAGCTTTTTTCAACAGGAGGTCTTCTTTTATTAGAAATCGTAAAAAAACACGATTTTCGACGCCCACCCCCACTTTCGCCCACCCATGTTTTCCCTTTGTCTACCATTTATCCAACACCCTTAAAAATCGATCTGCCAATAATTTGTTCAACTTTTTGCCCTCTAAAAAGCTGGATTATAACTAGTATAAATGTTTATAAATCAAAAAGAATAAGTTAAGGAACCTATACATCAAATTAATATTTTTACTGATATCAGAAGTGGTATATCTGTTTATCAATAAAAAAATCAAATTTTTTTATGTTAGATGTTTTAAACAATACAAAACCTGTCGTTTTGAATTCAAGTCAAACAACTTTTATATTCCTCATCGATAGCCAAAAAGGCAGAGTTTCCAAAAGATTTAGGTGAAGAAAAGAAAGCAGATTTGTTCAATTTTGTTCAAATTCAATTACGAATTTCTTTTGTGGCTAATACCGATTTGGATGTTCACCAACCCAAAAAAAAAAATGATATACAAAAAATGGTATAAGCAGAAGCATTCTTGAAAAGTTTCCAAAAACTCAAATTGATCATTGTCAGCCCTATTTAGGTAACTTTCCCTTTTTTTTCTTGTTGTTCAATTTAAAATTTGTCTTCCAGGACCATTATCCTACTTCAAAAAAAAAAAAAAACCTTATATTCCTACCTAACCGTCATTATGTTGTTTTCCCTTCAAATCATTTAACCCCACACAGAAAGAGATAACAAAATAAATTTAATATTTTCGATAATTTTTACAATTTTCAATCAATTTCGTCCTTTGAAAATCACAATTGATGGTTCCCTCGAAGAGAAAAAAATATTGTAAAAAAAATTACCGATCCCAATTCATGATTATCTCTTTATATCTGAACCCAATATACCTATCCCCCACACATACAAAAAAAAAAAAAAAAAACAAGCCCAATCAGAAAATGTGACTAGAGAAAAAAAAATCACAAAATTTATCTTTATATACAAAGAAAAAACCACTTCCTTCCAGGAGATAAACTTCGCGTACCACACAAAGGACGACAACGACAAAAAGGATTCAATTTTCAATGTATCAATCTATCGCCCAGACACATCTCTCTCTCTCTCTTTGCTAGATATAGCAGGACAGGTCCAAAAAACCGACACGAAAACGAATGAAAATCCTTTCCTCCCGCGTGTGTTTTGTTGCTCTGCGTATAAAAGTTTTCGTTTATCCTTGAATTATATCCTTTTAAACTTGACAATAGACAGAGGACACACAGAGTCAACAACACTCAGGTCTCTCACCAACAACAACACCGACATAATCATAAAAATAAAAATAATAATGAATACCAACCAACCCACAACAACAACAACAACAACACAGAAAAAAAAGGACCAAAGGACGAAAATGAAAAAAAAAAAAAAAAAATTGAGAAATAAAATAAATAAATTTAGCCAATAAGGACAATAAAACGAAAAAATAAAAATAAAATAAACAAGAATAGAGTCCTTGGTCCACACCATTAGAATGGGACTTTTGGGGAGTTAAAAAACTTTTTTACACTTGATGATGTTGGCAAAAGGTAAAAGTTAGCTGGCAACAAATAACGGATGAAATTGTTTAGTCCTTTTTTTTTTTTCATTCGCATTCCCCATCTCCTGCTTTAGGTTGGTCGCTTAGTTTTGTCTCTACTTTTGTAACAATAATGATATCCATGCCGGAGCACACCTCTTAAGAGGAAGGACTCGCACTTGCTTTGGTAGAGGAAGCTGCTGCTGCTGTCACTTCTCACACACAAACAATTCTAATGGACTAAATCTAAGGATTCACCGATGATGTCCACCCGCGGGGCACTTAAAATGAGGAAATGAACGAAGTAGCAAAAATATTCAACAACAAAACTCTGGATTGGAACCAAAATAAGAGGACCAGGAGAGCAGAAGCATCAGAGAAGTAAATGCTGAAGAAACAACAACAACAAAAGCGATTTTTTTCTTTTTCTTGATTTCAAGAAGGAAGTAGAAAGTTTAACAATAAATTTCCTTCCCCAGTATAAAAGAAAGAAATGTCCTTCTACTTCTTTTTCAGTGCTAGGGAGAAGTATGGGGTCCAAACTCTCCTCCAGACACACACAAAGCAGCTAATGGAGCAGCAACATGGTAATGGAACGGGACACAGTAGCAATCTTTTTTTCTTAGTTTAGTTTCGAGATGGTGATGGGAAATGGGAATGGAAGGTCCTTAGAATAATCGGCCGGTCCATCAATGACGATGGGGCTAAGAATCATTAAAACTGACACAGGAATGAGAGGACCAAGGATAAGAGGGTTTTCTTCTTAGTTTTTTTTTTTTGTTTGCTGCTTAGGTATACTTTTCACAGGATAAGGTTTTTCTACTGCCTTCGCCGCTAAACGAAGAGAGTGGGTGGCGATGAATGGATATTAAATCTGAACAAAGTTGGGAAATTACAATTTCTTGAAGTTATTACACCGGTTTTTTCCACCGACACCATTTCGGAAAATCCCCTGCAGTATCAGTATACCAGTACCAGTACCAGTACCACACCGAAAACGACAGCTACCGCGTCACTTAAACAGGTTGTTCCATAGAAGGACCAAATGGACTTGTTGTAAAGGTAAAGAGGAAGAGAATAATATAGAAGAAGAAGAAGAAGAAGAACGACAACGATGAGAGAAAACTTAAGAAAATCTACTGCAAATGAAGGGCGGGCGCCCGCCCTGGCGATGAAGACGACGACGACGATGAGTATGACGATGAGAACGACAAAGAAGTCTCTGAGTGGATTTTTGTCTTAAGTCAGTTATCCTTGGGTTCATTACCTGAGAAGTTTTCCTTCTCTTCGGTTTATTCATTGAGTGCTCAAGGCTTCTTAGCACCGTATACCATCAAAACCAACATCTTCTACTATATACTAGTGTGTGTGTGTGTGCTTGGAGTCTAGGTGAGAAAGTGAATCAACAAATTGTTGTTGAAGAAATTTTCCTAAGTTGGTAATGACAGTTGGCTTAAAAGATGTGACGGGCGAGAACATTTTTGGATTGGATAGGCAAATGGCGAACACTATAGCAGATAGGAAGAGGGTTCAAGGGTTAAGAGATGCACATGCAGAATAAAGGTATACCTAACCTTTGTTGACGGATTTTGAAGAAGTTTGCGCTCGGACTTAAATGGAGGATGGGAATGACTTTTGAGAACTTGTAGAAATGCATATAAAGTAGGAGTCAAGGAGTTTATTGTCGTTGACAGATCGGTTTGCTGGGGTTTTGAACTAATATCGTGGTGGTCTATATATTCAAAGAATAAAATATACTGACATTGAAATGCTAAATGAGAAGTGAGGTGGTAGTGGTAGGTATTTGAGAGAGGAAGCAATTAGGAACTAAGCAAATAGATTACCCGCGGTGTTTTGCGAGAGTTTTTGTTGACAATCATGTTGTAATTGGGTTTGAATTATTAATGGTGGACCTTTTAGATATTTTAATGATAAAGTTAATGTATTTGCATCTGAAAACTAGTGCCATCTCTAAGTTTTAGATGTCAAAATATATGTTAACAAAGTTGTAGTCAATTTAACCAACATTTCCGATGAAGATATCTTCGATATTTTCGATGAAGATATCTTTCTGAGGTAAAAGAAGAAGAACATTATGTTTCCAAATAAATATTTCAAAATCTGGTACAATCAGGTCACAGTTACAAAAAAAGCCTCAGAACAATCATGTTTTAATCATTTCTCTTCAGGATTTGAATCATGTCCAAGGTTTTTTTTTCAACTGATCCAACTGCCAAACAAATCATTCATCAAAAAAAAAAAAAACCTGCACCAATTCCCTCCCAAACCTATTTGTTCTGCCACCCCAATCAGAAGATTAAACCATCGCATCCACAATTGGAGCCAAAAATTTAAAATTGTGCAGATTACGATTTCTAAAAATTATAAATTCGTTCAGAGATGTACTCCTTTTTTTTCTATGGCTGATGTTCTGCATCACATCAAGATATAACCCTGATGTGCATTCGAAACAAAAGTGAAGGTTGAAGGCGGATAGATACCCTTCATATCCATCCATACACAATGTATCCTCAATGCCATCATCATACATATGATGTCGGCTAAGGCCGCAGTTATGACGTTGGCGCTGATGCTGATACTGTTATTCTCTGGCTGCCATATATATGATGATTGCTGGAGAGCTTCTATAACCCCATACTGATGCTGCTGCTGCTGCTACTATATAAATTGCTTTGGCTCGGCGATAGTGATGTAATCACATCGCATTCCCAAACAAAACAGCATTATGTAAGATTTAATTAAAATTAATTACATTAAGTGCATCCATATCCTTTGCGCTCTTCTCGTTCATTTTTTTTTTTTTTTTTTGTTTATCTGTGTGAGTGTGTCTGTATATTTGTATCCTTTTACTATGCGGTTCAGTTCGGGAGAAAAAAAAAAGAAGAATTATGCACTGAAACATAGCCCCACTTGGCATCAGGAACCCACCCTACACCTACAGCCACCATCAAACCATCATCAACATCGTCATCTAAAAATAAAATTAAAATAAAATAAAAATATATCCTTTTCAATCTGGTACAACTCTAAGGATTGGCCAACTACTCTATGAACACACCCCGCTCATCACTCCTCCACAAAACAGCTACAGACACTATACCAGACAAACACATCCTCGGCGAAATTGCGGGCGGTAATTCCAGCTTTTTATCCCTACACTCTACTGCCTGCACCACTGTGGAATCCATCCAAGTGCGAAATCAAAAAAAAAGGATACAACGAAAAAAAAGGAAAATATTGCTCAAAAATATATATTTTTGCTCTCAATCCTGGACCCGGACATGGCTGATGAGGAGGAAGGACTCCCCTTCCTCTATGGCACACGGAACGGGAGTTACAACTAAAAACCGGAAATCCAAATTAAATTCACTCAGCGAGTTCGCTATTTTTAAATTAATCAAAGTATGTCCTTTTCAAACATTCACACTCACACTCGCCGGCTTATATGGGACAGACATCAATCAAAAACGAAATGATATCGCCTTGCCTCTGAGAAATTCACTAACTCATTCCAGCAATCCAGCCTACATCACGCACGCATACCAGATCCTTTCGAATTATTAAAAGCCAAAAAGGATTGGTGGGTGATGTCCTGGCTGCATGCGTTCATAGCGCAGCGCAGGATATTAATACAAAGTCGTTTATAATTTAATTGTTAACCCTTTGCGGCTATAATGGATCCAAGGGCTAAAAAGGTCGACACTCAGTTTCAACACACACACACATAGACTTACACCCACCCATCAAGTTCACAGGAATAGTGTACGAGGCTATCAAATGGACGAACGGACAGGAGGCTAGGATCCAGAATATAACAAAGGCTTCACCAATATTGAATTAAATTTTGAACGAAAACCCGCGCATTGCATAACGCGGTTTATTGGTTTCACATTTTTAGTAAATGTGGTGGCAGGGGGGTGGGGTAAGGCCCCTACCCTCTCAAATTGAAAAATTATCACGCAACCCCAAAGAGGAAGCCCTCCCGATGCTGCTGCTACTCTGATGGTTGTATCCAAGTACGTACTTCAAAAACTACTCTGCTACTACAATTTCACTCTTCCGTCCACTCCTGCTATGACGAAGGATGCTTTGGATGCTATCCCAACACAGACGGACAAATTGAAGTCTGTTGCTAGGACGAGAAGTGATGTGGAAGCGAGTGAGCAAACTACGGGAATGAAAAAAATAGCAAACGGTCTACAGAAAATACAAATAAAAAAAAAAAAAAAAAACAGAACCCGGTAACTCTCTAACAAAACAATATTCATAATGGATTGCTTTGCCGGTGGACCGCTTTTCGGGAGGAAGGCTTTTCTGCTTCTATTGGTTTCTGGATGCTGCTGCTGCTGCTTCTGGTATCAACCTATGTGATGTTAGATTCGGTGATGGAAATGATGAAAGTTTAGAGAGATATAGACAAGAAGCAAGTTTACAAGAGATGGATTCTTTGTTGGGGGTAAACAAACGAGTAAACGATGATGAAAGGTTTTGACCCTTATATCGATGGTTAACTGTACATATCTAGAAATACTAGTGGATGGTTAAAAAGGTTCTTGAGAGTGCAACCAAAGAGATGGCCATCCATATAGATTTAGGACGACAACAACAACGAAGGAAGGGATAAAAGTGTACATAGAGAGTAGAAGGTTTCTTCTTTGGGTGTTTTAATAAGATAGAAGTGGTTTACTGACAGAAGAATTGCTTGCTTGCTGATGTCTGATGGATGAAGTGGATATAGTGGACTCTTGATGTTTAGCCAAAAAGGGAAGTGTTTTTTATTTTTTTTAGAATTTTGTGGAGTAAAAAATTCTATTCCCGATGATAATCGATAATCTTTTATGGATGTGGTTTGCTTTGATGATTTTTTAATCCAATCTGTTGATGTTAATGAAGATCTCTGGCTATAAGGAATTCTTTTGAAGTTTTCTAACATTTGATGAAGTATTGGAAGTTTTTGGAATTTGTTCATCTATTCATCTATAGTCAGAGGTTAATTCAATTTTGTAATTAGTTAACTATTGAGTCGACGAGATTAATTAAAATTTAATGTGTTGGCTAGTTCTAGCCGATTAGAGTTCCATTGCCAAATCTCGACAGTATTAATATTGGAGTTAATCGAAGCGTTATGATAATTTGCTGACTTAGTGATGGTAATTTTGTAACATGAACTTCTTTCTGCCACTATGGTGTATAGGTCCACCAAATAAAATGTTCTTACAAAGATACTCCCACCAGATGCAGGGGGTTAGCGAAAGAATTTTATGGATGGAATCAACGGTCTTGTATTTGTTCAAGCCACATCGGTCGTACTACTCTTGATGAACACCTTGTTTCTGGTACTTTGACAAATTTAGAGCACAGTTCTACATGGAGTATTGCGTCTCTACCTTATTAAGCATATCTCTTAAAGTTTGAGAATTGTACGTTGGGGTAACTTTTCTATACCCCGGAAAAATTCATATGTTTTGAGCATCGAATATGGATGACTCGGGCAAATGACAGTTGATAACAGTTTTTGAAATTGCTCTTGAAATTTTGGGACCCTAATCAGACCTATGAAGAAAGAAAAAAACGGATATGTCAGCCATCAAAGAAGCGTGACCGGGTAAATATGATGTATGGTAGATGCTACACTTCTATGAACCTAATTCAGCATATACCGCAAGAAGAAATAACTATAGTGGTTGTGTAGATGTGGCCTTATGGTAAAAGTAAGACTTGGGAAAGAAGTCGAGGGCTTAGTGTTTTAGAAAATCAAACAAAAGTCTGAAAATTAGTTAAACTGTATAATATTTTTGGCTAAGACTGATAATGCATACCCTGACTACATTTTTATTAAAATGTTATACTTAGGACCCAAAAGAAAAAATTAAAGTATCTTATCAGGCCTACATTTGAGTATCTCTAAAAAAATGTACTTCTACTAATGTGGGCCAAATATTTTTTTTCACCGCCTAAAGTCCCCTAATTTTATCGAGTCTGAGATTTCTGTCCCAATTTTTTCATCATCATTTCTCCTACCGCAAGTGACTTGTCTCGTTTTTTATGCTATAGTTCCTCCAATTAGCAAAATAAAACTGAAAAAATAAACGAAGACGAAGAAAACAAATGATTCTCATTACAATCCACTTCCACGATTTCTTCGGTGGTGCGATAACAATAAACACTATGGGTCTTTTTTTGGAGGCGAGTATAGCTGCCATTCGAATGAGAACCCACTTTGAAAACCTAATTTTAGTCTCATTTTCTCTAGGCCCCATATCTCTCACCCCCCCCCCGCCCCATTACCAACCATCAAGTCCAACCAAAACAAAAAAAAAATTATCATCAGCGAGAGAGAAGAAAAAATTAAAAAAAAAACGAAAAAAAAAGGAAACTTATAAAATACCCATCAACACCCTCCTGCCTCGTCCATAAAAAGTAGCAAGCAAGTCATTCTGGGGAAAACAATATTCAAAGGACCGTGTAATTCAGTTATTTACATGCAAATTAATCCAAAATAAAAACAAAAAAAAACGAAAAACGCGCACTCTTCTGTCCATCAGTCTTTCGACCCCCGCCGCGCCGTTGCCGCCATTGCAGATTTTAAGGAAGAGATACCTTTACTGCCCCCCTCCATTATAAGACTATAGTGTCTCCCTCTGTATTTAGAAAAACCTATCCTCTATTCGCAACGGAACTATTTACGAGTGTATTGGGGGGTGCCACCTGCTCTTCGCACCGTTTTTCAAAACTCAAACTCAAAATCCAGCCTTAACTCTGCGAAAGATACAAAAAGGACGAACTCAGTGGTGCTGGATGGTAGTGGTGAGAGTGTATTGCCTTTGTTTTGAGAAAAAGGCAAAACTACATGCTAGTTAGGGGGTGGTATGTGGTGTGGGTAAAAATAAACCCTAGAGTGTGTAAAAAAGTTGAAAAACATCCTTGTAGTGATTTACCTCGCTATAAAATATCCAGTTGCGGCAAAACAAGTGCTATTGTTTGAAGACAACACAAAAAAACCACCCACCCCCTAGCCTCTCATTTAGTTGGAAAAAAGCCCAATATGGCCCCCGATATAGCTACTTAAACAAAAAGCGAAACAGTGTTGCTAGCTACCACTACGAAGCACATAGTTGTTAGCTTAGTTGCGGGTTTGTTTTGCTTGCTTGCTCGGCCAAACTGCTTATACCATCTTCTTCTTCTTCTGCTTCTTCTTTTTCTTGGTGTGTTTCTTGTTTTTCTGTGTTTGTGTTTTCTGTTTCACTATGCTATGTATACAGTTTTAGAGATCCTCTCCTTAACCGTCCTACAAGTTAAAAAAAAAACTAGAAGCTAGTCATCGTCCTCTTTAGCTTGTTAATGAAATAATTTCTTATACAGGCTTAATGACTTGCGGAAGAAGTCCTTGCGGAAGGTTGCCAACTTAATTTTTCGTTTATGTTTTTTGTTGCTTTTTTGAATTTCTGTGTTATGTTTTTTGAAAATGGTTGGCTTGGTTGAGGCTATAGAAAAAAAATCACAGGAGTGTTATTTACAAGCAAAAGGTATGAACATAATTCAAAGTGAAGAATGAATGCAAATCGGAAGCAACATTTATTCACAACATTCAAGTCGAGTCGAGTCGAGCTCGAGGTGGCTTTTGGTCGGTCTGGGTGTGTTGGGGCTGTGCATGTTCAACTGGCTACAAAAACCAACGATTTTACGACTTGAATAGAGGTATACAACCGACACGCCGACCGACGCGACGATGGGACGGACAGTTTCTTTATTCGGTCGGCCGGCAGTTAAAAGCGGATGGGGGTAGTTTTTGCTCATTATGTCTTCGCATCCTGTTCCTGTTTTATTCTGTGTTTCCACTCAAGTGAGCTTTTGCAACAACTATTATAGAACCTATATAACAACAAGACGGGTTCTTTGAATCTCTCGGAGGGCTCAGCTGGGCGCATCAGATATAAATAAATTCAAAATGTTGAGTTTTTACAGTTACCTTCGTGATGTGTTTTTCTATTGATGGTGAATCCCTTCTCATTTACTCTCTCTTTCTCTCTCTTGGGAATTCAAAAAAGGTTTAACTTCTATTTCTACATTTACAACTAACCATACTCGTGGTATCCCTCTATAGGGGTTGTTGCTGAAGGAGTTTGAGGACAACATCATTTGGAATGAGTATCATTCTTGAAGGACAACTAAATCAATTCCAGGAAAGTGTCATTTTTTCAAGTGAATGCGTTTTGGTTGAATAGAAAGTGGCTAGTTAGTTTTTGTTGACGTTTTCTTAGTTTTTCATTTTTTCACTTTTCTTATTTTGTTGCTTCTTTTTTTTGTAAAACTTAGAGAAGTCAACAAACGGACCTTGGATGAATAACGAGCCATAGACAGACAGACATCTGGGGAAAGAGGTGGTTGTTGCCTTTTTGAAATCGATCCGTGATGGTGATTTAAACGAAAAACTTTGCTTTACCGACAAGAGTCTTATTGAGAACATTATTGTCCTTAATGTGCGAAATAAAACTTGAAATTAGTTTTTATATTGAGATGAAAAATTTAATATTAGAATGTGGTTAACTTAACAATCCAAAATTAAATACCTATATCTAGACAGAAGAGTAAAAGTCATTAAGTAATTCGCCTTTTCTGGCAGAAAACTGAACTCATAATCACTTTTATACATTCAAGACTTAACTTTATACTCTTCAAAAGGATAGTAGCCAACGGTAAAGATATACGTTAAAAAATCTAAATACAAATACAAAGAAATCTAAATACAAATGTCATTTTAAAATAAAAATGAATATGATAGGCCCTATGTGGTTTCCCTTTGGTATCCCAAAATAATCATGATACTAAAATCAAATACTCAATTTCGTCACCTTTTTGGTATTCAGAATGGGTCACTCACTATTCCATATAAGAGCGTATTCTCGCTACTAATAGTGCAGGTTTAGGATTTGTATACAAAAAGTAAGACATTATAGTTAAGGAGAACGCAAGAAAGTGCCTCCCCAAATTCTGTCTATTAGTTTCAACCACGATTCTCTTCAAACTAGGTAGTTATGGGGATATCAACGGATTTTGAAGGATTTATAATTTTCATCCGATAAATACCGCAAAGAAAAAAGTAGAGTACTTTAGAAAAAGGCGCAGAATACTGGGGAAAGATAATATACTACTGCTGAAAATTAATTTAAAAAAGGTTAAGTATATCACCAGGAAAAGCATATAAAATCGTGGAAAAATCGTGAAAAATAGGGAAAAAGTGTAAAAAGACGCGTTAAATGCCTGTAAGACCGTGAAAATCAAGGAAACACTGTTAAAATAAAGTTAAAAGTGTGAAGAGGAAAGCAATGCAAAGAAAAACCGAAAACAGATCTATGGGAGGTACCGTTATTATGAGTGAATAACCCAAAAAAATTAATTAAAATCGTTAAAGACATTTTTTTATAAAATAAGTTTTTCATTTTCGTCACACAGCTAGCAGGTGCCATTAATTTTGTTCTTGAATTTTTTTCTTCTTCTAGGGAATCACTAAAACCCTTAAATTCTTTGGATGCAGCTTGAGATTTAGACAGACAGACAGAATTGCCGGACTACACTTTTAGCATTCTCTATTATTTTAATGTCATGTTTGATTGTTATCTCGATATCAATTTGTTTACGAATCCTAAAGTTGCCCTTTGGTACCTATATCGCAAGTAAAAACCGAAAAAAATCACGAACAAAAGCGATGAAAGTCTCGGAATTACCTAAGTTGAAAAATTTCCAAATACCACGAAATATCCCGATAAAAAGCAGAGAATACAGGGGAAAAATCATCGAATACCTTGAACCACTTTTGACGTCTGAAACATTTGTAGTTTTCGAGATAAAATTGTATTTTTGTATTACTGCAGTCAGTTGGTAATGCAGTCAATTCAGTCGCAGTAAATTGACTTTAATTTTACCTGCAAGTTATTACTGCTACTAAGTACTTTAACTGCAACATTAGTAGTTAGTAGTCTTTTTATTCAATTAACTGCAGTACCGAAAAAACTGCAGTGGTATTCATGGTATTCATTTTTAAAGTAATATCTATTTTGTTGGTCCTTTTTTATATATTTTTCTATTACGGTATATGTTTTCCGTTTGATTTTATAAATGAGTCGCTGTGAGTGGTTATATAGTCTGCAGTTTATATTAACAATTATTGGCGATATTCAAGAAGTGGATAGGAAGCCTAGTTTCGTATCTAAGACTGTTCTAGCCAAAACATTATACCTGCTTCTTTCGAGAGAACCATTTTATCGTCACTATAGAATTCACTACAGGAGTCTGTAATAAATGTATTTCAATTGGTTCGAAGTAAACTTTTTATCTATTTTTAAAGATTATACTTTCACGGCCATTGCGGCGTATGCGTTACATTTTATTTTATTTCATTGATCAATTAAACAAATAATTTGCCATTTGTCGGAACTCGTAATAAACCATCTTAACATTTGAAAATTTTTGACTGATCTTTTTTAAATAAAGAGGTTCAAAAACACTTCCAACATTTCTTTAATCACGTTTATTAAGTCAAAGTTAGGAATGCTTTAAGAATGATATTTTGCTGTTGCCCGGAAACAATTTTTATTAATTTCGAGTACATTTTTTTCCGTCCATTTAAAGTCATAACTCTTTCAATTTTATTAAACATGAATCTCATTCAAAATCTCAAGGTTTGCATAATTATTATTATCGAATATGAATGAGAATATTTTTTTCCAATTTAAACGACAATGAATGTCGAACAAGAAATTGTGAGCACAGGAAAATCTACCATTGCCTTTCGGCTCTCACATTCACCTCCTTCGCCCGCCTATCCCCTTCCTTTTCCAATTTTCATTCGACTTCCCACCTGAATGAAGTAGAATTTTCGTTTTTTTTTCGTTGTAGGTATTCTTACAAACAATTCAACGGATCTACCGCGTGCGTCCTTTAGATTTTTCAAATTAAGGATAATGACTTTTCAAGCGAAGAGAATATAATCATTTTTTTTCTTCTTCTTCCTTTGCATTGCTATTCTTCGTTTTCTTTTTTTTATTTTTTGTTGTTACTTCCTTCATCTCTAAATATTACTCCTCTCCAAAAAGAAAAAAAAATACATATTCATTGCTTAAAAGAATCTACCGCCCCAATAATGCTTTAGTGATTCTTTTGCGCTTAAAATTCGTGAAAAAAAAAATTAATAGGAAGGACGAAGCTGACAAAAAAAAATCCTAAGAGGGTGGTAGATATAGAGATTTTGCATACACTTGAAGCAATCCCGAAGAAACTTATTAACTTCAAACACAATAATAATAATAATTCCGAAATTTACTGTGCGAGGATAATTTTCCGGAATTTTTCTTTTGCTAGGTGGGGTATAGATTTTTGTAGGTAGGTATTGAGGAAAAGGCTCCAGGACGAAACAAGATTGCTGCGGAAAAGCAACCAAGCGGAGTCAGTTGAATATAGTCACTCAGTTACGGGAGCACTTGCTTAAGCTCATCCTCATCAATGGCAATAATGACGATGATGTTGTTGGTGCTGATGATGATGATGGTGGTGGTTGAATGAAGAATTCAAAGATTTTTATCCACCTTCAGCTACCTTCCGGACCTCCCTCTCCTCCCTCTGCCCCTTTTCATACAATCGAAAAAAAATGGAGCAAGGAAAAAAAAATTGTTGAAAGAAGTAAAATAAAAAAAAAAAATCTGCACAAATTAATTTTACTATCAACAGCGAATTATGAAAATCTAACAAATAAAGGTGGCAGCGGCAAACACCGGCTATCTACACCGTTGCACGCACCATAACCCCCCCCCCCCCCACGCACTGTTTCCCCCACAAGGATAGCTGAGAGCGTTCATTTCAAGGGTTGTCTCCGGATGGGCTATGTAGAGAGGTAAAGTGCTGGGTGTTAGGCGAGATTAAGATGGCGGGGCATATACCAAAAATGGAACGGGTATATCTTGGAATGGAGGTTTTTGAAATTAAGTGGGTCGAAAATATTTGATGATGACGCGAGGATGAAGACGTCTCTTGATCGTCATGTTGATGATGATGCCATCCACGCTTCTTATTCTTCACTTACTCCATCACTTGATCCAAAGTTTACCGATTACGCAGTCAATGAGGTGATTAATAATGAAAAAAAAAATTATTATTATTATTCAGATTGCGGGATATAGTGAGTAAGGGGTATGAGGAAATAAGAGGAAAGGACCAAACAATAAATTAAAAGCTGGGAGCAAAAAAAAAACTTGATTTTGAATGGATTATTAATCATTCACGATGGATCAACATGGAATGGATGAAGATGGAGCTGAAGAGATTGGATGGGGATGGGGGTAGGTATAGGAGAGAGGCTTGAGAATGATGATGACTTCGATGGGGATATTTCTTAAGAATTCTAATTTATGGAGCTAATAACAATTAGGAGAGATAAAAGAAGTGAGATAAATTGAGAGTTGAAGTGACAGAGCAGAGGCAAGTCTTTTGTTGGCGACAAACTTGATGAAACTTTGTAAATCCAGTTAAAGTCCTTAAACATAGTTTATTAATGTCAAAAAATACATAACGGACAATGACTTTAATAAGGAATTCCAGTCAAGTCTATCAGCATATTGAAGTCAAGTAAATGATAGAATTATTGTTGATAGTTCAAATGAGGGAAATGGTGACTTGAGTAGGCATACTTTTTTCCTTCTGGGACATGACAACAGAAACGTACATAATTAAGTTGGTATATTGAAAGTGCATGGACAGGAATGAAAAGAGATAAACAACGCAAAACTAATCAGTCATAACCATACTGAGGAGCTGTTACCAAGTCTCAGATGATTACCAAACCGTGGTCAAATGTAAATTCAATGTTATTTTTCATTTTGAGGTACAAAGCTTGACTCTCGAAAAGGTAATTGTTTGGTGTTCTTCTTACATTGAATTGCATAGAAACTGAAAAATAATTGAGTGAAGATTTTAGCTACCAAAGTTATTAATTCCTCATCTTCAACTACTTTTTTGAAAGTAAAAAAAAATTGTACTCATGCGCTTCAAGTGGACAGAATTGCACTACTAAAAGTTGTAATACACACTAGCCCAAAGAATTAAAGTAAAAAGATTGTTTTTTTTTGAAAATTTTAGTGATTTTCAACAGAATTTTTGCATTGATACTAAAATACAGTTTAAAGCCTTATTTCTTAAATTTGTAAATCTTTCCACAAATAATTTTTTTAAAGCTACAATAATGTCACAGTAATCAAAAATGTTTTTTTTTTATAAAATAATAAATCCAAGAGGTGGAAAATTTGATGCCCAGGCTTTTTTTAAATCAAAATTATAAAAAATTGAATTTCACTTCTGACATACCGGTTAATATAAATGAGATGAATCTCTGAATGTATTAACTTTGTTTGAAACAGAGTTAGTTTTTTTGTGTTATTCGATTTAATAAACCCGAAAAATCATTCCAAGAACGCTTTTATTAATCAAAACCTAAAATTCAAGTGGTCAAAAAAAATAAGATCAATTTAATTAAGCTACCTGTATTCTAAGCATTACATGGGCAAAATTTTCCTCAGAAAAGTTGTAGGTACAGTGACAAAATATCAATTTTTTATTCATTTAACGTTCAGATGGCGCTACAAATGGTCTTTTCGGAATTTGATGAAATTGGTTTATGGTTCCATAAGTAGTTTTCTGCACGAATGAAATAAATTAAAGTGGTAATTGTTGTTCAATTGATTTTTTTCTATTGTCTAGGTCTATCTTATTTACTTGCTTAAACATGGTGTAGCAATCCATTTTGGGCTTGTTCATAACTAAAATAATTCTTCAGCTGGCTCTATCCCAAGCCAGCTGTATCAAATTACACACGGGTAAGTTCCTTTTGATTCAGTCAATTTCCACTAAGCAAATAATTCACAGGCAATGTAAATCAAATACAGATAAAATTAAAATACAAAAAATTCTTTTAATCTCAAAAACTTACACAAAACAAATTAATTAAATGAATTATTTGTGTTAAAAAAATCAAAATAAATATTATTCCAATCGCAATTGCATTCAATCGTTTGTTTTGTTGAGCTCTCTTCCATTTATTTTTTGGTCCCATTTAAAACTTTCATACTTTTATTCCGGCAACAAATACTGGCAACAAATTATTTTTTTTTTTTTCACATTATATCCCATAAAAACCGCCATTTTGTACAAAATAAGTCCATAACCAGTGTTAATTCTATAAAAAAAAAACATCTACCACTACACCGAAATTGCATACCATATCACTCTCGAAATAGCTCCTGAATGCCTGAATCCAGTGTCGAATTGAACCTCATTATTAATAAGGTTTCACGTACGAGTCTGCAATTTGTCCACCCATTTATGGGCAGCCGATTGCAATGCCTGAAATTATTTAATTGAAATTCATTACTTATTAAAGAGTTAATCAAACTCTTCATACGTTATTAACACATTGCCTGGCGCCGGCCGCCGCCGCCGGAATGCATAGCAACTAGCCCGCAGCTCCGTGCCATCAAATTTACCGTCAATCGCAAATGTGACCGAAATTTGAATGCAATTTCCGATTAACTAATATCTAAACGATTTCCAAAAACTACCTTAACATTAATTTGATGCCTTGTTTCGGTGTAGGGGTTAGCCAAACATCATTTAGAATCCTTTTTTTATTTGTTGTTGCTATTTTCCTGTGTTGTGTGTATTGATATCCTTTTTGCTTGCGAATTTATATTTAAACATTATTGCCAATATGGCTGGCAGTGGGATTTCAAAATAATTTAAATTCAACTGACAGTTGGAATCTGTTGTCAGGTGATACGTGATGCCACGTACCGTGTGGATTTTGTCCCCGAGCAGCAACAGAAGCCCAGCCAGGACTTTATATTGACGACCTATAGGACTATAGACTGCTGTATCTAACGGTTAAACTGCATCAATTGGCAATTACATTGGACTATGCGATTTGCATAGCAATTAGAAAAGGTGCATGGGTGATAGTTTTTACTTATACATATACATGATAAGTGAGGGGAGAGGAACAGGTTCATAGGAATGCTATTTGGGAGGCACATCCTCTGTGATGGGTAGGTAACGATAGTGAAATAATCTGTATAAAGCTGAAACTAAATTATGGCGACACAGCCTAGTTAAATTGCTGAAAACTATAAATTAAGAGTTTAAATATTTGTTTTTATTTTTTCACGATGGTGAGGAGTAGCAAGAGGAGAAAAGAACGAGAGGAGAGGTGAATAGGTGAATTTATATTTATTGAAATAATATAGTGTAAAAGTGACTTTGGAAGCATTAAATTAATTTTGGAAAAGCTTCAACAAATAGCATTTAAATCTGGATTTGTGAATTGGCATAGAGAAGAGTTGTGTAGGTTATTTTTTTTTTTAATTATTTTGATTTTTTTATCAGGGCGTTAATTACATCAGGATCTTCTTTTTTAGTTGTGATGTACTTGCGCTATAGTAGAGGAGAAGGAGGGAATATGGAAACGTGCCTGTCAACTTATGGCTTTGAAAGCTGAGGTTAGCTCGCCGGTGTCCAGGATCCTTCACAAAGAAGCAACAAATTTGGACAAGAAGGATATTGTCTCCAAGAACTTTAAACACTTACATAGATTTAAATTTCAACTTTATAATAGCTTTTATTTAGTTTCTTTTTGGTTTATTTTACACTTTTAACAATATTTCGGTTTAATAGTACTCAAAAGATGTTTATAAAACTTGTCCAAAGAGCCCCTTTATAAGGAACCGCGAAAAATAGCCTTTGGAAATCCTTAAGCAAACCTTGCATATCCTTCGACAATAGCCAGAGAAAGAAACTTTCGGAACCCGCACCTAAAGTGTCCTCGGTACCCAAACCACAGAAAGAATCTTGCAGAACTGAACAATTTCCAAAGAGATTTCGAAGAAGAACTCTACAGATAGTTCTTTGGGAATTTGGACGAGACCCTGAATTTCCCTGGACAATAACCAGAGAAAGAATGTTATGGAACTCAAGCTTGTGTTCAAAGTGTACAAGTGTACCCTGGACGGTGGTCTGAGGAGGGAATCTTTACAAAACCCTGAATGACTCTGAACAAAACAAGACATAGAACCTCTTGGAACTCACACTTATATGTCCAAAGAACTGCATGGAAGGTCTTTGGAAAAGTTTTGAGAAAACTCTAAATGTTTTTTTCGTTAGCTGGACAATTTTTCGGCTCGCGCCGAAGTTTCACAACAGAATAAGAAAAAGTACCTACGCATAAGCCATAATGACTCATTTAAATGATAGTTTATATAATCGACTGAATCCCAAAATATCCCAGAATGAAAATGCTTCCGTTCATTACATCATTATCATTAATTTCAAACCACAATTCTTTGTTTTCTTGGTTTAAAAATCCTTTCTCACCGGCTGTTTTTCTATTCACCGTTTATGAATACAAAATATAACGGAACTGTGTTTTTTTCTTCAAATGATACAGCTTTCGTTTACTTTGTATTCAATTTCTGAAAGTTAAGCTGGAATGTATGCATCGAAAAAATATTAATTTCAGCCCAAACTTATGCAATAAAATTAAGTCTACTTTCCATTCAAGATGACATTGGTTGTGAAACTAGCTACTTCCTAGCATATGCAATGTATGATCCATTTTAACCCTTCATCAAGCCAATCCATTGCATATTTTCTGGAGTTCTTTTTTTCAAGTTTTCCTATGTGTTTGTTTTTTGTCTGGGCTGATAAAATTATTGTTTTTTCAATAATTTCTCTTAAAATTGAAGTAAATTTTATCTAGTCACGATGCAAAATTTAAAAAGAAATATACCTACTTCTTTTAAAACCTGCAGGCTGTTTTAAAAAAACTTCTCCAATACCTTATCCCGCCTTTTTTACACAGTTAAAAAGTTGTGGTAATTTTCCAATTCATTGCATTTGCAAACACAAATATTTTCCAGCAAAATCAGCAAAAAAAAACATTCAAATCAAAAAAAAAAAAACTCAAAACAATTTTTCCAAAATATTTTTCCATCTCCATGCAAGTTTGTGTGAGTGAGAAGGATAAATTCTAACACACATGTATACAAACTGACAAAAATAACACCCCATCTCCTGTCACATTGACAATTTTGCAATTTTCATTGAAATGTGAAAATTGTGTTTCTTCATTCGAGCTTGAGAATGGGGCGAGGATTTGGGGGAATGTGTATGTATTATAAGGGATAAAGGGTATATCTCCGAATATTGTATTGGATAATGCCTATGGCACTACTGTCGCGCCACCTGCAGCTGAGAAAATTGTCGCAAATTATGCTGATCGTGCATCAGCAGCAGCAGCAGCAGCAGATGATGATTCAAAGAAAAATGTCCTTTCCGCCAGAAATATTATTTCTTTTCTCAAAATATTTTTTCTTATTATTTCTTCTCTTGTTGTATTTCCTACTTCCGCTTATATGAAAGAAGTGATGACAACGATGTGTGTGCGATGAATTTTTAAAAAACTGGTGGCGAAGACGGCAACCGACGACGACGCGGCAGCTTAAATGCAGTGCAACTTTGTCAAGTCCTTGAGCGCTTGAGCTCTTCCTGTCTCCACTATACTTCATCCATATGAATACGGTGAATTTATTCCGTCTGCATCGACAGCGACACTAGGTACATAGTGTACCTCTACGTCCTGCGATTTCTCTTGTCCCTTTAGCCCATTGGCAAAAATCTTGCACCCATCAAGGCTGGAAAATTGAGTTCGAATTGGGTGATGCTTGCGCTGGCTGGCTGTGCTCGGTAAGAGGCTTTGATCCTGATGATGACAATGATGGTCAGCACCTGCAGTCCAATTGGATTTTTTTTTTTTTGGTTTCAGGCTGGGTAGTCTATGTATGAGTGTGTTTGAGTTTTGTGGTGTCCACATCTCTCGCCTCTTGAGTTAATTGAAATGCAAAGAATATTTTCTATTTTTCAATTGAGTCCCACGACGACGACACCGTTTTTTTTATTATTTTTCTGTTGAACTGCAATCTATAGAGGGAATGACACTGGCTATGATGAGATGTTCTAGGGCGAAATCCCAGAGGACAAATTGCATAGAGCAGCTGTCCGACACACACGTCACACGTGTGGAATTCTTAAAAGATATTAAAATACAACTGCAGCAAAAGAGGCATCACAGGTGTGAGAAGTGGCGATTGACCCTTTTCAGTTTCGTTTATGTGTGTTATGCATTTTCGATTCTTCATTCCGCTGCTTTAATTGGGGTTTTTGAACTTTCAACAGTGTGATTGGAAAGGGAGGATTCGAAGTATTTTTAATCAGCGTAGTCGCGGGCTTGTAGGATTTTGATCATATCTTGGGAATTTCGGAGCTCATATTGCTGGTGTGTGGAAAAAAGTGTTGCCAGATGCCATGACAAATAAGAGAAAAAGAAAAATTTAATCTAACGAGTAGACGAACAGGTAAATTTACAGACGGTCATGGATTTTGTAGATACGAGTACAATGAAAAGACAAAACTGCAAGAAGATTTGGCGGGATCAAAAGAGTTGCCAGATTTCATTTATCAAAATTTAAAAAAAAAATTAAAAGTTGAAAGTTTGAAGACTTAAATTCATGAACAAATTGAAAGTAAAATTGTCAAAAGTGAAAATGCAGGCAAGGGCTGCCAGAAGTTATTTAACTTAAAAAAAAAAAAATAGCTGATAAATATTTAAAGAAATCCGACAAGATTCAAAGCTGAATATTTGTGCCATTTTATTCTTTAAAAATTGCTGTGAAGCAGAAAATTGGAAGAAGCATAGACGAGCAGGGTTGCCACAACTGAAAAATCTAAAAAAACCTTTTAAAAACATACTGATGATATGCAGACGTTATAATTGGTTACCTTGTAGTTTTTCTTAGGGTTGCCACTACTTATTAAATTAAAAACTCTTAATGAGCATTATTTAAAAGAACATGAAATTGGCGAAAACAATTGTGAAGCAATAGAGTTGCCATTGCGAGAAAAAAATAAAATAAAAAAAGAAACCAAGAAAAAAATAATTGCAAAATATAAATTTGGCAGCATCATAGTCTTTAAAAACGTATCAAAGAGGGCAATAGGCAGAAGCTGAGGAAGGACAAAAGAATACCAGAACTCTTAACCCTGAAATTTTTAAATTACATTATTTTAAACATTTTGATTGTAGTTTAAAAGTTTGTAGGTAGGTAACATTTAACTTTAGGGAATAAGACAAAACTTTGTTGGAGAAAAAAGTGGACGAAAAGTCATAAACTTGAAAACTAAAGCTTAATTGTTGAACAGCAAAGATTTTGAGGATGTTCAAAATACAAGATTAGCATTAATAGCTCTCAGGGCACAAAGGTCAAGAAAAATGGGTTCCTTAATTCTTAGTTCTTTAAATCGTCAAAATTTAAAAAAAAAAATGTATCACTGTTATCAGCCTTTTGTTTGATTTAATTCAAAAAGTGCGAAATATTTCATAGAATTCCTCCAAGTAATTCTATTTATTTTAAACCTCATGACCTGGAAGCCAAGTCCAAGTTCACGTGGAATTTTATTTATAATTTTCGTGTTGCAGGTGTCTTCTTTAAATCGCTTAATTTTTCACACACCTAGCAGGGGGTTCTGTTGTACTTTTGTTTTGTTGCGTTAACGGATAAGCTTATATCCAAAATAGTAAAAAAAAAAAAAGTTAAAACGGATTAAATGCTTTGCGTGTGGAGTTTTTGTGAATCACTGTGTGATAGACATTTTTTTATATAACCGGAAGACCCCCGAGGAGCAACATAACCTTAGTCCTTCGTTTTGTGGTCTGATTGTGTGATGATGGGGGTTATTGCAGCTGTAAACGGTTGAACTGCATTTTTATGCATAACCATTTGGTTTCTCATCACACCCCCTGGAGTGTATGATGGTGTGTGTCTGTGTGTTTTTTTTTTATAATGAATTTGTATACCTTCCAAATTGCATTACACCAATAATTGTAACGTTGAACCGACTTAAAACTCCCACTAGATGGCGCTTGGCATCGTTAGAGAATATCCCATAGAAAGGCGATTATGATGGTGCACCGATGATGTTGATGTCGTTGTTGCACCTCGACACATTCTCGCCCCTATTTTCATGGAGTGCAATAATAATTTATCAAACAAATTAACGGTATGCACCCATTAAATGTTATACGGAGGCTGGTTTAACGGCAATAAGACCTTGAAGCTTGTGTAAAATTGCTTCATCCACTTACACATAAACATGAAATTATATACATATAGAGGAGTGGCAGAGCAACATTGATGGTGGTTGTGTATTTGGACACCGACATTGCCTGCCTCATCGTTTAATTTGTCTGCAGATTGAGTCGAAATCCGTTCATCCTTCTGCTGCCTTCTGGCTGGCGGCTTTCACTGATGCCGATTCTATACGACTATACATCGACTATGCGTTGAGGCTTCACTTTTATGGTCTCTCTATAGGTATTATGTTTGTATGAGCTTAATTTTTTTTTTGTTTTTGTTTTTTTTTTTTGCTGATCCTTGTTTTTCATTTTCGTCTCGGTTGCGCCCCCCCCTTTACCGACAAGTTTAATGCTTTTATAGTGTCGTGTACGATTAATTGCGGCTCATTAAACTTTATATGCATTGCTGCCGCCACTACCACCAACACCGCACCATCGTCATCATCAATTCGACTTGGTCGGTGATCTGGCTCGAAGGACCAAACAGCTTTGGTTCTCTATTTCTCCCCCATCGCCACCACGCGCTTCTGCTTGTGATATGTAGAAGGTAGCTGAGCCGCATATTTGCAGCGGCAGTTAAGTTTATTTTTATAGTTGCTCTTGCCGCGATGAGACTAAAAGGATTTCCTGCCTGAACAGACACACCCATACAGAGGAGACAGGATTTTTAAGTGAAAACGACATCTATTAGTACTTATCTGGACAAGGATTTATCGGTTCATGTTGTTCTTGCTGAAACTTTTTGTTTCTCTTTTTTTTTTTATTTTGTTTTCCTTCTTCACACAGATGTTGGGGGGAGGTCACATGGTCATGATGGAAAATAGAGAAGGAGGTCATATTGGTTTTGGATGATACCACAATAACAAGGTCTCTCAATTAATTCGATGTTTTTTTCGAAGCAATTTCTGTCGACTTGTCCATTTAAATCCCCTCTCTGCCACACCATACCACACCGGAGGAGTGCAAGAGTTCCATTAAAATAGTTCATATGTGTGGCATGTGAGTGTCTAAAATCAGGATATCGATGTTATCCCGTCGCACTGATGGATATATCTCGGTGGCAGTGATTTTTCAGTTCCGCATTCCTCTTTTTTGGATGCACATGATTTGCTATCCTATACGCCATCATCCATCCCATAACACTTTAGGGGGGTAATCTTAATCGACTCTCACTCGGTGATGATGAGGATGTTTGGTGATGATGATCCTTAGAAGAGCAATGTGTACGCTAGATTACCGTCAATATGCCATATATTGGATTATTCAAAACTCATACATACATACATTCACTTGACTATAGAGAAATGTGTACGTGTATGTGTAGGTATGCATACCTCCATGGTATAGTTTCAAAGGTGACAGAGGACAACGAAGGCGAAAACATTTAATTGGACTCTTCAATTCAGATTAAGGATAAAATATCAGAGTTCATATACTATAGCCAAGAGTGATGCATGGTGTTTTTCTTTTTCAGCTTTTTTTTTTTTTCATTTATGAGTAGGAAGTGAGGTATAGGTAGATATATCTATCGAGAGCAGAGAAGAATTCTCATCATATACAGTTTGAGAGAGTTTATTGGGTCATGAAAAAGGCGAGGTGATAACTTAAATCAAATGGAAGAGATAACACATTTGATTTGTTTTATAATGACAGCTACATAAGCCAACGAGTGTTTATGGGAAACTGAAGGATTCAAATTAAATTGACTTCCGATTAAGTTAAATTATAATATTTTTAAAGAAAAACAGAAAATTATTCTCCTTATGGATAGTTAAGTATTGTATTTGTTTTTAAAGGAAATCTTTTGGTAGAAAATAGCCTCTTTAGATTTGGCTGACTTTGGAGACTTATTCTACTTAATATTAGCTAGGACCGAAAATCAGATTTGTGTTTATTTATCAATGCATACACACATTTTAAAGGGTTATTAAAAAAAAAAATCACCATAAATTTCAAAATACTGTAGTTATTGGGATGTACACCGAAAAAAAAACTCTAATTTGAAGGACATTGGAATTTTTATGCCCTTCATATTATATGTTTCAAAAAGAGCCATTAGTCACAGGAATATCAAAAAAAAAAGCATTTTTTCTATTTTTCAAAAAGGACATTCTGCATAAATTGTTTTATAGAAAACAGATCACATTTTCAATTATACGTCAAAAACATCAAAAAACAAGTATTTTGAAGGTGTTTTTTCGATTTCTCATGTTTTGCGTAGTAAAATTGTATGGATAACTTTAAATTCGTGCTAAGTACCCTAAAAAATATACAGTTAGCCATTGACAATTATTTTTTCAGAACTTTTCACCACTAAATACTCATTAACTGGACTACAGAAAATATTTTGGAAAATAATATATTGCAATTTGCAATATCTTTGCATGGAAAACGAATTTTAAAAAGATTTAAAATTATTTATAAAGATGAAATGCAGTTCTTTCACATCTCATTAACAGTTTTGTACTTACGAATTTACCAGTGAAGATATTCGACACTAAATGGACCAAAAATACGGTATTTTGACATGTTTTTATTAACAAAAACGTGATGTGCCAGAGTAGATTTGACTTCAGATACCGCGGATCAGCATGTCAAAATCCTTTAAAAAAGAAGTATATTTTGTTTTGAAGGCGATTTTCGTTGCAGACCAGTGCAATTACAAAAAAATAATGCTACTTAAAAAAAGGTAAATTGCTGAAAAATTATGTTTTCGGCATACAACAACTCTTAAACGGTTAATTGAATCAAAAAATGGTTTGTACAGTTTGTGGTTTATGAGACCTTTAATGAAAAAACATTAATTTTTTTTTTCTGAAAGCTTTGACAGTGAATAACTTTTGATGCTTACACGATTTTTCAATGGACTCTACTGTGTGTTACAAAAACTTTAATGTACGACGTACCGTTCTTGAGTTACAGCACTTTGAGTAAAACAAAATAAAATTCCCAGTACAATTTGTATGGAAAAACGAAAAGTACATTGCGCGCTTACTAAATATTAATTTAAAGAGCTAATTTCTGGCAAAATTCATTTTTTCAAACAAAACTTTTCAGCTTGGTACCGGGAGTACCACCTAATGTACTTCCTGGGTTATTCCAGGTAAAAATGCAATTTTTTTTTAAACAAAAACCATTTCAAATCTTAAAAGATTTTATTAAATACAATAATTTGTATTTTAAATTTGTATTTTAATAGTCAACTCCTTTTAAATACAGATAAAAAAATTACTGATAAGGTATCATAAACTGAAATTTAAATGCAAAATTTCTTCCAAAAATCGCCTGCAGAGCTTAATTATGTATTTTCAATCATCAGATATAAATTATAGTAGCTGGATAGGTTAGGTACACGTATCAAAAAAAAACATCAAATATAGACCAAGTCTATTTTTTCTGAAGAACTCAGAATCGATCATGATAGGAAAGACAACAAAAATTCCATTTCACCGAGGACCAATGACCTCTTAACGCATTCATCAGCCATATGTGTCATTCATTCTCTGCGTACACACAATTCAAAAATACAATTTCTCAACAAGAAAAAAAAAATCTCAACCGCACATATTTGCTTATCGCCATCACATCGCATGTTGATAACCTGCCTTGTTTGCAATTTTTGTATGAAAACAAGAATAAAATTTACTAACTGTTCCCATTCCGCGTCAGATAGTCAAACAACAATCAGGAAAAACAATAATTTCCACATTCACATTTCCCCCATGTACCCAATCCCCATTTTTATATCCCCCATTGCGACTTAATGCCAAAACAATAGGCAACCGATTTATCGCATAAAAAAGATTTTCAATAAATTGTCATCCGAATATTATTTCTTGATTGAGAAATCAAAGCCCCATCTACTGCCATCTGCCAAACTCCCTTCCTTTCCACTCAACCCCTGAGTCTACGCTAGAAAAACCAGAAAAAAAGTCTTTAACCACAATAAAAAGGATAATAACCGTCATCCCTACACACATTGACACAAACAACCAAATACGAACACATACAGCAGCACTCGTGAGCTATACTCTATACAACGCCCGCCATGCCGCGACGAACTGATGGGAAACGTATTAAAAGTCATTTTTCATCATTTATCTCAATTGGATTTTAATCGCATAAAATTATATCCTTTTTGTTTGTTTATTCCTTTCCAGAAGGATCTGTGGCAGCGCGGGCAGCATGCGGCGGGCGTTAAAAAAATGTGATTTTCCGGTCCAAAAGAAAAGAGTTGAAATAAAATAAAAAAAAAAAAAAAGAAAACAAAAAAAAATTAGCGAAACTGACAGAATCGATACACATATGACACAGCAGCAGCAGCAGCAGCAGTCAGCAGCCAGGATTAATCCCGAAGGATATTTCCATACAAACATAAAAAAGGACGTCGATTCATAATAATGTCACTTGATAGTCTGTGTGTTTGTATGCATATTCATATATTTTTTCGTTTCTCTGCGATTATTGATGATTTTTTGGCCAATTTCCATGAAATTAATAACAATTTCAACAAAATATTGATATTTAATAACCTGTGTTTGAGAATCAAGAGAGTGACAGGTGCAGAAGTTCAACCAACTATTTTGACACAGCGACAGCTGACACACTCACTGTGTTCTTATTTGTTTTTTTTTTTGCTTTCTTGTTAAAATTTATACTTCAATCAGTTTTTTTATGGCAACTCTTTTTTAGAGGGTGGTTGAGGAAAAAAGGGATATATTGTGACATAATTCCAATTTTAGTGTACAATTTAATGAATGATAGAGTTTTTCAAATAGAACAAAGAACAAAGAACAAAGAAAAAAAACAAAATGCATGCATATGCAATGGATTGGTGCTGGATGTTGGATTTATTAAATAAATATTTTCCATGTCGTCTAGCTTTTTTGGGTTGGTCTCAATTTAAATTTAAATTTATTCTGGCCAAAATTGATTAGCAATAAAAATTAATTGCTATTTTTGTTTATTTTTCCAAATTAGTAAAAATGTCAACAACAACAAAAAATGTACAAAAAAGTGCAAATATTTGGTAATCGATGTGCAGTCAGTGTAAGAAATTTGTACATAAAAGCTTTGATTTCATGAAAAATTTTAGTATTTTTTATTTCAACAAACATGTGATAGTGAAACTAAACTTTTTCGGAATTTTATTCAGAAAATGCTAGAAAATATAGTTTTTTCTTATACAACTTTATTCTTAAAGGTATTCTGTGAAAAATATCACACTAGAACTCTTGGATGTTTGTCAGTTCTCACAAAAAGCAGTTTATCTTAAAATATAATGCACAATTTTTTTTTGAAAATATTAAGCTTTAGAAAATATGAAAAAGAAACATTTACCTCCATTTTGAAATAAAATCACAAACCCATTTTCAAATCTCGCACGAACTTGTTCACGTAGTCCAAGGCTACTTATTTATTAACTTTATTTATTATCTAACGATTTTTCAAAAAAAATTCTGAACTACTAAAAAAAAGGATGATATTTAGTGTTGATTCTTCATTTCACATTTAACAACATGTTCATCAAATTCTGTCATTTTGGTGGATTTGTGTAATGGGAACAAACCTTAATGTGAATCCAGCTTAATGTTTTGGGTTCTGGTCAATCGTTTTGATTTTCCTCGCAATTTTTTGCAATTTTGTTTTAACCGATTTCAGTGTAAAATATTTAAATAATTTATAGCCACTGCACATCTATGCAAAAAATGCTTTCGTTAAATATGTAATGTATGCCCCTTCGGTTTGTGTGGACCGCGTAAAGTGTACCACAATAATAGTGTTTGCCATTTTATTGTACGATGCTAACAGAAATTAAAAAAAACTCCAGCGCCATCTATCAGACACACGTGAAAGTATCACGAACATTAACAAATAAAACGGATTGGAATAGAATGCGAATTATTGAAACTGCAACTTTGTTTCTTAACCTCTCTAGTCCTTAGAGCTCCAAAGGGGTACAGCTTTGGGTAACAATAATTAAATCGATCTCGTAGAAAGAGATTATTCTAAGCCAATTTTAAAAACCATACTCATAAAAGATAAAAATCTTTTATGAGTATGGTTTTTAAAATTGGCTTAGAATAATCTTATAGAGTGACTTAGTAACATTTTTTTTAGTAAATTTTTTAAATATTTTGTTACACCATAAAACAGTCAAAAGCTTCCCGAATACATTTCTAAGACTTGTTAAGCAAACAATTTCTATCTTCTGATCTGCAAAACATTCCTAACATACCCTATTAATTAAATTTTAAAATCACATTGTAAAAGAAAAAATAAAAAGATTTCGTTAAATTCAAAACCAACAGCAATACGCTTGGATAGTTTCACATAGCTCGTTAAAAAAAATATAACAAATACCTACAAACAAAAATAAAATACAAAAAGGATAGAAAATCAAATCAAACATAATAAAAACATTAAAACAAAACAAATGAACTATAAAACACACATATATTTGCAAAGAGATACAATAAAATGCACATACTTCAGTTCAGGCATATTTTTGTAAAAATTTATTGATAAAAAAGTGTAAGTGGCATGAGAAAGGATTCCAATTGAGTATTTCTTTTTTTTTTTTTAGTATACAATTTTTTTGCGTAGTTATGTATATGTTTTCTTTTTTGTCAATAGAATTTTCGACAGTCCGCCACCGCTTGCTTCCGCAAAAGGACACAACCATTTGTATCTGTTTAATGTTTGTCCGGCAATCTGGGCAATATTTGCCCAAGTGAGTTATTTTGTGTAGGTACATATACATATTTTTTTTTTGCTTCTGCTATTGGTTGTCTGTATAAAAATTTTAACGTTTGGCTAAAAAAAGAATTTCGTCCTTTTTTTGGGAGAGATAGATATAAATGTGTGTTTTATAGTAAAAACTATTTTGTTTGTTGCGATTTTTATTTTTTCATTTTTAAACTTAAAAATTGGAAGCAGGCAGGCAAAAAAATGATGGCAAATAGTTGAAATTTACAAATTTACCCACTACGTGCTTTGTCTACTCGACATGTTACTCATATCCTATGGTTGGCAGAGATATTTTATTTTAAATTGAGTTGTTTAAGGTAGAAAATACTATAATAGGAATTTATCGAACAATTTTCTTTGGTTCGTTTTTTGTTAATAATTATATTTTATTTATTTGAAAAAAAAAAAAATATATATATTGTTTTTCAATAGTTGTATGTTAATAAATTAACTGATTTTGATTAGCTTATTTTTTATTGTTTTTTAGTAGCTTCAGAAAATTTGTTTAACTTTTGCAATTCAATTTTATTTAAAATACAAATGACCAATATTGAATACTTTTTGATTTATTATTTTAATGATTTTAATTTATTTTAATGATGTCGTTTTTAGCAGTTGAAATTCTATAATTCAACCAGTAGGAGCTAATTTGAATAAAATGATAGTTAAATAAGTTGGTGCCAGCAAAAAAATTGTTTTATGTAGGGATCAAAAAAACGATTTTCGATTATTAACATTTTTTTAAGTGTTTAAGTTTAGAACACAAAAACTAAATTCACGGTACCTGTTTAACAACCACTGAGAAAATACGGCTACAAAAATGTTGGAGAAAATTTGTGTATGAAAATTCATATAATAAAATTGTACATTGTGTGTAGGTATTGTGTGTTCTGTAAATATCGTTCTCTTGAAATTAAAATAATGTTTTTTTTTTTATATAAAGATAACAAATAACAAACATAAAATAATTATTTAAGAAATATAAACTAACACTAAACCCTTTAAAAAAACAATTAAGGGTTTTTGGTGATTCCCTAGAGGGGAAATTTATTTTTTTAGGACCAAAATTAACGGTATTCCTGCCTTATGACGAAAATGAAGAAAACTTTTTCTTTTCCAAAACGACTCTGAAGATTTTGATTTAATTTTTTATTTTATGTACTATTTACAACCATAAATGTCGTATTTTTGAAATAAAAAAAAAATATTTTTTCATCGGCTAGTAACGGTTCCTCCCATAGATTCGTTTTCGTTCTTCTGATTTTATCCTAAACGATAGAATGAATTTTGATGACAGTTTTTACACAAAAGGTTCTTAGAAAGTTTTAAATTATTTGATATCAAAATTTGTCAAAAAAAAATTTTGGATTAAAAAAAAAAATTTACTTTTTTTTTTTTGAAAAATCGATTTTTCTTAATTTTGTTTTTAGAGACCATTAATATTTTCTTGAAATGGCATATCTACTATTTTTTTTTTAGTTTTTTTTTTACAAACGATTTTCAACATTTATTTTTTCTAAAAATTAATCTTTTTTTACAAAATCAAATGGCATACTTAGTTTGGAGGTCAAAATAATTTAAGAAGTTGTTTAAGTCATTTTAGTAATGAATTTTATGTTTTGTTTAATTTCTTGTGAAAGTATTTATTTTTAAAAACTTTATACAGCTTCAGCATCCACAGCAATTTTGACCCTAAGAGCAAGTACGTGCGATCGAGTTGTGGATTTTTTTTTTGATTGTGTGTATACACAGAATCATTGAGGGAACCGGAGTGTAAGACTGCCTTTTTTGTATCTGTTTGCCCTCAATCTGTACATGGTAAAAATTTTAGGTTTGTTGAAATGAAGATGGTAAATCCGTCGCTAGCTCTTCGTTTCAATTTTGATTTTCTTCAAAATTTATGTTTTATTCTTATTCTTATTTTCGAGTTTAAATCAATGATTTTAAAATAATTTTGTTGTATTTGCTGCTTTCAAACATAAAACATGATACAACTTAATGGAACATTATAAGCCCTCCTTAATGTAAGTTTAATTCATTTTTCTTTGCAATGTGTTTGTTGACTTGAAAAAATCCACCCCCATCTTCCTTTTAAAACACCAACCAAACAAAGTAAATATTTTCCATATCTACTATCAACAACAAAAAGAAAAAAAAAAACAGAACTTAAAACGAAAACTTCTCTTCTATAATTCGCAAAGAACATCCGCTTATGCTATGCAAATATTTTTCAAAACCTATTTGCAATGTCTCATCGTGTTGCAAACACACAGTTTGTTTGTTTATTTATTTGTCTTTTTCGAATATCGCTAAAAGCGGACAAATATACATACAGTCACAGAGCAGAGGGCAGTGCAAGCATTAAACTTAAACACCACTCACACATACATAAATATCTAAAAATACAAACAAAAACAAATAAAGACAAAAACTGCAGAGACATTGCAGTTGCTTGTATAATTTTACTTGTTCCTGGATAAAATATAAATAAATACACTTCCTTCGTATCCTTGAGAAAATGTCCTTTTCTATTTCTCATATATATTAATTTGACTTTTTACATACATAAACTCGCACATACACAGTTCCATTCCATTTGTTTAACATTTATAGAAATTGTATGTGACTTCTTGCTCTACCAGGACAATCATACTAAACCGTTTCGGAAGCTATAAAAACGAACATAAGGATATATCTTTGCCTGGCATCGAACTAACCAACGAACCGCGCAACGGCAAAGGACAAAATACCGCGGGCCGATGAACACAGACCGATAATAAAATTACCATAAATAAATATGATGGCAAAATGGCTAAAGTTTCCCAAACTAAAATACACCGAAAACAACCCCCATCAGCCATCACCATCATCACGGAGGAGACCCTATAACATAGCAATTCGTCCTTCGAACTTCGATGATGATCGTCATTAGGATTCCATAAAGCCTCTCTCTACTTGCCTATCCCTCCCACAATGAAGAAGTTTTTTTGAGTGAAAAGTCAAATTGCAGATTCAAAAGGACGACTAACCGACCGACCGACCGACCGACGAGAACAACATCGATTGTTGTTGTTGTTTTTGTTCCTTCGGAAAAGATTACGACACAAACAACGAAATTTGGCCCAAATGCACAAATTGAGGCCTATTTCCGGTTTCCTTCATATGAAATTTTCCCATCGAATATCGAAATACGTTTTAAAGAATATTTTTACGATAATGTGCATAAGACGACATCAAACCGATTCATCGATATACGCTCCCACCCTCCACAGGAGCGCATCAATGAGGCGGAAATCCTTTCAATCCGCTCGCGAGAAAGGATTCCACTTCTTCCACTTTGCCATGAGAAAAGATGTCTCTTGGGGGAGGAAGGGGACACCCATGAATATTGTTTACGTAAATTTGCAACCAATAAAGCTCATTGCAAAGCCAAGTGGCAACAATGGTTGTTGGGTGTCTTTGTTTGTTTGCGGCATTTGGGGGGGGGCACATAGAGAAGTCGACGTCGAAGTCGAAATCGGTGGCGTTGTGTCGGCGGAAGCGGTACGAAACAGAAGGTATCCTTCCAGTATCCTTATGGCCGTAGTGCCTCATAAATTGGCTTTTTCCTCCGACTTTGTCCTTTCGGTTGTCTCGTGGCACAGCAGAGAGAAGTATTTGTCGCATATAAAGTGGCGCGTTGGTCGTTATGATTCTTTGGGGCGTGTTTATTGTTTTAATTTGCAATGCGAACATGTTTTATTGAATTTCGATTGCGTTTGGTTTTTCATATCTCGTTTGAAGAAGTCGAAGGAGTTAGAAGGAGGGCCGTGTGTTTCCTTGTGTATCGCGAAGCTAAACAAAGAGTACTTTGCTAGGAATTTGCTTACTTAGTGGAACAAATGGCTTTTTTTTCTAAGAAGAAAAAAATGAAAAAAAAAACCTGAAGGATATTGAGAATATTTTATTTAAATTAGACTATCGAGGAGAGAATGGAGTTTGTTTCTTTTTTATTAGGTAGAACTAGGTACGAAGCATGAATTGAATCTCATTTTTATTTGGAAACTTTCAAGATTGTAAGAGGTTTTCTTAAAAAAAATACGTGGAGATGTTTCTCTAGGATTTATGTCAGTGAGTGAGTTTTTCAAGTGCTTCGAGTTTGGACATACTTAAACAGGTAGAGTGTGTATCAGAGCGTTGAAAATAGGGCGAATCTGTTTTTTGATTTTTCTTTAATGGATATGGAAATTATCGAGCTTACATTTTACACTGGGAATGAGGCGGGTTTAATAACATTAAATTTAAAAGATTTTTGGGATTTTAAAAGAAATATACCGTGGAACAAGACAATATTCTAAAAAGATCAATTTGCTTGTTGGTAAAGGATGATTCAGGAAAAATGGTTCGAATGATCTAATTAAATTTAATATTTATAATGAAAAATAATATTAGTTAATAACACGACTTTTATCTTTCAAACACCGGCTTCTATCTTTTGGTATTTATTTTTTAATTGCAATTAACGGTACTTATGTCCGAAAATTTGGTATTATTTTTTTTTTATTTCATTTCTTATTGTTACTCCTTGGATTTTTTAGAAACATTCAATTAAAAGACTAACCTATATTATATTTCAAAAAACGACTTTGAAACTTTGTTTTCAGCCTGAGACTGTGACTGTTTCAAAGTTGCTTACTGAAAATTTTCAAAACATATTTATTAAAAATTTAAGAAATTATAACAATTGTTTTTCTAAAATTCATCTTAATGATAGAAATAAAATGCATTATCTCATTTAGAGTTAAAATCAGTTATGAATTTTTATATTAACTTTAAACTGTTTTTTCTTTTCCTAATTATTTAAAATTTGCACAGAAAATCACTGAAAAAAAACACAGCTTACCGTCATTAATAAAAACATGAGATCGAAATTAATATAAGAATTTTCCTCTTAACCATGAAATTGGACTAAGTCACAGCAAAAAAGCCTTTAAGTTGTTGACAAAACTTATTATAATTTAACTAAAGCAGATTTTCAGAAGTTAAAATTATAGCAATTTGACATTTTGAGGGGCCCTCCAATGGCTATCATTAATAATTAATTATATAATAGTTATTTTTTTAATCAACTCATTTTCATTGCAAAAATGCAATAAAGTGACTTAGTCCACTTTGATAGCTAGGGTCACAATTATTATGAGTATTTATCCAACTATACCAATAGATTTTTGACATTTTTAGAATTATTGTTAAAATCGACAATTCGTAATGCTTCTTTAAATAGCTTAGCCAAAAAAACGCACCTTTTAGGTTGTTAAGTTCGAAGAGTTTTAGCAATAAAATTCATTTCTGTGACCATTTCTTAACAAAGCAAATTTGGTACAAAAATGAAAAATAATATAAAATAAGAATATTCAATAAAACTGGCTACCGATAATTTTTTCCGTGACACCAAAATAAACTTTTCCAAAGGACATAACATTTTGTACTCTCCAATAATTGAAATGAATTTTATCGCTGAAAATCATAAAAAGCTATAAATTGACTTAAAATAAAACAATTACACATAACAATACACTTGTGAACACTATAATAGCTATAACTCTCACAACTCAATAAAAACGTAAATTGTACACTGGGGCGTATGAGTGATTAAAAAATAAAACTAAAATAATTTTTTTTTTACTAAATTTTACTATATTCAAAATTTCCCTAGAAATACCGCTTTGGGTTTATAGTTTACATATCAAAACAAACTGATTTGCTTACGCATACAAATTTTGATACATTTTCCGTTAACCATTAGAAAAATAAAACAGAATTACATTATAGCACTTTTCACATAAAATTATAATTTGATTGTTTTAAATATTGTAGTAAATAAATATGTACCATACCTACTTATTTTATATTGAAAATTTTAACACAAAATTAGTGTTTCAAAACAAATGTAGACTTATTGAAAATAAGTGTAGATATTTATAGGTCCAAGCTTGCCTTTTTTTAAATGAATTTTAACGAATTAAAATCTTTTTAAGTTTAGATCATACGACTTGATACTTAATATGTATTTTTGCAATAAAAATACACAATATATCATATTAACAATAATTCGTATGACACTAAATAATATAAAAATCGTATTTGTAATGTCATTTTCGGTCATCCAACATTGAAAAACCATTTTTTCGATAACTATTCAATATTTTTTTTTCAAAACTTAGTTTTTAGATGTTGATAAATAATATCTTAAAAATGGTGTACCAATTTTTTTTTTTATAAAAGTCCTTGAAAAATTTTATATGGAAAAAATAGTTTTTTAAAAAAAACGCCTCTAACGATTTTCATTTTTTTTTTTAATGAATCATTATAGAAGAAATCAAATTGCATACTTTGTTTTCAGGTTAAATTCATTTAAGAAGCTGTTTTAGTCATTTGAAATTCGATTTTTATGTTTTTTTAATTTTTTTCTAATACTGCATTTACAATTTTTTAATTAAAAAGGCGTAGCGTGCGACCCAGTCGTGTATTTTATTTTTTTTTAAGATTTGTATCCATAACTCATATTCCTCTCTAATTTCAGTAATAATTATCTTTATAATTTTCAACTGTGTATTTATATTCTTTTAAACTTAAATTGTATAGTTTAACATACACTAATAATAATTTTGTAAAATATTTTAACTTAGCTTTTCCACATACTCGATAATCCTAAATTTAAAAATTTATCGTGTCTTAAAATGTATTTTATTTTAAAATAAGTTTTAATTTTTTTTTCAAAACTTGTAATATTTTACCCTCCATTCTACGGTTGAAACACAAATTTTATTCTTCTTTTATTCTGCTTTGGAAAGCCCATTTGATTTTATTTCTTTTTTCAAAGTGAAATTTTACCAAATTTTGCGTTTCAATTCATTTTATTTGACGTATTTAACGTATTTAAAAAAAAATCGTCAACATAAAATAAAAGAAAAACAATAAGATTTCTCAATAGTTTTTATTAAAGAAGATAGCTAATATTTTTATTTGTAATGGGCAACCTTATTTACAAATAAAAGAAAAACATTTTTACATGTTGGAGACTATTAGACGCGCACCTTACAATATAAAAGAGCTAATTTTTGATTTAAATGCCAAATGCAAAATAATGTTAAAATTTTAGTATAATTGTCTGCATTAAATCAGTAAGCTAAGTATGTATTGGTTTCGTGCCAAAAAACAATTTCGAGGTTTTAATCAAA
Organism: Meliscaeva auricollis; assembly: GCA_948107695.1. NCBI lineage: Eukaryota > Metazoa > Arthropoda > Insecta > Diptera > Syrphidae > Meliscaeva > Meliscaeva auricollis. The sequence continues at coordinate 3,562,509 of OX403619.1, forward strand.
ACCAACATAACGATGATGGAGAAATCCAAAAAAGTGGTTTTCGTCATGCCGTCCGTCGGTATGTGCGTCTGTTCGTTTGTCCGTCTGTGCGTACAGAGAGCCACAGATTACTTTTTTGTAATTTCCAAGGTTGTTTTTTTTTTTTTTTTTGTTTTTGAACATCTGGTTCGAGCGATCCACTCGTGCATTTTATTTCATCTAAATTTTTATGTCGATTTCCAAAGCAACATATAGCCAAATTTTAAAACTTCTAATATAAAGGTTTTTTTTTTTAAATAAATAGTTTTATAGGATATACAAAACCAACAAAATTCATTATTAAAATTACTTTAACAACTATACTTAAATGTTTTTGATCTTTTAACTAAGTGAGTGATTTATTTTATAAAGATGATTTTTTAGAAAACAAAAAAAATTATAAAAATCGTTAGGACGGCGTTCAAAATAAAAATAACATTTAAAAAAATTATAAAACCTTTTCTTAAGAAAAATCGATATCCCATTTAATTTCAACTAAATTTGAACAAAAATCACTGGCCTATTTTAAGATTAAAAAAAAAATAATTGTTGAAAATTTCATTTTTAAATAATATTAAAATAACGAAGAATTTTAGGTGTAAGAAATTTCATCAAAATCTGTTAACTCGTTTACAAGAATGTTAAAAAATAAAAGAAGAACGGTTCAATAAGCGCACCGTTACTAACTGAGAGAAAAAAACATTTTGAAGATCAAGATAGAGACAGACAGACAGACAGACAAAATTGCGGGACACACATTTTTCGCATTTTCGATGGTAATTTTTATTATTTTGAGTTTAATTCTATATTTTATAGTTAAACTATATATTTAAAAGAACTACAAGAACCGTTTCAACCTTTTTTTCACAGTTTTTTGAAACAAATGCAGTTGAAATTGATATCTTCATAAAAAATTACCTCTAAAAACTACCAACTTTAAGTTTGAATACAATAAATTGGTTCAGCTGTTTAACTTTACCTGGGTTTCAATTTCTAATAGAAAAAACAGACAGAACCACGGGACCGAATTTTTCACATTCTTTATAATTTTTGAATTCTAAATGAAATACTTTTATTTTTACGATACAAAACATCTATGTAAATTTCGAAAGTTTTAGTAACCAAACAATAAATGATAAAGCATTAGTGCACAGTGTACATTACTCAATTACTTTTATGGTTCAATAATTTCGGAAAATCTTTCTAAGACTAGAATAACACCAGTTATTATCTCTGAGGATTAATATTTAACTAAAATTTAATAACAGTTTTCCCTGTAGCATTCACAGAGATTTCTTAAAACACAAAACCTATTTAAATTAAAGATGTTCATTGTTTCATCTTCGATAATATCTACGATATCTACAATTACTATTCGAAATATTATTTCATATAAATATTGAAATTATTTTCTCTATACATTTCATAAAACTAAGTGCATATTGTGTATCTTGCAATTAAATCATCTGTCGATTAATTAACTTGGCTTCCTTTTTACCCAAGACAATACCTCCCTGTCACTACCAAGCTATACCTACCAATACCAGACATATTTCTATCAATGATGAAATCTAAATAAATGTCTAGTGTAGGTATAAAGATAGAAGATTTTTCGATATCTCAATTGAAACAGTAGTTGTTGTCCTTCTTTTGTTTTTGGAAAACAAAATTAGTTTGGGGTATCCCCATTGACCTGTGAGATTGACCTTATTCTCATATCTATCTCAAAATATCAATATTAAATTAACTTTCCCCAAAATTTCAATGCACACAAAAACCTACAATGAACTTGTTTTGGCCAATCTGTCAGAAAATATATAATGAATAGATTTCTCTTGTTGAATTGACTACCCATTCCCAAACGCAACTCATCTCTTTAAAATATCCTATTGCCTGGTTTTCTTAAATTGAATACAATTCCCCCCAGCGAATTCTACCATAACTCCCATTGAACTAACTGAATACCTATATATCCTTGGCATCTAATAGAACTTATAACCAAAAAGTAGGGTTATGAGTGATGTTCCGCCTGATCTATTCATTTCAAATGTGTTTGCATTTCTCAACTGCATGCTGCTGTTGCATTCAATCAGAAAATATTCCTCAATTCATCTAATGATGCAGAATATTTATGCTGCACATTTTTATTCAAAAAAGAAAAGGACTTTCATCTCCCATACAAGAGAGAATATACAGGCTTAAAAAATATGTGTGCATTGTTTTCTTTTTTTTTCTATTTACTCACCAAGTTCCACGGTGCATTCCAGCAGGATACCATCAGCACCACAGCAACAGCTGAATCGCGCGAAAAACTCGTCCTTTTCGTCCTCGTACACTCACTATATCGAGGAGATTCCGTTGGTTATTTTTTTATATTTTCTTTCTCGAAAAAAAAAAAACACTTTTTGCCGCACAGAAAAATATACAACACACAAAAGCACACAAAGAAACAAAAATACTCTGAAAACTGAGGAAATCCTAGACACAAAAATGTGAGGGAGGATTTTTTGTTCCTCCAAAGCAGCAGCACGTTACGTTCAATCGTTCGTTTCTTCCTTGCAAGAAGTGAAGTCCTTTTTGCTGCTGTTTGCCTTTTATTCTCGTTGTGAGCACGTGGTTCAAAAATGTTCTTAGAGACAACTTAACTTTTCTCCCAAATGCAACAAGGACATCTTTTTCTATGTAGGTAGGTACAAATGTATATTATATTTTGTTCTTTCTACTTAAACAGTTAAAATTTAAAAACATCAAAGATTATTGTCGATTTGTGAAGAAGGAAGAGATTCCAGGAAGAAAAAATGAACAATTTCCTAGAAGGTAGTTATATAGGTAGAATAAGGATTATCAGGATATCGCTTACAATATTTCTCACGGTTCGCTGAATACGAGCTAAAGTTCTATTTTAATGTGACAGTCACGATGAGTGTTCATTCAATCGCAAATATTCCCCCTTCCCGTGCGTGCGTGCGTCGTGCGTCGCGTCGTCGGCAAGAGGAAGGATTGTTTTGTTTATGTCCTTGATTTTTATTATGTTCAACTATCTTTCAATATCGATAGCTTAGTAATACTAAATGTGTTCACAACCGTAGCACTTTAAGCGAGCGACAACAATAATATCAAGAAAGAGAGAGAGAGAGAGAGATAGAGATATACAGAAAAAGAGACAGTAGAGGAAAAATCTAACTCAAAACGAGACACTACTTTAGATCAAGGATATTCTTATATAGGAAAAATACTTGTATTTATTTTTATTTACACAAAAAAAAGGATATTTTTTGTATTTAATTTATATTTTTACATTGCCGTCAGCCCGGCATACACAACAGCAACGGCAGCAATAATAAAGTAACAATTCAATCAACAAACCCGCCGCGAATAATTTCGTCCTTTTTGTGTGTTTTTTTTTTTTTGTATTTATTTTTTTAATTTTAAATTTAAATTTGAATGCACTTTATGTCGAGAGAGAGACGTTCATTTGAGGCAACTGCTTATTATACAGAATCTCATTGCATCCTTTCGCAGCCGTTATTCACGCTCAACTGTGTGTGAATTTTTAAAAAAATATGCACCCGAAGGACGATACTACACGATGACATCAAAAATATAAATATAATTTTTGCACTCGAGAAATGTTGAGAATGAAAATTTATACAATTCGCGCCCCGAAACACAGAAAATCACAACACACAGTGGCACAGCAAAGCCAAAGCACTACAACACTCTGTGATTGTGCGATGGAAAATGCAAAAAAATTGTTGTAAAAAGGATATCGAGTATCTACTGTGACCGAAGGATGTCGGTGATACACTAACGTTGGCTTATTACAACTATCCAAGCTGCTATCTGGTGGCTACAATATAGTCGACGATGAGAATCGTTCGTGTTCGGGGGGGCCAGCCATATCGTCGTCCTCGACGTAGTCGTATTCGTTGATGTTGAATCCGTAGCCATTCACTTGCGGCAAGCACCAGCAATAGTAGCAAAAATTTTATGAGTAAGTAGGAGCAGCAACGACAACGACAACTCCAAATGCAGTGTGTTTGTGTCGCTAGTGTCGACAATGATTATACGACACAGCACTAAGGATGTAAGAGAGGTGCCCTTTTTTACTAGAACGAGGTTCGATTGGATCCTATACCAAGGACCTACTTTCCCTCAGGATCCCGGCTCATGAAAAAACCTAATGGAAAACATACATTTTACTAGCAGTTTCTTTTGGCATCCGCCAAAAACATGTTCGAAGGGACGACCGACATCAGAAACATTATGAATTCGCCGTGTGCATATCAAGGATATCCTATCTACTTCGAGTGCTTTTATTGTGATGGTATGTCCTTGATATGGAACTGCACTCTAAAAGAATCCATCCAAAACCTACCACAGGGCAAAATAACTGTCGCAGGACATGGAACCATTTTATCGTGTATGTTGTGCTGTATGGCCAAAGAATATTCAGGTCATGGTATAATAATAAAGTTGCGTAGCAGGAAGTTTTCGCTGCAAAGAAGTTGCTATGGCACACAAGCCAACTTGTACGATGAGAACATTTTTTTACATGATATAGAAAAGCTAAGGTATGGAAGAAGCTTTTGTGTAAAGTGGTATTGTTGTTTTGGTTGAGTGAAGCTTTTTGCTAGCAGCCAATTTGTTTGACATGAAAAGCTTTATGAAACACACACTGAACGAATTTATTGATTGAAGTTTGTTGTTTGATTTTTTAAACTTTTGTAGGTTTTTGGAGTGTTTTGTTTTAGAAGAAATCTACCAGCCAATTTCTTCACAGAGTTCTAAATACAACTAAAAACGGTACTGTCCATTATAAAATTTGTTGAAATCCGGTTTTTGAATACCAAAGAATAATTATTAAAAATTACTAAAGGCGTCAACCAAATGGAAGAAATAAAGTATTTAGATAAGTCTTCTTTTTTCTTCCTCCCACAGAACAGATATTTGAAATAATTGTGAACCTACCTAAAACCTTCAACGGTAGATCATTAAAGAAAAATTCTTTATTTAAAGGTAAATTGTAAAGTACATTCCTTTCAGTACTAGTAAGTGAACAAAATTGTAAAATGTAAAATTGTTGATATAGGAAAAAGCGAAAAAGTGTGATTTTCATCATTTCTGTTAGTCTTAGGAAAAAATGTATTAAGGTAAAAAATGTTTGGAATCTTGTTTTACGTCAAAATTAATAATTGAAAAAGTTTTCGGATACTCTCTAACAAATTTTTATATCATTATTCAAAAATTGATGATTTTAGTGTATCTTTCACAATTATCAGATTATATTACCAAACCAGAATGATTAGTAAAAAGTTTTACATCGAAATAAGTAGTTTAAAAGAATTTTCAATATCGCCAATAAATTTTCAAATTAAAAGAAAAATCAAACAATTCTTATTTTACCTACTATGCTAGTTTTAAAAAAAGGAATTCTTAACTCCTTGAATTTCAGTAGATATCTTAAAAATGTGATTTTCAGCATACCCGCTTAATTAAGGAAAAACTTTATTAAGACATAAACTGTTGAAAATTAGTTTTTTCATCGAAATCAATAGTTCAAAAAGAAAATAGAACTTCAAATTTCAAAATATTGACCTCTGGTGACAAGAAGATAAATTATACTTTCAAATTAATTGAAAAAAAGTATTTATTTTCAACACTATTTAATATTATCGAAATCAGTTATTAAAAATGTTTCCAGACCCTTAACTGTCATTATTTTGCCTTAAATGCAGATCCTTTTACGAAGTTTTATTCAGCTTATTTTTCCATTCAAATTTTATTAGATTTCTTTAATGTCTTGAAGGCACATTTTTTCCGGACATAAAGCAAATTTTGATATTTTTCTGCTTCAATAAAATAGAAGCCTAGAAGTCTGGGTTTATCGAGTTCTCGAAGAAATATAGAAACGTTAAGAACCTCCAAGTTAAAGCTGCACACCTCTTTGAAAACAATTTACCAGTAGATAGAAGCTCCAGGGATCTATACCTCATTGAAAAACAATAGAAAACCCCATAACTTTCGAGTTATGAGTTCTATGGCAAGGTACTGACTTCTTTACAAGTTTTCTTGCAGCCATTTGACTATGGCCCTATTAGAACAAATTTCTTCATATACCAAGTAGTTCCTCGTTATTCTCAATTTATGAAATTAAATCTAGACGATTAACTAAAGCGTTCTTATTCTGATGTTGTACTATTTGAAACAGCTAGTACTACAGCGAAAGATTCTAAAGTAAAACTTTACTTTCTTTTTGCTTTCAAGCACTTCCATTTTAAATTGGCAATTTTTTTTATTTCAAAATTTGACAAACCTAACAACAAAACTATGAAATTCTGTCAATTTTCTAGTACAAACATAGTTCTATTAAAAAAACCAAACATCGGTAATTTTGAAAACCACCGAAAAATTGTGATTTTAATCGTTTTTGTTACTTTTATGAAAAAAAAGTATGGAGATAAAAAATGTTACCAATATAGCCTTACATGAGTAAAATAGTTCAAGAATTACCAAAACCTTAGCAAGTCAACATTTTTGCTGCCTATAATGTCAAAGGAATACCATTTGAAAAAACAAAACGTCATCCTAGTTTAACTGTAAATAAGTCTTCAAGAAGAAGAGTTTTTAAAGAGGACTTCTAAAGAACTCTTCTTCTTCAAGACCATGCAATTTTTAAACAGAGACCGGTAGTGTATTATTATTTTCTCCAATTTTCTTAGCGATGTAGGGAACTTATTTTCACCTTCAATTTACTCATAGATTGAACACGTTGTGTATTGACTTTAAAATATCTTCTTTTTTTTCCAAGACAAATTCCAAGCTTACAAGTGTTTAATTTTGTAGATTTTTTCAAGAATTTTTCCAAAGAAAGGGGTCGCTAAAGTCAACCCCTACAATGATTTCAAAACCCTTCAATAATTTTTTTTATTATTCCTCCATTGATTCAAATTTTCCCCATTTGTATACAAAAATATAAATGTTCTATCCGCACGCCACTGCAATTTGGCCCCAATAATACACCCCCATCCAGCATACCTATAGCCCCACATTAGAAATATTACTCCACCCTGCAATGCAAACAAACCAGCAAAACTTTCGTAACTTTCGCCTCACACCCCCAACACTGACAAATCAACCCCTGCCAAAGGTAACAAACTCCAAAAAGCCATTAACATGCGCACTAACTTCCATCATTTCCTCCAACCAATCACATGCATCCGAAAAGCCACAACTCCTACCGCACCGAACCAATCAGAATATTGTATATCTGCAGGCCGGAAGTGTATTTGGAAGCTCCAGGGACGTTCCTAAGGAGCTTTCGCTCATTAAATTCATAAACTCATCAGTTTGACAGGTTTATTGCATGCGCACCGAATGCATTTTTGTTGCATGTGTTTTTTGTCGAGAGACGCCCCCATGCCTATATCTATGATGTGCGCAGTGAAGTAATTCCATATATACATTGCCTACATGTCGAGGAGCACAACAACCAGGACGAAAAAGACGACGACGATGATGATGATGATGAGGACGATAGATAGACTATAGAGCAGCACTCGCACACCACCTTACTGTGCACAGAGTGCATGGATGTCTGGTGTGTGGTCGTGTGAAGGTGACAAATCTCTTGGCCCACAGGGTCTGGGTTTTCGATTCTGTTTCCTTTTATGGTGCATCGCACTAGAGTAGTATACTAACCCTTTTTTGTCTATGTCGTCCTTTGGAGCTTCCTATTTTTTTTTTTTTTTTTTTTAATTTTTCTTTACTTTGGGTTTTTTTTTTCTTTTATTTTGTTTTGTTTTGTTTTTTTCTTTAGATGCAACGCGCCCACTTTTTGGTGGTTTCAAACACACACGTCACAGTACAGAGAGACCCTATAGCCGTAAGTGGGTATAGCGAATAGCAAAAGGGAGACACATGCAACCTCAAAGATTCTGATTGAAAGGACATTCTGGATTTATATGTATGTCCTGCTATTTTTTCTACTTTTTTTTTTTTGTTTCTATATTTGCTCCTATTTTGTTTTTTTTTTTTTTTTAGTGTTGTATTCTCTATGTTTGCAATTGAAGAGTATGGCTGACATATCTAGGTGTCCATTTGTTTGAACATACTTTAAGTCCACACACAATTCAGGACACCATGTGAGCTCTCTCTGAACATATCACATCGCCAGCGAGGTTGAATTTTTATCTATACAAACATGAAACAACATTGCCGGCTTATGGGGGGGCTAGCAGCTTGTCATTTATATAGAAAAAGTATACCAAACCAAACAACCTACATGAGTCCGTGACACCTTTTCGAGAAGAGTGTTGTACTTTTTGACAAGCCCAGTACCGAGTATACTCTTGATGTGTAGAGCGAATTGGGTTTTCTGGTTATTTATAGTAGAAAATTGAAAAAATCCCTTAAACTACCTCCAAGCATCTACCAAAAGGCACAGTGAACATCTATTTTTCGTGGGAGATTGCGAGGAGGTGGTAAAGGGGGGGGGGGTAAAGTTGAAATTAATTTAATACGCTGCCAAATAATGAGGTTTTCAAATGGGATTCGCTGAATAACTACAGCTACTACATGCCTTAGATGAATATTAGGGGGGATGGGACTTTATTATTTTAAATTTGAATTTTGAAATTAATTTTTTGGGGGGGAATTATATAGCTGTGCACTGTGCAGTAGTTGAAAAGCAAAGCTAGCTAAAAACTGCTGTGGAGGGATTTAATGAAAGAAAGTGAAGTGCTATTAATTAGTCGGTGGGATTCTTGCAGATTGACAAACCAAATTGTTTTTCTAATTTTTGTTCAAAAAATAAACGCTTTGGTTTTGAGGGAATTTAATATTTTATTAGGGGATGTTGTGTTTATTTAAGGGAAAACTCAATATGATTGGACTGAATCAACAGGGTAAATTGGTAGAAGCTCTGGTATTTATGATATTTTAGATTTTAATTTGGTTTTGTGAGTTGGAAGAAAGGAAAATCTGCCAATAAGACCCTCAAGAACTAAATGCATATTTTCTATTACATACCCGGAAACATGTCAGTGGTCAAAAAGTCGTTGGAAAGCAAGAGGATAACTTGCTGTTTTCAATGATCTCCCCGAATAAAGTTGAAACCAAATACTTTGAAGTTCTATACAAAAAACACAAGACCGTTAGATTTTCTATATAAAATTCATCACAATGAAAATATAATGAAACTTTTTGAAACTTTTACCTTAAGTAAAGACTTAGCGTTAAGAAAAACCGCTGCAAGGTAAAATTAACGATCACCAACTATTTACTAACCATCCCCAGCGTCGTCGTACGTAAAAAAGTTCAAGAACTTAAACATTCGACAGTAGAAAATCGTTCTTCCTTATTGTCTTCTTCAATGTCTGGGTTCTAAGATTTTCTTACGTGAAACAATGTCGTCTCTCAATACCACATTCAAATCTTTAGCGAGCTCATACAATTATTCGCTCTCTTTGAAATCAGTCCAAATATTCTTCGGAGAATTTTGCTATTTACTTTGTGGAAAACTGTCAGTATAAATGCATTTGTTTAACCAAACCAAAGAAGAAGCGCTAGGATAATTCTTCGTTGGACTTACAATAAGGTACTTTTTTATCATTAGTAGAGAGTGGATATTTCTTCCGAAGTAGGTGAACTGGTGAGCTCTTTGACTACTTCAAATTTTGTTGCTATATGCCACGAATTGATTGTATGCTGTTTAGCATATACTTACGAATAGTTTTGTCAGTATTTGCTTCAAGACTAACAATTTTCGTTGAGTTTTTAATACCTTTAAATGAATTTAAGAGTTCCGTAAAGAAGTCTGCTAGGATGGAGGCTGAATTTCATCAGTCCGAAACTTACATATTTGTAATCCAGAATGGATTAAGAGTTATTTAGTGTTACTAACATAATGGTAATAATTAAAAAAAAATACAGTCAAATTGAGAACGTCTTACTTTTTTAAAGTCGGTTAGAAAGATTTTAGCTGTAATTTCTATTAGGGAATGGTGACATATGGTAGAGTCTAGTATTCTAAATGGTGAGTTTATCAAATCAAAAACATTTCTACTTTGAATACACAAAAGCGAACAAAATCTCTGTTGAAACTAACTTGTATTTGAGCCAAGTTAAACTTCAATGTGAAATTAAATATAACGAACGAGCGATTTACTTTTACGTTGCATTTTTTCAATGCCTGAGTGTAGAACTTTTATTTGCAAGTCTTATATAAACGTGATAAATCACATTGAAAATCACAGCTTCGAATCATTTTGAATTAATTTCTGCAATTCTTGGATCAGAATCAATTCACATCAAACTTTTGTTCTACATATACAAAGGATCAAAATATATAAATTTATATTAAATTTTAATAAAAAATATTCCATTTGATTGGGGAAATAATTAGTTTTTTGTTCATTATTATTAATCTTTTTTTGTTAAATAAATTGAAACTTTATCAATAATACCAATATTTTGTGAAGTTAAAATTAAATTGACTGACGAATCATAATTAGGTCAATGCAATGAGCTAATTATAAATTTTACAAATGAATATTATAAAAGTAAAAAAAATAGTATCCTGCATCCAATTAGTGGTATGTATGATTTTATCCATTTAAATAATACATAATATCGAAAATGAAAAAACATACTTAATCCATTTAGTTTTAAAACAAATGAATATTTGTAGATACATATTTTGTTAATGAATTGTACAAACTAGGTGTTTTTTTTTATTCATTGATTCTATTGTATCCAATTAAATTATAAAATGTAGTTGTTTTTTTTTTATATGAATTATTAATTGCAGATTTTTTTGTTAATAAGGAAGATTTAAGAATATAAACAAAATGTGAAAAAAATACATATTTTAATGCTAAAACAACTTTCTTATTTATTTAAAATTAAAAATAGTTAACGCTTTTTATTTTGTATACTTAGTAGTTGGAAGTGACTCTGATATGGTGTGGTGTGACAGTTCGTGTTTTGTGCAGTGCAGTGCAGGGCATTTCTGAGCAACCCAACAGCAGGCCCAAATTGTATTTCTTTATTCTATTTTTGTATGCATTTTTTACTATTTTTGATAAATTGTAAAAAATGGTCCCATTTAGTACATTTAAACGTATTTGAAAGCCTTATTTTTTTGGGTTTGACGCAACCATAAGACATACTGATGCACCAAAATTTGTTTTGTTGGTTAAAATAAGTTTTAGCACTTATTTCACTTATAACTACTCATATGTCAAGTACATAAGAGTTCTTTTAGCAAAATAACTATGCAAACAAAATAAAACAAGAAAAAATGTAGTTTAAGTTAATGCGTAAGTTCACTTTTATTAATTTTAAAAAAGTCAAAAAAAACTACAACATTCCATTTGCTTTGTTTTTAAATGTTTTTTTATATATTCTAATTCCTTTTAACTTCCATTTCTAGCAAACCATTGAAAAGTTCTTCTTCTTCACCACTTTGCTTCATTATTAACTTGGTCATCGAACGATAAATTCCATCCAACATAAAAGGTGGGACACTGTTCTTATCGATTTTTAATTTTTTCAAAAAATAATGACCCTAAAATTTAAAATTAAATTTTTTTTTATTCAAAAAACAATTAAAATAAACCAAAAAAAAATACCCATACCTGATAAACTGGACATGAATGTGGAAAATTACCAAATTTCTTCAAATTCGTATACCAAACCCTTGCAATAGCTTGACTCATGAAACCATCCCATAGCCGGCAAATATCAAAATCGTATTGAAATACTTGATTGAAAGTACCTGTCTCCTTGTTATTAAGCAGCACAGCAATCCTTGCGTATAAGTTGTTTGTGATATTTCGAATTAAAACTGCATCGATAGTGAAGGCTTGCCCGTTGAGTTCGGGTGGAATAGAAGTTTCACATGATTCCAAAAATGTTGGATTGAAAGTTGAATTGAATGTTTTAAAGGTAAGTATAGATAGCTTTGATTTCAATAAAAAAAGATGATAAATGTTAGTTACTCTGATGATGATATAATTAAATAATTATTACTTTTTTCTTGCAATTAACTGACATCAGCAGACATACGAGGATAATTATTGATAAAATTCGCATTTCTGAGGTATTCATCGATCCTTTTTAGTCAAACAAATATTAGAGAATACTTAAAAGTTAGTTTTGAAACTATATATGACTTTAAAATTGCGAATGAGAAATCAACAATAAGATTTTTGCTTTAAAAGTAATGTGAAGTAAATATTTTTTGAGTTGCGTGTATTTTTTCAAACTAATTTTTGGTAATTAAAAATATTTTGCATGCCAAATATTAATTATCAAAAATGATGGAGCACACATTGGTGGTTTTCTATTTTAAACTACTAACAACCATTGATGTAGATTAAGTAGTTGACACGCATGAATTAATAAATAAAACAAACCCAGCACGTTTTTAGTTTTAAATTGAAAAATTGCAGCTTTTTTTTTAGTTTTAAGTTTTAATGACACTCAATCGGTATAGATGCCAAAGAAAAATCAAACAAACATAGGTTGCCTCACCCATTTTGGTCGTATAATATGTTTTTATTCCTGATAGTTTGTTTTTGTGTTGCAAAAGTATGCAACAGAAGAGAACCGCAGAAGTGAAAACTGAGGAGACTATTGAAAGAAGGGACCATGATGAAGCGAAAGCGATCCGAACGATATTCAGAAAATAATCTAAGGAAACTGTGCGAAAACAATAAATTGGAATTCTGTATCGCATTTCGTTATTATATCTGTGTTCCTTTTAAAAGGAACATTATAATTGCACACTTCTAGTAGTCTGATATCTTGTGAGATGACAAAATACAAAATTAATCGATATCTTATCGATAATATGATTTATAGACAAACTTACAAAAAAAGGTACGTAGTTTTTTCCTACGCCTGTAAATAATAAATATGAAATATTATTATCGATTTAAGTAAGATTTTAGAATATAAACATTATAAATAAATTTTTGCTATTAAGTTTGTTTTTTTATTGAAAAGAAATGTGTGAATGCAAATAATTCCTAGCATTGCATTGAAATTTTTTTCAATTATGTAAGAAATTGTTAATAAATTATTTTTAATAGAAATTTACAACAATTTATAATTTTGTTTTTGAATATCTCCTCTAGAATACCTCCCATAGAACTCTAATGATTTTGATTAAACTTTATGATATGATTTCTTTCATAAAGATAAATTTTAAAATTTTTTGGAAATTTTTTTTTTTGAAAAATAGTTGGAGCCGGTTTTTTTTTAAATATTTTTTTTTAATTCAAAATTTTCAAAACAATTGGGAATGCCATTCTTAATATATTATTAATCAACATCTTATAGGAAAGGTACATAATCGAAAAAAATAATTTTTCAAAAAACCAAAAGCCAAAATTTTCAATAAGTTAATACATAATAGCCTTAGACTGTATGAGCAAGTTCGTGCGATCCAGTCGTGCATTTTATTTTTATTCGCCTGTTAAAAAAAAAATTACAAAAAAGTTCTTGCTTTCATTTTGATTGCTTTTAAGTTGCAAAAAACTCATTTTTATGACTACAATATGTAATTTATTATAAAGCTACTAAAAATTCCGCTAAAATAAGATTAAAATTAGCGGACGATAATAAGAAAATAAAATTTTTTATGATTTTCAAAATTGTAGCTTTTAAAGTGCTTATTTATTGCACAAAATTAATTTGTAGTTCCCGTGTCTCATTTATCTACTCCAATTGGACAAAATGAAGAAAATACCTTTTTGAATTCTTTTTTTTTTGTCAGTGATTTGTAGGTTTTCAAACCAAAATTTGTTGGACACAACCCAATTTTGAAGCTGAAGCACTTTTTACAAAACAATAAATTTTTTTCGCAAAAACTGCTTGTTTGCGGTCTTACTGTTGAGTTTTTAGAAACCATCCAGTAGCATCTTGTTATAATTTTCTTTTAAAAGTCCAACTTAAAGTACTAAATTTAATAATTTTTTTTCTTTTCACTATGTATCTACTATTATTTTAAAAGAAAAAAAAAAAACATTTCCAAATTAAGGCCATTTCTTAAAATAGTAAAAATGTAAAAATATATAATGTTTTTTTGCTTATAGCAAAGTCATTGTAAGTCGAAAAACTTAAGAGGTAATTTTCTCGTTTTCACTTTTTTTCGAAATGATATCAAAGTGATAAAATGACACCACTATAATATATAATAGAGCTATAATCATAAGAACCGTTATAAATTGAAAACGAAGCGAAAACGAAAAAAATTGCTCATCAAGTTTTTCGACTTAGAATGACCTCAGGAACCCAAGGTTTTCGTCTGTGGCGGTGACTGTGGGGCAACCTGTATATTTTAAAACAATAATAACATCAAATCTAAAATTGATCTGACATGGGAGCTTGGTTCCAGTGATATTGAATAGCCTCGTTTTCAAACCGGGTCAAAATGAAGAGTTTGGCACAAAACGAGTTGAACTGGTTCAAAATTTGCTCATAACTGAACAACAAGATAATTCAGTTCGGTCTGGTATCACCTCCTTGACTGAGTCTTACATTCTGATTGTTGTATTTTCTGTAGCACTTAGCCACAGCCGAATGATTTTAACGTGACCATGCTTATCAAAAGTGAACAGATTTAACATTAAAATATTGTTTGACAAGATATTTGGATCAAGAAACTAAAAAAAAATTTCATAAATCAGCACTGAAAATTTTTGTTCTTCTTTAATCATTTATTATTTCAATATCCAAATCAGCAGTAAATAACATTTCTTTCCTTGAGTCCTTATTAACAAACATTGTCACTTTAGCCGCAAACTCTCCACCCGTCAAAACAGGTGGAACACTTCCCTTTTCCATTTGCATTTTATTCAAAGAATAATAACCCTTAAAAGCAAAACATAAACAAAAAATTACAAACCTAATTTACTTTTACTTTAAGTATACAGCATTTACCTTTGAAATAGGACAAGCAGTTGGAAATTTGCCAAATCGTTTCAAATTCTTAAACCACATTCTGGCAATTGTTTGACTCATAAATCCATCCCATAGTCGACAGAAATCAAATTCATAAGGAAAAATTAAATTACGCGAATTACCTCGTTTTAAATAAACAGCAATTCCAATGACCACATTGTTGGAAATTTCTTTCGTAACATTCCAATGTAAATTAAATTTTCGACCATTTGTATTCGGTGCTACGGCAAAATCAAATGAGTATGCGAATTTTCGATTAAATGTTGAAGTGATTTTGTTGAATTTTATATTTGCAGGTGCTTTCTAAACCAAAATATATTTTTTTAAAAATTTAATGTGAATAAAAGAGAAATATTGCATTCTTACTTTGGCTTTACAATCTATTGAAACTAGTAATCCTAACACCAGAACCACCAGCAAAAGGACTTTCATCTAGATGATTTTTTATTCACCGTTCTTTTAATATCAAAATCAAGAAGCAATGACTGATATCTCATTTGAACTACCATCAAACATAATCGAAACACTAATTGAAATTGGATGTTTTAGAAAACTAATGAGATCTTTGATTTAAATTAGGCTTTGTTGACTGTGTTCCCGCTCATTAACCTCATCAGTTCTATGATATAAAATAAAAGTTACTTAAAGAACTTCACTAGTTTAATTGCCATGCTGGTTAAAGTTAATTGGGGTTTTAAGAACTAATAAATACAAAAACAATAGCTTAGAACTTTGCATTAATTTTTAATTTTTCTATTCAATTTTTCTAATTTTTTTTTAAATCATTTTTTGTGTTGCTATTTTTTGAATATTATTTTTTTTATTTTCAAAATTCTTCTTGCTAAGTCAGTGTAAAAAAAGAACAAATCAGGTCAAAATGAGGTGATTTGGCAATTTAAAACGCTCTTTCTCCCTAGAAGAAAAATATTCTTTTAACCAAAATATTTCAATTCGGTCTTTTGGTTCCTGGTTCTCATTGCAAATGAAACTTTCATGCCAAATTTAATTACTGGTCCATTTTTAGAACGGGGGTTTCTGAAAAAATACTCTTGTTGTACTGAAAACAGAATTTACATAAAAAGCACTCATAATATCCAGAGTATTCGTATTACTTTGGATTTTGTCTCAATAGCTTATTTTTAGATTTAAATGATCACTCAAGAACCATTCAATAGAATAATGCATATAGCTAAACCTAAAATTAAAATATTGGTGCCGTATTTTCAAGATAATGGCCAAACCCCAGATTTGATTAGTTGGGACTTTTGCGATGTGAATAAGAGTATCGCTTCCGACAATTTCCACCAGTAAAAATGATGTTAGGTATTTTGTTCAGATCAGGCGTTTATAATGTCTAATTGCCATGACCACTTCTGAATTCTGACGTTTTAAGCCAAATTAACGCATCTAAATTTTGAGTATTTTTAGGTAAATGCATTTTTATGTTTGTTTTTTTTTTTATTTTTGGACAAAAGTTTTTCAAAAAATAATATGGTTACGAATTACATATTAATTTTTTTACAAAAAAAAATAATTTTTCTATAGAAATCCATAATATATATATGTATTTTGATAGTAACGTTATATTTTTTTCAAAAAGTTATGAAAGGTAGGTATGTGTTTATGTTAAATTGATATGCATAATTAATACAGTAGGTTCTGCCGTAGGATCAAACTCTAACTCAAAAATGCCATATTTGTACTTAGGTCAATTTGAGTAAACACAGCAGTATATTACCAATTACCATTTGTCTGATTTTAAAAAATTTCAAATAAATGTTATTTTTCGAGATAAAAATTGTTATAAGATTTGTTTTTTTTTTTAAATTAAGTAAAAAAAAACTATTTCTTTCGACTTTTTTGTCGGAAAGAAAAAGAAAATTGTAGATAGTTTATAATTTGTGATCTTGTTTTGTATTTTAAGAATTGAAGGCAAAAAAAAAACAATACCTTAACCTATTTTAAAATTTAATATATTGCAATGTTTTTCTGGATTCAAATATACAACTTATTTCCACTTTAATTTACTATCAAAACAACAAACACTTTTATCTATAACAAACTGTTTCACTGCCCTGATCTCCTTTTCCGATCTCGTATTTATACTCCCCTCATTTCTTCTCAAAGGCTCCAGAGATCTCCAGTTGCTTTAAACAAGAGAGACAAATACACACAGAAAGACAGCGACAGATAGATAGACAGATTACGTTCCGTTCCATTTCGTTCCGTTCGAAGTTCGAAAGTTTGAAGTTTTTTAATGAAAGCGTTCAGAGCTTTAGTCATTAATCATAACCAAAAACCTACATTTGTCATTTCGTCTGGGTGTGTTCGCTCGTACATTCATAACAATATTGTATGAAAAATTGATTTAATATTTTTTGTAGATAAAATACATATAAAACAAAATGCACGACTGGTTCACACGTGATTTTAAAAAAGTTTCACGTTTTTGATAAAGGTATTGCCATACAAATTTCACTTTTTGAATTTAAAAACTATAATTTTGGAATGAAATTAAATACACGAAACTTCTCCATGGAATAAATTCCTCCCGCTCCCGTATTAATTATTGTTCTCTCTTTCTTTTACCAATCTCTCTCTTTCTCTCTTTCTATCTCTCCCACATCCCTCCCTACCTCTCTTTCTCCCTCTTTTTTTCTCTGTCTTTATTTCTCTCATTATTTTTTCATCATATGTATGTGTTTTACTTCTTTGATCGTATTTAACATTTTACTGTAAATTTTTTGTTAAATGAAAAGTGAGAATGATGAAAAGTGTGGCAAAAATGTGTTGTTTTTAATTCCATTTTATTTTCAAAAAAAACGTATTTTTCTAACAAAATTTATTTGCACAAAAAATTAACATCAGCAAAGATTTTTATTTTGTTCCAGTATAAAAAAAAAAACATCCATAGTTTAAAGTTACAATAACTTAATTCCCAATACAAAAATAATTTCACAAATCTTATCTCTTACTTCGCCACGTTTCACATACAAAAATGCGTTGCACTTAAATCTTCCACCAGGTATTAGATTGGGAATACTTCCCTTATCAATTTTCATTTTTTTCAAAAAGTAATATCCCTTTAAAATACAAAATAAAATATATAAAATGACGCCTATAAATATAAAAAAATACCTTCGCTACCGGACACTTTATTGGAAAATTGCCAAATCTCTTCAAATTCTTAAACCACATCCTGCCAATAGTTTGACTCATAAATCCATCCCAGAGACGGCATATATCGAAGTCATAAGCGAAAATCGTTTTGAAAGAATTATCATTTGAATTGTATATTTTCAAGTTTATATCAAAATGCAATTCGTTTTGAATGAAGATCGTTGAATTCCAATTTAAATCAAATGAACGGCCATTTGAACCGGGTGATATGGAAACCGTAAAAACATCAGCATTTTTTGGATTAATAGTGGTTGTGATATTTTCGAATGTTACTATATTTGATTTCTAAAAGAAAAAGTATTTATTATTTACATGCGAACATTTGTGTGTCAATTTATGAAATCAAACTTGCCTGACGCGCAGAGTTAATTGGCCTTAATGTTATTGCGAGAAGCACTAGGAGAGCCAACCGTACTTTATTAATCATAGGTGTAACTGTTTTTAATTTTATTGGACCGACAATAGCATAAACTATGAAACTTGTAATTATAGGTTTGATTGAATTTCATATTGAATTTCTGATATTCTATTAGCGAGGGTGATGATTGAATGATAAGTTGGAGGCACATTTTCCGTCTCATTAGGCGTGCAATGTACATAAATTAATCCGCAACTAAATGTAAGTGTAGTTTTTTTTTTGTAATAACAGACAGTAAAATCAAAGGCAATTTTTTTAAACAAGCAGAGAGGAAAAGTTCCAGTAATCTGATGCAATGGAATTTGGGTCGGTCAAAAATTGTAGTTTTTTTTTTTTTAAACTTTTTTTCGACAGAGTCGTAATTTGACCGAATGACTACTTTTTCAGTCTTTAGATAAAGCTAAGAGTTATGACTTTTTTTGGAAATTAGGTAACAAAAAATGGCGCAACAAAGGTTCGTGACATTTTGTCACTTAACATAACTTTAGGATTTAAAATTTTCACATGTGATTTCGGTGTCAGCTATTCCTTCCTTGCGCGAGTATGACGAAAAGTTTTTTCAACTAATTACTGCTGTAGAAAAAACGATCTATTAAAAACATTGACCCCACTTCGATAACTTTTACTTGAAAGTTGTTATATATACATATTCGCTTTTTTCAACATTTGACCTCAAATATTTTTTTTTCACTCGAAATTCAGGCTTTTTTGAGGAAATTTAGAAAAACAAAAGCGTCACGTATTTTATTAAAGAAACAGAGAAAAACTATAAATAATGAAAACTATTTTTATTCTTGGTTTTGAACGGAGCTACTGAATATTAACTCAATTTAAAAGTTCAACTGACCTTGACTCAAAAATGCATTTCACTGTTGTACCTGGGCGGAACGCATTTTGGAGTTGAGGCCTCCTGTGAACTTTTAAATTGAATTTGTATTAAGTAGCTCTGCTTTAAAATGAAAATAAATATAGAGTTTATTTATATTATTTTCTCTCTATATTCTATTAACTAGACCACGGGTGCAACATCATTTTCTGGATGTCTAAATTTATACAAATTTCCTTTGAATATTCAAATTCACAGTTAATAAATGCTGTAATTATAATAAGAGTCGGTAAACGTCAACCAAAAATCTTTTTATATTTTATGACTTACATTTTAAAAATGAAATTAAAAAATAGGAAACTTCTCCATGAAATAAAATTTTTCTTGTTCCACTTGTTTGACTTTGCCCAAAATCTCAGTTGAGTTTAAATTTCTAACAATTTGTTGACCTACATTTATCATTTCACTCATTTTCAATATTTCTGTCTCTACCTCTCTCCCTTTCCCTTTCTCTCTCTTTCTCTTTCTCTCACTCTCACTCTCGCTTTCTTTCTTTCTATCTCTCTCACTGTCTTTCACTCTGTCTGTCTCTCTCTCTCTCTCTCTCTCTCTCACTCTCTATTTTTATTCCTCTGCTTACCTTTTTACCATGTGTCACTTGTTTGCTCTACTTTTCTCTTTATGTGTTTCATGATTATTGTTTATTTAATTAATTTTAATTATATTCCAGTTAAAGAATATAAATATGTACATAATGTAGTTCAAAGCTATGATAACTTAATTTGAAAAATAAAAATAATTTCGCAAATCTTGTCTCTTACTTCGCCACGTTTCACATACATAAATGTGCTGGGCATAAATTTTCCACCTGATGGTATTATACTTGGAATACTTCCTTTATCAATTTTCATTCTTTTCAAAAAGTAATGTCCCTTTGAAATAAAAGAAAAAGAAATCTATTAATTAACTTTTAATATCGCTTATAATTAATAAAAATAATATACCTTCGCTACCGGACACTTTATCGGAAAATTGCCAAATCTTTTCAAATTTTTAAACCACATCCTGCCAATAGTTTGACTCATAAATCCATCCCAGAGTCGACATACATCAAAATCATAAACAAAAACCGTCCTAAAAGAATTATCTTTTGAATTGTACATTTTCAAATTTATATCAAAACGCAATTCGTTTTGAATGAAGATCGTTGAATTCCAATTTAAGTCAAAAGCGCGGCCATTGGAATCAGGTGATATGGCTACCGTAAATATTTCGACATTTTTCGGATTATAAGTCACTGTGACGTTTTCAAATGTAACAACATTTGATTTCTAAAAGAAAATGTATTATTAATATGCTAAGACTGGCATTTCTATATTATTATAGAATCAAACTTGCCTGACGCGCAGAGCTAATTGGTCTAACGATTACTGCGAGAACCAATAGAAGAGACAACCGTACTTTATTGATCATGGGTGTAACTGTTTTTAATTTTATTGGAACGACAATAGCTGAAACTATGAAACTTGTAGTTCGTATTGGAATTCTGATGTTCTATTAACAAGGGCAGGCATCATGGGTAGATGATTATATAATTACAAGTTGGTAGAACATTTTCCGTCTCATTAGGCGTGAAGTGTAAATTGAACCGCAGTCAAATGTAAGTGTAGTTTTTACTTGCTCTACTTGTTTCGTGTCAAAAAAGAATTAGAGGTTTAAATCAAAACCAACATTGCGATGATGTAGAAGTGGTTTTCGTCATGCCGTCCCTCGGTCTATGCGGCTGTGAGTCCATGTGGACATATTTTCACTGCATAAACGCTAGAACGGATTTTCTTCAAATTTGGTACAGATTATCTTAACGTTATTTCGAAAGTTGTTTTATTTTGTTTTTGAATATCTCCTTTAGAACGAATACCTTCCACTTAACGGTTTTGAGTTATTCGATTTTTCTCAATAACGGCTCCAACGATTTTGTTTAAATTTTAATAACGGAGAAAAAGCGTTGCCGTTTTTTGCAAAACTGTTCCTCTTTTTGATGCTTTTTTTGTGAATATCTCGTAAATGGTTTAAGCGATTTTGATTAAAACCTGTGCACAGATATTTTAAATGACCTCAAACAATTGTATGATTAAAAACAAAAAACAAAAAAATTAATATAATAAAAAAAAAATGTTTTATTCTTTTTGACATGCTTCCACTTTTCTTGTAAAAGTATTAATTTAAACTTTATACAAGAAACTTTAACATCTACCGCAACTTTCACCCAAAGAGCAAGTACTTGCGACCATATTCGTTTATTTTATTTTTAAAAACAGACAACAAAATCGAAGGTAATTTTTGCAAAAAAAGCTGAGAGGAAAGCGACCAAATTACCTTTTAAAACGATTCTTCTTTTAAAGTAAAAATTAAATTTATTTTCACACAAAAACCTATGTTATCCCCTTGCAACTTCCACTTCTAAAGTTGAATTCCAAAGCATATCGTTTGTATTCTGGATGTAAAATCTTACATTGGCCAAATACTGTCCACTGCTAATGAATGGCGGAACACTTGATAAATCGATATCCATTTTCTTCAAAAAATAGTTTCCCTTTAATGGTTCGATAAAAAATTAAATATCAAATGTATAGTTAAGGGAATTATTAAATTACAAAAAAAAAACCTTTTTAACTGGACAATTCATTGAAAAATTTCCATATTTCTTAATATTCTTAAACCACATCCTTGCAATTGTTTGACTCATAAATCCATCCCACAAGCGACAAATATCAAAATCATAAGAAAAAATGTCTTTGTATGAATTGTTAATTCTTAAAAATGCATCAACACCCATTTTCATTTGGTTCGGAATAGCTCTGGAGAGTTTCCAAACAATATCGAATGACCTTCCATTTGAATTCGGAGTTATGTCAAAAGTTACCAATTCCGAGTTCTTAGGATTGAAGTCGGTAGTGATTTTTTTGAATTTTATAATTGATAATTTTTTCTAAAAAAAAAGAGGTTGATGAATTTGAGAAAATGATAATTGAGCTTTGTTTACCTTTTTCGCACAATCCATTGATTTGATGAGAAAGAAGAAAATTATTAACTTTTCTATCATCATCAGTCTTGACATTGTCTCCCGCAATTCACTTTAACATCAATAAACTTAAACTGCAGTGAGTTGTCAGTAAACTTTAGCTAACAATAAAATTCATTGTGACTAGATTGTCAAATAATAAAATCAGATGTTGCTCATTAGGGCTTTCATTGTCATTAACTATGAGGTATTGACATTAAAACTAATTAACAGCGATTTTCTCCAAAAATGTTTTTCATCGTGTTTAATCGCTTCGTCTAGTGGTAGGGCAGGGTGTGGAATTCGGGATACGTAAAAATCTGGATTTACAATTAACAAAGAATATTGTGTTGTGACTTAAAAAAAATTAATAAAATTCATTGTTAAAAAAATTTATTCAAAAACAAAAAAAAGAAAACAATATAATTTTGTGAGATTCTGGGAATAAAATTATTCATTAAAAAAATGCTACAAAAGTTAAATTTTGACAAAAAAGTGAGCTTGTTCTATTTTTTCCCCTGAACGATTTTTACATATTTTTCAAAGCTAAATAAATATATATATGTACATAAATGTATTAGTTCCTGAAGAAATTTTACCAGTAAAATAGAAAATTAAAAATTCCGTATACGTCACTTCCAATGGATGAAAGTAAAAAAAAACGTTTTTTGCTCCTAACTCTAGATTTTGGGGGTGTTGCGGAGGTTTTACATACCATTTTGTAATCACTGCAACAAACTCTACAAAACGTGATAGGTCTCCGCCCGCGTATATTTTGAGTGGCACACAGTGTAATTAGTGTCACTGATTCTTGTAACATTGAAAATGGTTGTTGTTGTCTAAGGAAAATTATTTTCAATTTTAACATTTTTTTCACAACTTTCCAAACTTTCAAATGAATTTGGACAGTAAGTTTTTTAACTGCATGATTTTATCATAACGAGTTATTAAAATTAAAAATTAATCAAAAACTAACTAAGTTCTGATACTTTTACGAATTCAACTTTTTTTTCATTTTCTGATTTTAGTTCGTTCCACTTAATAGTTTGAACCTCTTCTAAATTGTTTTCTATGAACTGTAGTACCTTTGTTTCGGAAACTTCATCTTAAGAATGCAAATTTAAAAGCTTTTTTAGTAAAGTCAACAAAACAAAATTCTGGTTTGACCACTGCGAACTTAAAAATCCAAAATGATCCGATCAGTGGCATTGCAGAAATTGGATAAATTAAACGAAAAAATCAAAATAGAGAAATCTTTTCTAATTTTCTAAACAAACATTTATTTTTTATTTACTTTTTAAAAACACTTTCAGCAAAGTTAAATAATTTTCGTTTATATTTTTTTTTGTTTTGCTTTCTTAATTTTTTTTTTGAATTAAATTAAATTTAGTTGGACCATTTAACATCCAGCGTCACCTTAATGACTGTTTCATTTTGCATGCCTGGCTTTTTAAAGAATCCATGTCCAATTATTCTATAATCTCCAGGTCTGAGATACATGGGTAAGCTTGTTTCCTCTACCACCAATCTTCTCAAATAATAGTAACCCTTTGAGGAAAAAAAAGAATCATAAAGAAAACCCAATCGTTGGTATTAAAAATGTAGGTACTCACCTCATTCACTGGACAATATTCCATAAAGTTGCCATACTTAATCAAGTTTCTGTACCACCGTTTCATGAGATTATTTATCAAAACATTATTCACCAATTCACAAACATCAAAGTCCTCTACGAAAAGGCTTTGATAACGTTTTGAGTCTTTAAGTCTAATTTGAAGATCAACAGTGGCATAAAAGTCAATGAGAATCGGTTGAATCAAGACTATGTCAACATTAATTCCATTGGGTTCTTTTTCAATGGAAATTGAAAAGTTTGAAACAAATTTTGGATTAAAGTGTCGTGTTGTTGTAATAAATTTGACATCGAGCGAAACAACTCTTGAACATGATGATAGCCAAAAAATTACTACAAAACAAATTAACATGATGAAGAATATTTAAAGAAAATTATTGTCTGATGGTTTTAATGTTAAAACCTCAAAGTTAATGACTTTTTTGGTTGCCTAACGAGCAGTTTTTGATATAAATCTTATAGATTGGTTATTATTATTTTTTTGTTTTGTCAAATTATAAGTTATAATTATTGTTTAATGGTTAAAAGTAGTAAACTGCAGTGAAATTCCGACTAGAAGCTTTGATAAATCTAAAACGCTTTTTGTGATTTTGAATGATTTTTTTTAAATGGCTCTATCTTTGCCACGCCATTTGTAAATTTAAAATTTAAATAAAAACGACGATAAAACGGGAAAATTACCGCATAAGTTTTCGACTTAGAGTCACCTCAGAAATGTATTGTTTTGATCTGCTACTTACGAGCTTGACTGCAAAGTACGTGCAAAAATGTATTATCATAGTGAGTATGGGAAGATATTAGGTAAAGCTAGATCACCGAAAAATGGTAATTCTATAAGGCTTTAAGGAATCCTCTAAATCTCAGTTCAATTACCATAACTAACCTGAATTCTGAGATCCTTTTCAAATGATTTAAAACAACAAAATTATTTAATTTAAATTTCGTATGTTGCTATTATTTCTATTTCATTCTATTATACTATTTCATTTCTCGGAGATCAACTTATCTAGGCCCTAGATTGGTTTCTTCTTTGGGAAGAATCCTGTGAACGGACAAGTTGTACAAAGTTTCATCAAAGCATCACAGTTTATATTGTGTTTCTTTGAGAATTGATTATTATTTGTCAAAATCCGTTTTTTTTTTTCAAGAATTTATTGCTGTTTCTGATGCCACTGCACTCTTGCAGAGGATACCATTACGAAAAGTAATTCCGGCTAATTCAATGAAACAAGAACTTCAGAAGTCCTCTTTATATCCTTAAAGTCATTTTCCCTCAAAAACTGCCCTCATCCGCATTAAAGTCGTCTTCCTTCAGTCTTTAAGAATCTTTAACAATGATTTTGACTTTCACAGAAACTGGACCCAGAAAAAATCTATCTTAATTGATCAATTATGTGTCTTTTTTTGTGATCACCCTTGCTTGAGCACATGTAACACTCATTATAATTTTTCATCTGAATTGTTTCGTTTATCTGTCAAACAAAGATTCCCAATCCAAAATGCCCAAATTACAACAACTGACCAATATCTACTTCAAGGTATCAGCAAATTCATACACAAAAAAAGAAGCAATTCTAAACGAAATGTCCCTTATATTTTACTTCCACTAAATTGAACACGTCTTCTTTCATTCTTTACTCCACATCACCTGAAGGAAATAAATAAAATTGCAATTATTTAAGGAATCTATCAAGCCTCGATAGTCGATATACTCCTACCCGCCACGCCCGCTGCCGCACCTTGACGATGACTTCAATATACAACGACACAAATAATTGCGTTCTCCATTAAATTTAACCGAGATTGTCACCTTTAAAAACCGTTTACCCTCCCTGGCTATACACAGGGAATGGATTTAAACGTATTTGGTTCTGAGGGCGAAGAGAGCATAAGAACTGCCAGATAAATCGATAGACGAAGGATGACGATGATGATGATTCCATCTCAGTTGTAACGCCATTGGAAATCCACTCAACACCGAAACTTTTCAATCAGTTCACACTTTATCGCACAGCATGTCTGGTAGAACGGGAATGGGAATGGAAAACGGGACTGGTTGGATCGGGTCGAGCCCTCCAATCCCTCGTCTCTATAATCTCAATCTCAATCCCAATCTATCCATCCATCCGTCAAAACGATTGTCTCCTCTCAAAAACTTTCTCTTCTCATCAATGCTACGCATAGACAGATAACGGATACACACAACACAGATACAGAGTCGAGAGGAGACATGGCAGGAAATTTCGGTCGTTATCCCAGTTCTATGCGGGTCCTCTCCCCATGGCTGCCACTGGTACACAACTTTATTCCTTCAGGGAAGATGATGGGGCAGAGGCAAACCCAGATGAAACAAGAAGAAGATAGAAAAAGTATTTAAACGGAAATTGGCACCATTATTGTTGCGCACCGTTTCGTGTCGTGCCGTGTCAGTATCGTGTTCGGGATGCGTCTTGTAACCGGTGAACAGGAGGAGGAACAACCATCATGCTGCTGCTGCTGCTGTTGCTACTGCTGCTGGGCAATCTCATCCTGAATAAGACGTTGTCGGTTCGAAGAGATGCTGAAACACAGTGATGGCAGAGGGTTGGCAAAAGGCAAACTACCGGATTCTATTGATCTCGGCAGCTTAGAGTTTTACGTTCTTGACACTTCCTGCAATCACAGTTTAGAGGAGGATATAAGTACCGTTCCGAATGATTTCTCCATGGATAATCATATCCGCCGATTTATTTATTTGCCATCTTAGTCATCCTTTTTCCTCTTCTACCCTGCCCTACCCTGCCATACCTTGCCTTATTATTTCGCCGAGGGCAAGGATGAGATTGTGATGTGT
The DNA here is from genome assembly GCA_948107695.1 of Meliscaeva auricollis. Lineage (NCBI taxonomy): Eukaryota > Metazoa > Arthropoda > Insecta > Diptera > Syrphidae > Meliscaeva > Meliscaeva auricollis. The sequence goes on from OX403619.1 coordinate 3,589,448, forward strand.
CACATATTTATTTGACATGATTGGGTTCAATTGGGGTCGGAGTTGGGGAGGTCGTTCTTGAAGTTGAATGTGTGTGGAAAGAATGACTGCGCCACACACACTAATCCTGGTTGATCTCCTGACTGAAATCCCTCTGCGATAATTACGATTCATCGAATTGTATTTCTGACATCAGGCTCTGACGATGACGACACACCGAGAAAGAGATACATGGGTCCAAGCTGCTCTTGATGGTGTGTGGAGGGAGGCTTTGGTGGTAATTTGACATCCTTTTGGATTAAAGGAGATGATGTGTATATACCTACGCTGTGTGTCCAATTGATGTTCCTAATTGGACGAATCTTCTAATTGTGATTTGGAGATGACGACGACGATTCAAGAAGTCAATTGCGTTATTATCGCCAATTTCGGTCTCATATACATTCGATACGCAGTCACCATTATCATGTATATTGCAGAGTGCCGAGTCATATTTTGGATTTCAAAAGCAACAGCAGCAGTTGTGTATGTGTGTGTAGAGTTGAATGATTGGCCCTCCAGGAATGAGGTTAGAGACATTTCTCGGTTGATTTGGATAATGAGGTCGGATTTCTGATGTGAGGTCTTTGGCAAAGGTGAATATTATATTGAATTATTGCGCAGATGATGGACAAAAGCCAAAGATGTCTGCTAGTGAATTACGAGAATGTTGAATTGAATTCAAGAACATTTTCAAATTGACTAATTAAACATGTTGAAATATCTGTTGGTGGGTAATGCCCCAGTGTGGTGGGATTAATGTAGAAATTTAGGATAATACCTCTTAGAAATAAGAACTACATCTGCTAGCTTATAACAGTAAATAAGAATTTTGGCATTGAATAGTTATAAATGTTTTATAAAAAATATTAATTAATGCAACCAAAGCTTTTAACAGAAAGATAGAAAAGAATTTTGCTGGTGATGTAAATTGAGATGCGCAGAGTGATTAAAATTCTTGTATATCAGATGTATACAGAGGGAATAGATGTTTGTGCGCCATCCAGTGTACAACTGAGGAAGATACAAAAGGTTGACTCTGACGACTTCTCTCCGAAATTGTCATTTGATAGGCGTTGACAGCTATCAACAGCTAAGACATGAAAGAAGAAGAGTCGCTACTAAATGGTCAGTTAGGGAACGATTTAGAGAATAAGACTTTACTTGAGACGTCCTGCCGCTGTATGTTATTACGGTTGACGGTAGTAGTAGAGGATGAAGTTGAACTGCGTATTAGTGCACTGATAGAACAAATCGATTGCGGCAAACTAACAAATTGCCCAAACGACAATTTTTCGGCTTCGGCTTATAGCAAATTGGTAAATTCGTTTGGGTTAAACACTTTCTGCCAACGAATTAAAAAGAAGCTTAGCGTGACACCTGTTGGCGTAGAATGCATGTAAACAAAATAAGAGAACGAATCGTTTGCGACAAACGACTTTTTATTTGATGGATAATAATTTTTCGATTTCAATTTGTTTGCAGCAAACTCTTAAATTTGTTTCGGTCAAACACTTTATGCGAACACTTGCTTCCGAATCTTATCTGTTGCCATTGTGCCACGAACTAGATAATTTTCGTGTAGCATATCATGCATATAAACATCACAAAAATTGAGTAAATTCTTAAGACATATTTTTCCAGCAATCTCGTGTTTTAAAAGTGATGTTTTTTGGCACAAACAACTTTCTGAAAAGGTTCGACGCAAACAATTAATTCGTTCGCTGCAATCGATAGAATTAACTAGTAAACGAAAAGGTGTTGAGATGTGGGAAGCATTTTCGTTTGCTGCAATGAAAAAAAGTTTTTTAGTCCTTTAAAACAAAAATTCAAAACTGAATACGGATCAGTGATTTTTTTGGATGTTGATTAATAAAGTATCTTAGAAATGGCATACCTACGAATTTGTATTTTAAGATATTTCCAAAATTTGATTTATAAAAAATATTTTTTTTCAAGGATTTCTCAATTTTTCTTACTGGATTTACAAAACTTAAATAAAAGTTTTAAGCAACAAAAGCAAATTCAACTTTAAGAGCAAATATACCTTAGTGCATCCGATATTTCTTTAATTTTAAGTCATTTGCTTAGATATGTGACCTTCTTTCTAATTTTGTCACATAAATTCAACACTGGGTCACTATAGTACTTTTCCTATTACATGAAAAGAAATATGAATGCCGTTTCTGTCGTTTTGGGCAAAATCCCTAAAAAGGAAATAAAAACTCAATTTATTCACTATTTCTAAATCTTTAACACTAGATTTAAAAAAAAAAATGGATTTATTTTTAGAAATTTATCTTTTCAAAATGAAAAAAAAAATTAGTTAAATAATTTTAATATTCCAAAATGTTTCAATTTCATACCACTCCTTAAGGTACCACATTTTCAAACAACAACGACCGTCAGATTGCCTAACACAACCCTAAGAACAGTCCATTATTTCACATCACAGCAGTTGTTACGGGGTGTGCGAGTTAATTATTCTTTCGTCAAGAAAATGTTCCGGCTACTGTGATGTACCTTGTTCCTTGCTCCTGATGACTACTCTAACCACCAAAATGCTGAATTTATGCCAAAAACTTTCAATTTAACTTTTATACCAGATCCCACCCGAAGCCCCCCTCTGCCATTTTCTGGCATCACATTTGAATAAAATATGCGGAAATGACAAAAATTAGTTTGGTTCATCTTTTCGCGTTCATCCAAAAAAACAAGACAAGTAAAAAATAAATAAAAGAAAAGAAGAATAAAACTAAGACGTTTCTCATATAATAGCCAAATGTGCAGTGCATTTTCTGAGCAAAAATACAAAAAAAAAGGAAAAAAAAAATCAAGCTCAAACTTTTTTCCAAGTCCGCAAAAGCCACACGCGACGACACGACATGAAGAGATGTCGCGTCTTTGTTAGTTGCAGGGAATTTTAATGAACTCCGCCACCAGACGGCGCGTATATGCAAGTCAGTGGTAATTATTTTTCCACCACGCAAACTTAGAATGTGCCTCAAAAACTTCATCATCCACATATACTCTCTCAATTCTCACACACAAAGGATGTGCCCACCCAAACAATAGTCAAAGTTTGACAGGAAGCAAAAGGAGAACAAAAGATGAACTGAGAAAAAAAAAAAACTTTTTCAAATTGCCGCTGTCAACTTGAATTGAATTGACAATTAATCGTGTCCCCTTTTCTCTGCCATTTTTTGTTTGTTTTATTTTGAGGGGCAAGATTGTTCTTCAGTGTACCGTGAGAAAAGTCATATCGACATTAATAATCTCTGTGTGTGCTTAGTCACCTATACCCATCCATCTAATTAAGTCGTGTCTGACAGGTAGAATGGCGCCCGATCGGGGACCAAACCGCAATCATTTTGTGTTAACTAATGCCATCGGATTAAAGTCATCAATATCACCGTAATCAGTCTCATTGTTGCACACCCCCAAACCACTAGACCATACGACCACCACGCCACGACCGACACCGAGGCCATATTGTACTGTGAGGTTTAAAACTAAATGTCAATGTGGGGTTTTTTGATGGAATAACTGGAACTGACACGCATAACGGAACCGCTCTACTATACTTATAACTTACCACGATGCTTTGTTTTTGTTCCTACAAAACTCCATTTGGGGGGGCTGGTAAAATTGTCTCCCTTTTGCTCTTGTCGACAATGTCGGGTCTAATAAGTATGTGAAAGGGAAATTGAGGGTCTGAGGGTTCTGGGTGGCAATCAGACAGGAGAATGGCATTCATCTATCTATTTTGGATACTTGGTCCTTGAATTGGGTTCGGTCGATTAAAACGCTGATTCAGTTCATCATTAACGAGATTAATATGCCGTTACATTGGCTGGAACACACACACACACACACACATCCGCTTGCCCTTAAAGGACTTTAACATCCGTTCTTGTGATGCCCGCAGTAACAAAACGTGTGTATTGAGACTGAACCGCATCAACCCCTTCAGGCATTTCCTGTTGGCTTTCGTAAGTCCAGGCGACTTGAATGACTGAATAAGGGTACCCATAGCCCTGCACTTGCCTGGATGTGCCTGGACACACATAGCAATTGTCGTCATCGTCGTCATCATCATCAGCACAGACGACATCAGTACAACATGAGCAAGTTGTACAATTGGAGTTGGGGTGCATAATCGTTGCTCCTATCTACTATATAGACATGGAGAGGTCTCTCGTCCATATTGGGAATCTGGAAGGTTCGTGTTATGTGTGTGTATGAGTGTGCTCACGTCCAAAACGATTACTTGTTCGTCCTTTAAAGTTAATTGCTGGAATTGCACAATGCCGCCATAAAATGGGAGCACCATAGTACAATGTGCTTGTGCATGGGTTATATCGGTAATGGGTCAGTGCCGCCACCAACCGACACATTCAGAGAGAGCCCCCCCCCCCCCCAACATCAATGTTATTATTGCCCATCCATCGACATACTTGGCATCTGGACAGCAAAGGCAGTAGTATTTCGGTGTTACAGTTGTTTGTGAAAGAATAGCAACACTAAGGGGCAATAGGAGAAATATTTGAGTGCATTTATTTTGACTGTCATTCAAGTTTTCAAAAAACTCAGCAATGCTGAAGGTTCATCAATCTGAAGACGGACAAAATCCCGAAGCCAAAATCAGGAAAGCCCTAAGTCCAGAAAACCCAAAATCCCGGAAACCCATATTATTGAAAACTTCAGATCCAGAGAACCCAATATCTCGAAAACCCATACCTAATTCGGAAAACCCAAAAACCCATAATCCAGGAAACCCAAAATTAAGAAAACCTAAGATCCCGAAAACCCCAAAATCCAGAAAACCTAGAATTGCGAAAAACCAAAATCCCGAACACCCACCAACCCAAAATTCTGAAAACTCAAGATCCAGAAAACCGGAACCCCAAAAATTCTATAAAATGAAGAATTTTGCCAAGTTTTTCATTTTAGAGAATTTTTACCGGGATTTCGATTTCAGGATTTTGGGTTTTCTTGATTTTGGCTTCTCGAGATTTAAGGTTTTCTGGATTTTGGGTTTTCGGAAATTTAGGTTTTCTAGATTTTGGGTTTTCGGGATTTGGAATCTTATGTATTATGGATTTTGGGTTTTTGGGATTTTGGGTTCTCGGGATTTTAGGTTTTCTGGATTTTGGATTTCCTGGATTATGGGTTTTCTAGATTTTGGGTTTTTGGGATCTTGGGTTTTATGAATTTTGGTTTTTAGGGATTTTGGGTTTTCGGGATTTTGGGGGACATCTATCGTTTTCAAGTAGAGCTCATATGAATCACTGCATTTTCTACGTGTATTTAAGATTTTTTGCGATTGAATTAAGTGAGCTTTCAATCTACCAAAAACTAATTTGAAAAAATGTTGCTAAACAAAGTTGACAATTGGAGATACTTTTTTACCAAACTGTATTTTCTAGCACATTTCTTACCCTGCTGACTCTTCATCTAAATTCTTCTTTTCCATCGATCCATGCAAAGAATTTAGAAACAATGACTTAACTTGGGCATGCTGCACCACAACCTTGGCCATTCGTAAACATTACCTAAGCCCACCGCCCGCCCCCTGGTAGCTCCCTCGCCCACTATTTTATTCTAACTTTGTGGGTCTCTTTTATATTGAAAATATCCTTATACGGCCTGGTTAGGTTATAACATTGCATGTAGGTATTTGTATAGATATGTGGAAGCATTCAAAACACCACCCACACCAACACCATGGACGTCATCATTTTAATGCACGCTAACGCTACTTTTATGATGATGCTGCAACACAACACCACACAATGAGTCTGTATGATGGAACAAAGGGAGAGAGTCTGTGGTGGTTAATGGTGCGGCGGCGGGTGGTATTGGTTGGGCTGCCAAGTCAGGATTCAGGAATACGGCCGACCATCCAGAACAATGACAATATTGATTGGCCAATTACGTTTTAGTGATTACACTTATTGGGTATGCATGAGTGCACTGCTCGGTTTTTTTTTTTTTTATTATTATTATTTTTTTTTTTTTGTATATTTTGTTGCAGCTAAGGTATACACTGGTGCTCCCTGGCAGCGCGTGAAATTTATTTTTATAACGAGTTCACCATCCCACACAATAACACACCCACCCACACACAACCAGGAACAAAAAAAAAACCCAGGTCAGCCATATTGAGGGTAGGAAAAATTATTATTAAATAAATTCTTGTTTTACAGTTAAGTGAATTTCAATTGTTAATTGTTGGCCGCATCATCGGTGAATTGGTATATGAATTGGTGAGAAGTAATGGGCAGTGCGAGATTTGAGACGAGGGGGCTGTGGCACGGCCCAACAGAACCGAACAATTGTGAATCAAAATTATGGCTGACCTTTTGTCAGTGATCAATGTGGCGGAAGACCAACTTTTTTAACTGCTTTTCCAGAAAGTTTTTTTTTTTTTTTTATTAATTGGAATTTATGAAAAGCAAGAGGAAGGGGATAAAGTGAGAGAAAGAGAGAATGAAGCTTGAAAAACAAGACAAAAAAAAAAGAGAAACACACGTTAAATCTTGGACGTGCTGCCCTGGTCACCTGTCACAAATTAAGAACGAATTGGACGGTAGCTCGATAAGAATCTCGCACAGCAATTAGCATTTTGCGCGCTACAGCGAGATTGGTGGAAGAAGCAGGGACACATCACAGCATAAAATAATAACTTTCTCTTCTTTGTTTCAGGCGCAGGGTTGCCATGTGTTCATGAGAATGTAAGACTAAAAATTTTAAATGCACTCATAAAGAGGTATTTAAGAATTTCGAGACAACTAACAATTTCTTCAGAAAAGTTCATAATCTGAGCTATGCGCGATTGAAAAAAACCTATGAAAATCTCAATTAAGCCTTCTACATTTTTCTATATTTAGAAGTATCTGAAATCTGCTTATAATGTTCTAAGGCGCTTTTTAATTTTATTTTTTTGGATTTTTTGCGATTAGAAATACTCTAGGCATTTCTTGAAGCTATCTGTGTCTTTACGCGATTCGAAAGAAAATGGAAATTCCTGAATAAAATTCCAAGCTGATATGCAGAAGGAGAAGCGACCTATTTCTGTGTGAAATATATGCATTTAAATATCATTTTGAAATTTGTGCGCTTATCGCGATTCGAAAAATGCTGCAAGTAGGTACCTGATATTTTTACCTCGAACCCATTAACTAGCGACCAACGTGTACAACTGTATTATATCTGATTGAAATATTTTAAAGTGCTTCCACTTCTAAAAATTGTGCGAGCCTTGCGCGATTCGAACAAAGCTAAACAATTTTCTTATTTTCTAACCCAGGAACTAATCAATTAAGGCAAGTGTCTTAGAGAATCTCATAACTGCTATTAAATGTATGCGATATGCGCGATTCGAAAAATTAACTAAATTTTTTTAAATTTCCTACTCTAGAACTGATGACCTGCACGTCAAGGTGAAATAAAGTTCTCGGAATTTCTTATACCGATCAAAAATTCTTTCAAATGTCTAAAAGAAATGTATTTGCTACGTGCGATTCAAAAATATTGAATTTCCTAACCCTCCTGATAATCAAAAGCCAACTCAGAGCCTTCAATGGTTCTTTCTTGGGTGAAGCAGATATCTGTCGATTTATCCAGTATCTTGTTTCTATTTTGAAAAATTCAAATTTTCCTTGCGGCTACCCTAGTCGTGTTTTGTGAGAATCCTTAAAAAAATATGTCACCCTCAACAAACGGAACTGGCAGAGGAAGCCAAAGTAGCTACTACTGCCACTGCAAATGTGACAGCCTGCGGGCGCGTGAAGGAATCTCTCTTCATTTTTTTTTTGTTCTTCCATTTTTTTTTGCCGACGAACTTTTGAAACCTGCTTCATCATTTACAGTTGCAACGCTCATTTGCAGTGAAACAAAAAAAAAAAAATAAAACAAAAAAAAAAAAGATGAAGCTGAACTGAACCGCCAGGCTGTGTTTTTGTTTCACCGGTATCCACCATCATCCATAACCACTGGCATCCGTGCAGTAAAGCAGTAGCAGTAGTACCACACCACCGCACCGTGCCGTCACCGAAGGATGGTTTAAGATTTATAATTAAGATACCCAGAGCAGGACGTTCCATCGAAAAGCTTCTTTCCCGCACTCGTATCCTTAAACTAGAAAAAAAAGAAGAGCCTGCTCCCTTTTTCACATGAATCCTTCTATTCATTTATCATTTTTTTTTATAAAATATTTTTTTTTTCTGTTCATTGCGGCACGTTGTCCTTTTCCTAGGATATGGTTATTTTTTTCAACTTCTTTCTGTACTGACTGGTATGACTGTGTGTGTTGCCACCCACTATTCCGCGCCCCCTCTGTTCGTTAATCTCATTAGGATAAATATTACTAAGCTGGGATTTCAATTGTTTAAGTTTTCCATTGATAACTGGCGTAGAAGACGCAGCAGGCGAGATTGAGATTATGGCCGTATAAAAAAGGATGGATGGGTTTTTGGTTGTTGCGGGCTTTATGTACTTGAAATCCTAATGAGAATTATATATGGATACAACTTTAATTGGAGAAAGTATCTTCTTTCTTTTTTTTTTTTTATTTTCTTCTTTTTTTCTCTCTCTCTGTTGAGGATTTTTGATTTTATTCATGCAAATCCTGTTTCAAGATTTTAAGTTGGTTTGAAATTTTTATGAAGACGCAGAAAAAAAAAATAAAATACCATTTTTACACCCGAAGGGATATTTAAGGAAATCATGTAATGAGGGACGGAATATTAATCACACCAACAAATTTATTAAAAAATTAGAAAAATAGAAAACGTGTTAAGGATATTAATATTGCTCTGGCTCTCCCTCTATCTCTCTCTCTCTCTCTCTCGTTTTCTCTCTGACGCGCGGTAATTAAATCTTTACGGACTGTTGACTGTTGGAGTTGGTTGGTTTGGTTGGTGAAGGTGATGGTGATGGCTGTTGTGTAGGAGATGAGAAAGACGAAACGATTTTTGGTTAATTTATTTGAGGGGGGGCTACATTATGAATTGGTCAGAGTTAGAGGAGGAAATTATCCACCTTGAGTGGATATTTTATTTTTAAATGAATTTTTAATTTATTAGCATCAAGATGAGTTTTTTTTTCTAGGAGGTGAACTGAAGTATTTATTTATTTTTTTTTTTTTTGCATGGAAAAAGTGAAATTAATTTTTAATTACTTTTTATCTAAGATTGTAATTTTTATGAATTAACAACTAATCAACAAAATCAAACCAAGGCATATGGCCTTAATATATTTTTATTTTTCAATTTTGCAACCAGATTAAATTTTTTAAACCTTTACTGATCTCTTATAGCTATAAGGGCTTCCTAGGTAAACTTAAAACTAGAGTCCATCCGTGCATTAGTTGATTTCTGCATAAGAGTATCCTTTAATTTTTTTTTGTGTGACAACATTGTCAGACAATTTTTTTAATTAAATTTTAATTTTTTTTTTTTTTGAAAATAATATTTTCGATAACAGGTAGATGCATATATTTTCTTTCGATATAATTTAGCGATTTAATTTATTAAGAATGCTATAAGAGCTGAAAAAACTATCTATTTATTCTTGCTTATGCAATAATCTTCTAAAAAATTACTTAAAATGGAGTAAAATATTGAAAGACAATATCATAATTTACAATTTTCACACCCAAAAATCTGTTTTAAAATAATTAACTTGATTGTTTTTGCAAAAAAATTGGAAAAACTAATTTGACTTATATATATTACACATTTAAATTCAATGGCAGAATTGAAGAATTCGTATTAAAAAAATTTAAAAAAAAGTCTTGAAAACTCTATAGACGCTTTAAAAAAGAAACTACAAACATACTTTTTTGATTTGAGAAATTTATAGATATCTTTCATCTTCAATGTGTTTCTCATTAAACCGAAAATCACTTATTTGTGACAATATACATAAAAACCGAAATTTTTGATTGACTTTGTTTTGTAACTTAATCTCAAAAAAGCCATTATCTGGGAAATTTTTGATAAGAACAGTTGGTCTTGAATAAAAAAAAAAAAACAAACTATAACACTTTTATGTTTTTCTGTGAATAACTAAAAATAAAATAAAGCCATTAAGTTTGTGTACAAAATGAACCTCAAAAAGTAATTGCACTTAAAAAATCATTTTTTTGATAGATTTTTTTTCTAACAATTAAATCTACATAATAGTTGAAATCTTATGATCATAATTAACTTTACCTAAAATAAAAATGAATGAAGGGGTTTATGGCTATAGTATTTAATTCCGTTGTATTTCAATATTTTTTTTTTATGTTTTTAATCAAGTTTTTAAGAAAATGTCTCCTTCCATATAAACGGGGAAACTACACACCTGTTTTCCTTTGATAGGCCTACAAAGTTGTAGACCTAGTAAATTTTATAAAATTTTAGTTTTTTTTTAATTTTTAATCCATAAGGTTAACAAAATTTGAGAAAAACCAAAAAATCAAAGTTGTTCGGACCTCGGTTCCCAGATAATTTGCTTTGGTTATTTATTACGTAGCCTTATTATATTTTTCTTGTAACGAAAAATCTAATACAAATTTTTGGGTTAAGAATATATACGGTTATTTTTCTTATTAAAATTTATATAAAAATCTTTTTTTCGAAAACCTTTTTTTTGGAATTTTTGTTCTTAAATATTCTAATTACAGATAATTTTCGAATACTCAGTGTATTCTCTAAAAAAACCATCCTTTCACTTAAAATATTTGATATCTTCTGACCCCGAATTATCAATTTAAAACTTCATACAAAATCTTATTTCTGAACCATTTTTTTTTATGATGTCCCGTTTTTGAGAAGTTTCTTTTCTCTAAAATGTAGCATCATCTTGAGACTTCAGACTCAAATATAATATACGCTTTTTTGAAACAAAATTTTTGAGTGTACCAAATTTCGTGAAATTTCGAAATTTGAATTTCGTGAATTTTCGACGACAATTCCCACAAAAATTGTTTTTGTCGCTAAAATTATAAAAAGGATCACTGCCTGTGAGTCGCTGTGTTGTTTTTCATTCCAGCAATTACCATATAACTTAATATAAGTTTTAGGTTCAAACACGATACCATTTTTTTACTACTACTTTTTAAATCTCATTTTTCTCAAAAATTGTTTTTCGATTTTGATTAAAAAATCATGGAATTTTTTCTAGAAAACCATTTTTTTTTGAACTGGTATTTACGGTACCTGCCATAGAACCGTTTATTTTTAATTCTGATTTTCTCCTTCATGACTCAATCAATTTCAACCATTTTTTTTACATGAATGCTTTTAAGTTGCCGTAATAAATTTGGATTTAAAGAAATATATGATTTTTTTTTTGAAAAATCATTGCTCGAACCATTTGGTTTATAAAAGTCCTTGCAAATGTTTATACAGAAATATTATTATATAGAAAAAATAGTTTAAAAAACGGCTCAAACGATTTTCAATTTTTTTTTTAGTGTATAATTATAAAAGAAATCAAATTGCATTCTTTGTTTTGAGGTTAAATTCATTTAAGAAGCTTTTTTGTCATTTGAAAATCGAATTTTACGCTTTTAATATTTTTTTTCTAAAACTGCATTTAAAAATTTTTAAATTAAAAGGCTTAGCATATACATATAGTAACCTTATCTATAAGAGCAAGTACGTGCGATCCAGTCATGCAATTTATTTTGAATGCAGATGTTTATCAAAAGAAAAGATTATATAATGTTGTTTTAACTATTTGCGGCAGGCTAATCAAAATTGTGTATCATCCAAATTCCAAAGTTATCGACTTAATGTTTTCGTTCAAATCTTGATTCACGGCAAAGAAAGAAATCCAATTTTCCTACCTTATTTTTTTTTAATGCTTAGAAATGATTATTTTCAATTAATAACCATCAAGTTAAACAATATTGCGTGTTAGTTGTAGAGTTAATTTATTCATCGATATTATTGTTTGCTAAGTATTAATATTGCTTTTGCTATCCTTTCCGACATCAGATTAAATTTAAAACACTCATCAATTGCGATATCTCTAAATCTTTCATCTTACTGAAAGAGAAACAACATCACCTCTCTTTAGCCATTCTCATTCATATTAATAAGCAAATATTAATATTTGCCATTTAATATTTATATTCTCTTGAATGCAGCAAATTAATGCTTACCCTTCGCCATCGGAAAGTCAATATTTAATCCAAATATATATATTTATTTATCCTTGCTCATCCTCATCCCCATATTCTCTTAACTCAACACGAATCCTTAAGCTTTTGTGTTGTTTCTTCTTGATGCCCTGTCCTGTCCTGCCCATTTATTGCCCGCCATCACTCCTTTTGTTGCCAATGTAAATAAATCCGTTGCACAATCTCTGTTTCGTATCATTGTCCATTTGCAATATGCCCCAGCTCCATAAATCTATACGAGTTTATATACACTCTCGCCTCGGATGTTAATTATTATCTTCTTCGGATATCCCCATAACAATTGCGTTCGTCCTCATGATACTGATGATTCCTCATCCTCCTGCACGTTTTTCAATCTGAATTTAAATGAACACCCTGTTTTTTTTTAATTTATTTCTTTTTTTGATGATCCGAATGTGAATGAAAACTGAAGAGACCAGTTTCCAATCAAGCAATTTAATACCAAGTGAATGCCAAATTGGAAATCCACGACATCAAAAGGACATTAAAAAAAATAGAAGAGTCCTTCGAAATGGGAAAAATACTTCATCATCGACGAATGTCGTCATCATCGTGAACAATAGTTGCAGCTCAGTGGTTGGGGGTTCGGATTTAGAAACTCAACCCGAACCCCCCAAACCAAACCATCGAAATGCCCTGCAATCCTGCAAGACCTCTTTTTAATTTGAAACCAATTTCAATTTTGTGCGTGGCTTTCGAAAAAGTTTCAATTTCCTGGCGCATTCAGAGTCAACCCGCAACCTTATACTGGGACCCGCTGCTGCCACCGCCGCGCCGCCGCCGCCTCCGCCGCACCCCGGTCACCCTCACTTCCGCCAAAACTATATGCAATTAAAAATTCTCTCCCGCAAAATCTGACAGCTGCGGAATTAATTTTTGGTCAAAAAGTTCTATGCATAGCAAAGTGACTCTGGGTGGCGTTTCGTATCCTGGGCCGAGTGTGAGTGCATTTCCCAGGATTTATAGCACACGAACACAGTGCGACACTTTGCTGACCTCGCCTCAAATTCATTATCGAATTAAATTGTCAAATTTTGCAACGATCGTAATTAATTAATGATTATGGGGCTGTACACAGCTCTTCGTACAGAGCTATGTTGGTTGGCCGGAATATGGCTGCAGGATGCAGTCCTAGTCTGGTCTGGCTTGGAGGAGATTGCATTAATGCCTTCGCCGACGTTGGCTACGTTGCATACAAATGTGCATGGAACCTAGAACCAGAGAACTCCATCAGACAGCTCAGTCAGACTAACTACATCCTCGTCTCGCCGAGTTGCCTTGTAACACAAGAACCATCCTTTAAGGATTTTGAATGTGTTTTTCAAAGAGAGCGAGTGTAAGGACATTTACAGACTTGGCTTTGGGAAAAGATACAAAATCAGCTTCGATTGGCCATGCTACACGCCATTTCCCATCTTCAAGTGGCAATTCAGAAAGTTTCGTTTTCCACAGCTCCACATCAACTCACACCAGTCCATCGCCTATGGAATCCTTGGAGTGTGTGTATCAAACACTCTGTTTGACCACATCATTCTGGATTCTGTTGGTGATGGTGCGATGGCAGAAGGCAGCCGTGTTGTAGCTGTAGCAGCAGGGAGTGTCAGTTGAATTTTCAAAACAAAACCAAAAATTATTTTAAGAGACGTCATAGTTCACCGCATGTAGAGAGGAGACTTCCTATATATCTCTGCTCGTACTCCTTCATCCTTGAAGTGGAGTGCGTCTTCTGGAACCATAGTATGCGGTGACCCAAAGTCTGTGGTTATTTATGGGTATTCAAAGTGTGCTGATGCTAAATTTCTGGGGAGTTTTCCAAAATATGTACTAACTGCAAGAGAATGTCATTGAGAATTTCGATGGTGTGTATAGTGGGGGTAAGAGAGAGTTTATGTGTACCACCATCAGAGGCAATAGTAGGTGGGAAGGCAGATGGTTGATATGAGAAAACATAGAAAAGCAACTTAAAGTTATAAGCTACCCTCGATTGGAACACATTGGCAATCGAACTTCGTCTGCATTGGTGACTTTTGATCCCAAAATAACGATTGGAGATTTTATGGTTTACTGTAGTTTTGTGCTCGGATAGGTACAAAAAAAAAATATTTAACTTTGAAATAACAAAACAAGTACAGGACTGTGTTTTACTTGGCAAATTATGTTGGTTGGGGTGGAAAAATAAAATTCCCAACTCAAAAACTGTACTTCTCTACTTCGAAAACGCTTTTGGAAGCACGTGGGAATCAGATCATTGGATCCTGAAAACAAGGCTTCGGGCTTGGGTACGTTGTGTTTCCGCCAACATAAAACAAAGTCTTAAGCTTGTTGATCAAGGTTTTTAAAAGAAAGAAGCTTTTTTGCAACTAGCTGGAGGTTACTTATAACAGCACGCCCAAGTGGAGGCATCATAATAATAATAGAAGACTTGACTGCCAAGGTAGGCAATAATGACAATGAGCTGATGGTTAAAATTATTGTCAGTTGCAACGATAATGGCGACTGATTTGCACAATTTTCTTGTTTGAATACAAAACGTGCCAGAAAGTGAACACAAATTAATCACTTCCCGATCAGCCGACATTATAGAAGGAATCTCCCTTTCGGATATATGTTTAGCATAAAAGAAAGCCTGCTGTTTACAATTTCGAAGCAAACAGTTTAAAAAAAAAAATAATACCCTCTTCTCCAGTTCGCCAAGAACTAGGAGACCATATTTCTCAAGGGCTGATAAATTGATAACAATCAGGAGATTCCGCCATCATATAAAACATATAAAACCATTGCTGGTGCTGGATCTAATTTGTTACTACGAAAGAAACTTCTGGAAGATCAGTGAAAGAAAACAACTAAAAGTTCGGATCACAGCTTTTTAAGCTGCAGAGAGAAACAAGCCTATATATTGCATGAAAATAAGACACTTTCACGGAAGTGTTTTGAAGTAGTAAAAAAATCCCAATGAATGTGAGATTTCGGTTCAAAACGTAATAACTCAAATCATTTTTCTGAAAACAAACATAAAAATGAAACCAATATTTTTAGAGAATTCTAAACAAAAAGGCTAAAATCTCATTTCACCATAACTTCTCACCAAAAACCAACTCCATTCAACACAAAAAAAAAAAAAAATAACAAATCCTATCAGCACATTCACATCAGAACAAAGAGATCTCAAATTCACTTAATGTAATTGGCTCTTAATGTTAACCACAACCTAAATAGTCAAAAAACATAAAAAATGGTTCCCCAATCTAACTTGAGAAATGAACTGCATTTCGTAGAGCAAATCCGTCCAGTTTTACTGTAAATACTTTTTCCAATGTCATCATCATCAACATCCTTTCTTCTAAAAAAATATAAAAAAAAAACTGCAACCAAAGTTTTTCGGTTTTCTTCGAATGAATTTGTAAAATTGTTTCCCATTTTAACTTTCCCCAAAATATACAAAAAAAAAATAAAATATAAAACTCAAAAATAAACCTAAAAGCAGTGTACGAAATGTATCCCTTTTATTGTCAATGAGAAGGAAAAAGAACCAAAACCAGTACACAACAAAAACAACAACAACAACAACAGTTTTTCTGTATTTATCCTTCTCGTCCTTGCGTCCAATTTTTTTTTTCTTTGGCAAAAGACTCCAAGAATAAGACGGAAAAAGTTTATATTTTTCTTCGGCATTTTTGCAAGAATGCATCGAAATAGAAAAAAAAATAGAAAAGAAAGCAAGAAAGTACTCTATGCCCAACCACCATCATACCAGAAAAATACGTTAAGCTCTTGACAATTTCTTTAAAGATTACTCGAAGGATGCGCGCCAATCGGCTAAGGATTCAAAAACTTTATATATTATTTTTTTTTTGTTTCTTTCGTTTTTGTTTGATTCACGAAAAACTTTACTTTTCTATTTCGATTTTCAAAGTGAAAACAGACGGCACAGAACTGCACGAGTATATTCAAAAAGAAAAAAAAAGGATAAAAATACAAAAATACCCGGATACGCAGTATACAAAGGACATGCCGAGGCGTTTCACATTATTTCGTGCTTGTTTAACATGTTTCAAAACATATGGCGCTCGCGAGTATCGGCAGAGCGTTTCAACAGAACAAAAAAAAAATAAACAGAAAAGATAAAGATTTGGTTTGAATGCGAGAATAGAAATAACATTGAAAATGAATTTAAGCTCATTTTTTGTACTGAGCGGGGCTGGATTTAATGGAAGATTTATATTAACCCACAAAAACCCAATCAGTTTTTAGTATTATTTTTTGAATATGTTTCGAGAATGCATTAGTTGCACTTATTTGACCTTTTACGCGAAACTGGCAACATTGTTAGAGTTAAGGCATTTTCTGATCTAATTACTAATATCGCAAGAATTCCAAAACACCTCCTATAATTTAAAAAAAATCGACTCATAAACTGAAGCTGCAAAAACCTAGAAAGCCCAATCACAAGAACCAGCCAGAATAAGGATATAATAAAAAAACAAGTCTCCTAAATCCAAAATTTAAAAAGCCTGAAATTTCTAAAGCCCAAAATTTAGAAAATCCTTAATTCAAAAAACTCAAAGTCCCGAATTTATAAATTTTGAAACCGAATATTTGTACTTAAAACAAGGTGGAAAGTTGCAGGATTATGAAACTGGAAAATTGTTTTTTGAGTTTTCTGGTTTTTTTTTTTTCATTTTAAATTTTTGGCCTTAAATCCGTATATCCAATTTTGACTTTGTTTTGGTGAAAAAGTTTTTAACACTCAAGAAAATTAAAAAAAAGTCCCTTAATTCCAAAAGAGGTATTTTGGGTGTTCTGTATTTTCATTGTTTTTGGAAAATTTCGGTATAAAGGGTATTCTGGGTTTTTGGCATTTTTCGTTTTTAAACACTTTGTCATAGTAAAGCAATTTTTAGCTTCCAGAAACAAAAAAAAAGTCAATGTTCCGAATCCAGAAAATGCGCAATCTTCCAATAGCTCTTAATTTTGAATATTTAAATTTAGAAATCATATATTTACTTTCGTTTGTTTTTTATTTTGAAGTAAGGGATTTTTGGTTGTTGGAATCATCAGCTTCCAAGTTTTTGGAGTTTTGCATATTAATGATTTTCGACTTCGGAATTTTTAGTTTTCAGAATTGTATGCTTCCTGGTTTGCGGGAAAGGAAAGCACCCATTCCGCTCCTGTACTCATCAAATTGTATCTTTGTTATGAACTTTTTCTGCTTAGTCAAACCCTTTTGTCTCGAAATAATAGCAATGATGGTCTATGAAAATAGTTATTTCCTCAAATCGCTGTATAGCTGTAGCCCGAAATTAAGGAAAGAGTGAGAGTCTAAATAAGTTTTTGATACGAAACTATAAGTTTTCCGTTCGCATTTCTTCATTTTCTTTGAATTCATACTCATTTTTTGTGTCTGTCGATTTTTTCAGCGATTTATTCCTCCTCCAATGCGCTGGCTGTTCAGGATTTAATTCAGAAAAATTGTGTACGGATCGTTGCTTAAACTTTTTGCAAGAGCCGCTCCACCCGCCCACCATTGCCGCATTTACCAATCGCAAGCCTGCCTTTTTGCTGGTGATGCACAGCAACTTTTACTAAACTCTGCGGGGCTATGTGTGATTTTTGATGTTGCTCTCCGCTCCCGCCACCGCCGCCGCTTCGGCAATATCAATCAATTTTGTTTTCTTTTCGCTTTTTCATGGAACAGATCAAAAGTTTCTTTCATTTCAGAAAAAAAAAATATAACAAAAGGAACACGAAAAAAAATTGCACTTCTGTGACGAAGGAGGAAGGAAATTGGTCCAAATCATCCAACCCCAAAAGACAATTTTCTTTTCCTAGACAAGAGAAATAAATCATTTTCTTACCCCTCCCAGCCGCCATTTTTGTGTGGAACTTTGTGCGCCTCCATTTCACGTGGCTCTGGCAAACATAAATTGATACGTTATTTCGCATTTAATTTCTGAAAAGCGTGTTAAATTCTTTCTTATTTTTATTTTATTATACTTACTGAGGGGTTGGATGAAGAGTACAGAAGGTGGGAGTAAGGGTAGCTTATGAAATTACTTTCATTCTCAAAATTGCACACATATTCTTATCTAAGAACACCCCCCAGTTCAGTTTAGTGGAAGAGGCAGTAGCACTTTGAAATTAAATGCGAAAAATACCTGAGAAAATTAAACACTGACGATGGCGATATGACGACACGTAAAGGAGGATTAAACACATAAGAAGAGGAATCCTTGGTCCTTGTACTCCACAAAACTGTCATTCATATGACAAAGACAAGGGAAGACCTCATGGAACTACCTGGAATGAGATTTCAAAGCTATACGCGAAGCCGGCATAGTCTCCGTCGTCGTTTTCATTTTCGTCCTTGGGATTTGTGATAAATTTAATTTAATAATATTATCCCAACCCCTTCCCACTCTTAAACATAAGCTATCTGTGTTAAGGCAAATGGATGATAACCCACTTGTGTCTGTCGAGCTGGTAGTTGAAGTAGTTATCTTATAACGATCTGTGTTTCCAGCGTTACTATGGCGCGTAGAAGGGCAGTCAAGAGTAAAAAGGGTTTTCACAAACGGTCCGCCGCCGCCCGCCGCCGCGGCTTATCCGGGTAGAAGGAGTATTTTATGGATTTCGGATATGCGTCTCAAGCAGATGTCTGATGTAGAGATAACTATTCAAATTGTTTTTTTCCTTACACACACCTGTGGACTGATATGAGTGTCTGTGGTGTACTAAGGAATGGGGGTTTTAACTGAGAAACGTCTAGCATCAGCCGGTACCGTTAGTAATAAGTAAAGATGTGGTAATTGGACGGAAAATTTCACTTAATTGGTGGTTCAGTGCTCGGCAGAAAATGCGGGTTTATTTATGTAGAACGTTGACGTTTCCGAGAAATCAATGACAATATGTACATGCATGAATTTGTATAGACTAGTTACACGCCATGTTATGTGTTTCCATTTTTAAATTCTACCACAAAAACTTATAGTATTGAAACAGAGGCCTTACAGAAGTACTACAAAAACAGAGCGTATAATGAATATATGTATAAGTTTGGTCATAATTATATGATGAAGCCCATGATGGAAGCAAACGTCACACAGTTTTTGACATTCAACAGTACTTTAATGTTCTTTTTTTTTGTCAAAGACTAAAGCTTCTTCGGAACGTATCACGGTGTTCTCCAGTAAGTATCACTAACTTTTCCACTTCAGTAAGTATACAGAATTTCTCTGGTAAGTACCAAAGAGTTCTCCGGCAAGTATCAAGGATTTCTCCGGTAAATATCATAGATTTCTTTTCTACGTATCAACATATTAATAAATTCTATGGTAAATGCTAAGGATTTCTCCAGTTAGTACAAGGATTTTCTAAGTAAGTATCACAGGTTACTCTGGTAACTATCATAGATTTCTCCACTAGGTATCATGGATATTCCATGCAGGTATCACAGATTTCTACAGGTAATTTCTTCGATAAGTATCACACGTTTTCCGGTAAGTATCTACCTATCTTAAACTTCTCCGATAATTTTTTCGATAAGGAAAAAGATTTGGTCTAAAATTATCACCAATTTGTTCAGTAAGTATCATGGACTACTCCTATAAATACCAAATATGCCTTCAGTAATTATTATTGATTTTCCCGGCAAGTATCACAGATTACGTCTGTTTGTATCAGGGATTGTTTTAGAAACGTTTTATGGATTTCTCATGGATGTCTCAGATAAGTACATGGATTTTTCCACGTATTTTCCGGCAAGCATCATAGATTTCTCCAGCAAATATTATGGATTATCCACTAATTATCAAGGATATTTTTGGTAGACTTTGATTTCTACAAGTATTAAGGGTTTTTCCCTCATGTAACAAAGATTTCTTAGGTAAGTTGTACGTTTTCGATTGATTTCAAGGATTTTTCTGGTGAGCATGGATTTCTCTGGCACCTATCACGGACTTATATGGAAAACATGGATATTCACACCAAATAGCATAGGTTTTTACGTTAAGTATCACGTTTTTCTCCGGCACGTAACAAGGATGTCTTCCTTATTATTACAGATTTTTCTGGTAAGGACGGATTACTTCAGCAACTATCACCGATTTATTCCGCATATATCATTAATTTTTACAGCTAGTATCATGGATTTCTGCTATAAGTATCATGATTTTCTATGTTAATTATCACAGATTTCTCCGCATAACATTTTTTTTAGAACTTTAACAGACTTTTTTTGGTAAGTATCACATATATCTGGAATAAATATAATGGATTTTTTACATAAGTATCACAATTTTCCACGGTAAGTATTAGAATTTCCCTGTAAGTACCTATCACGGAACTTTCCATTAAATATTACGAATTTCTCTGGTAAGTATCGCCAACTGCTCCAGTAAGTACAGCGGATTTCTCCAGTAAGTATCACGGATTTCTCCGATATGTATCACATATATCTACATTAAACATCACAGCATTCTTCGGTTGATATCATCGATTTTTCCATGAACTTTATTATATGATTTTACTACTAAGGTACATTGACTTTGTTATTTAATTTACTTCAATGATGCGTCATCGTTATGGGCATAATGCTATGAAAACATGCCTACAGTCAGCAGATTATTTTTTTTTAAGAGTCTTTACTGACAAATAACATTGGTGTCTGTCTAGATAATATGGTTTTTCTAACATTTCTTGTCTTTTTTTGTTTATCGTTGGGACACTTTAAATCCAAATTCTCCGCATTTTATTTTATTCAACCACATTAAAAACTTTTTCAAAAACAATTAATACCTCATGAATTTAAAGTCACCAACACACTTCTGAAAGTAAGAAAACAAAAAGAGAATCTGGTTGTGAAATTTCATTTTATACATTTCACACTGATTAGGACATTTCATTCGCATCAATTTGTTTTGTAAATTTTCTTTGTTTCTCTGGATGTTCCCTTTCAAAATAATAAAGAATTCCAAAAATACAAAATAACAGAACAAAAAAAAAAAAACACGCGTTAACTTTGTTTAGGGGAACAAGCATAACCAGCACAAAACATCAAGAAACAAAAAAGAAAAATACCTCTTCAAGGGGAGTTTTTCCAACAATTTTTCGTGTTATTTCTCGCGGAAAAAAAAACTTTTACAATTTTCCTAGGCAGGTGAAATGATGGTTGGAAATAGCTGAAATAGCGCACTGAAAGGCATACGAATACAGAGACCAACACACGATGATGGAGCGGGCCGTACTCCTCTTTCGAATTCTTCTTTCCTGCTATAGCACTGGTTCAATTTAAACTTTATTTTCGGTTTATTGAGTTTTCGGGAGAGCTGTAAATGGTTTTTTTTTTTTTGCATACTTACCTACACTCGTTTGTTTTGCGTGTGTCCCTCAGAGAAAGATCGAGAATATACAGAAGTACATATATTAAATTGTTTAACTTTTCTAGGACTTTTAGAACAAAAAAGCAGAAAAAAAGTGCAAACGGAATGTATAAATGGAATTTTCGGGGAGTGTAAATTTTTAAAGGGATAAAGTTAGAAGAAGTTGGTTAAGGTACACTCCTACACAGGATTTCAGAGAAGCGCATGTAATTTTGTTTATAAAGTGGTTCCTAAAAAAAAAAACTTCTAATTGAGCTGCTTTGGAGTTGTTCAGAGCTTCCATTCTTTTTGTATTTCGAGTTTTGATTGTTAGTTGTGGTTTTGAGGCTGGTGCATGAAAGTTTCCTTTAAAACAAAACTAAAATATATTCAGGAAGTAAGAACTCTTCGGCAAGGTAAACAAAATTGTAGACTTTAGGAAAATTTAAACTTTGTTCAGTTTCACGTTGGGCGCCATTCTAAAAAATTTTCTTTTTTTAATTAATGAACAATTTAATCCTGTTTTTCCTATTTTTTGGTCAATGTAAGTATAAACCTGGTCAACAATAAAAGAAATAAACGTCAAGTTTCACGTTTAAAGCCTTTAATAACTGGCTTTGCTGACCCCAGTCAAAACCATTTTCTATCTCACCTCATTGATCCCTTAATTATATGCCTAACATATAGAAGACATACCCCAAACATCTAAACATAGCTAATTGTCTCCGGGGAGAAGGTCATGTGTGTGTGAACTGTGCGAACGTGCTCCTTTTGGAAAACTTTAAATTTAAATAATTATTGCCCGCCGACATAAAATGACAGCACACACCATCTAAGTGCCAAAGAGTCGTTGCCGTCGCACACGTACAATAGACGCACAAACACAGACAAATTACTTCCTGCACGTATGCACGTTGAAGTGAATCATTCTCTCATAATTTCAAAATATCCTGGAATCCTGGAGCCTAGAGAATGGGAAATAAGGGGAGATACTACTTGAATATACGGTACCGTGCCCTATACGATGAAGACTAGAAACGGTGTTGAGACCGTTTGCTTGTAGCATCATACAGGTCTCGCTTCCCCTGGGGAGTGAATTAACGTTCGTTAAGCTTGTGGCCCTGAAGCCACAAAACGAACGGACTACGACGTTAGACCTCGAACTTGAGCAAATAATTTTCAAAATTTATTCTCGCTATAGAGCTATACCGCCCATGTGACCTTATCATTAGGGATAGGTACATTCTGGTGTCTGATTGTCTGATGATGCTTTTGCAATCGGAGAAGAAGTATAGACAATCACACCATTGCATCCAGTTGATGGAGGCAGAGGAGAAGACAAAAGCAATCCTTTTGGGAAATTGGATGTTAGTTAGCCTTTTGCACCGGGAAAAGTGTTAATGATGATTAGAATCAATTTAAGGGATCATTAGAGATACGGAGATGCAAAAGTCACATTTATACGTATGTATGTGAAAGTATGTGCCTGTGTGCGGTTAGAAGACCAAAATTTCAATATGAGATGGCGATGGACAACGTTTTGGAACGATGGACGATAATAATGACAATACAGCGAAGAGTGAACAATAATAGTCCGTCCGTCCATACCCGATTAGATTGTGGCATAAGGGTGGCAGACCGAGGTAAATTCTTAGGCAATCGACCTTTGGTCACATGGGTTGGTGCAACTCATTAATCTGCAATTGCTTGCGCAGAGCGGCGGACAGAATGATTGTATTAAGAATGTGAATAATGCTAGTTTTGTACACGCAGAGAATTTTTAAGGTTAACTTTGGATGACAAAAAATATAAAATATGCGTACGAGTTATATAAAAAGCTAAAACAATTGTGTCTTGCATTAACTGGTTGAATGCATTAAAGTCATTAAGTAGTTACTTCTCCATGCATTTTTTCATCAGATCAAGTTTAAATATTAAGAACTTTGTGTGAGTTGGGAAGTCACATCCCACCTCTGGACACCAGTTGCTACATTTTTGTAAGTTTATAACATTTTTTTGGTAGTGTATCCAACACGTATATTAATATATGTTATTTATATTTCAATTTGTATCGGTTATCCGACCACCTTTTAAGAAAAAAAATTAAAAACCTTTAAGTTTAGTTCTCTAATCATTGAAACGAAAGAGCTGACGTTCGAACTTGATTATGATCATTTTCTTAAAATGTTACTAAATTTCACTGAAAACATATTTTGTTTGATTCCAAAGAGATAAAAACACACACCGTGGTATGTTTTGACATTTCCAGTTGGCTTGGATGTCCTTCAGCTTCAATCTGGGTTTAAAAAAATAAAAAATAAAAAAAAAACAAAAAAATATTTGTTTTAATAAAATAAAATAATTTCTTGCAGTGCATCGAAGGTAGAGTTACTTACATTAAAGCCAAATTAGCATGTTCCAAGAGCAATGCCAACTAGCATATACCTGAGAGCTGTTTTATCCCCATGATGGCTAAATTGATTACTAAAAACAAAAACCCTCCACAAGCATCACCAGAACCCAGCACCAACCATCGCCACAGCAATGCATAGTAAAATTCTACAAAGCACACACACACATTAACTTTGAAAACCTTTGGTTAAAAGTGGTCTTCGATTATTATCCTCGTTGAAGGAAAACGTACAGAGACGCAGTAAGGACACACGACAATACTGGACGTGACCATTGTGTATACAGTTGTGTGTGTGCGTGTGTGTGTGTACTTTAACTGTGTGACCTCTTTTGGCATAAATTTTCTCCCTTACATCCTTTTGGCTCGTTAAATAAATTTTGCACCCCATCACCTCGATGCTCTGTCACCTGAAGCGTGTTGCCTTCTAATTCCAGTTCTAATTCAAGAGTCCTATCCTGCCCCTCAGCCAAACCCCCTAAGCCGAGTGACAACAGTTTTCACAAATAACGTGAAACGAGAAAGAGAGTCATGTGGATATAGATACAAGCATAAGCAGGCGGAAGGAAATTTGCCTGATTTCGCATCATCATTGTGAGTGCGAGAGGAGTGAGTATTTCCTGACTACATTTTATACTCTTATATTTATATGGCTAAGGGCTAGGACCAGGATCTGGTTTAAAGGACCCATCAGGTTAGTTTAGGTCACTCAAGGGAACACACACAACTTTGTCCGGAATTCACTTGTTCTTTCCCATATAGTTTGTATGAAGATGCAGAGAATGAGAGTAATGCGTCCCTGGGTGTATAGCGGCGCATATCCTCTAATCAAATCACAACCTAATCATAGAGGGCGTTGTTTGCTCATCTCTTCAGGTATAAAAGTGCCGGTAATTCCATCTCTTAAGTAGGATCTAGCAAAAGGTGGGCCAAAACATATTTACCACCTCAATTAGTAACAATATCCTTTTAGTGTAAAATAAATAATTATTTCGTCCTTTTTTGGTTTTAGTCTTGGCTATGCGCATTTATTACAAAAAAAAACAAAAATATTTTCCCGTCATCACAATTTTGTGCATTTAATTTGCCTATTAACCAAAACGATGTAACCATACCCCAGGACCTCGCCCCTTTTTTGCCGAATAATGCACTTTAGCCTCATGGCCAGTCTTGTTTACTGGCTGCTGCCCTGAAGGCATCATCATCATCATCATCATCATCCACACACACATCCCCCATCGTCATCGTTCTCTTGTGGTTCTCAATGTTTTGGCCAGAACCGAAAACACATTGTGCACACTCGAGCGTAAAATTAATTGCTGACGAAGCTTAAATCGTTGCCGCATTTTGCTGTGTCGTATAAATTTCTGGGCAGTGAATAATATTGTAGGCTGATGATGGTAGAATGCGGTGATGTGCTCTGATACTGGTACTGGAACACAGACCAAGCACACCAGCAGCGGCGCAGCGCAGCGGCTTGACTTTACCAATCAATCAAAATGATGCTTTATACAAAACGATGCTTGGTCCTTAATTACTAGAAAGAGTGAGAGAGAGACAGAGAAAAAGAATGTACTGTATCGTGTGTTTTTTTGGGAAGGGTAAAAGAAGAGAGATGATATGATGACGCTAAAGTATTGAGAGAGGTCCTCTTGTTGATCAGAACTTATGTCTCCACTGGTGCAGTGCATGCAATGAAGACCAACGCTAATGGCTTCAATTCAGCGTAACACTTAATCATAATCAACATTTTGTGCATCGCAAAGGTTTTTTTTTTTTGAAACGTTTAAATGCGGAATTTTTTTTATCGTTTTTAATAGGAACGATAAACGGTTGCGTTGGCTAATTAATTGAATTATTAATTGGAACACGCCGGGGTAGAATTTAGGGTGGCTGTTGCTCTAAAGTGTTATTGTTATTGTAATTCAGAGGAATAATGAGTAATTGAAGCAATAAAAGGGTCTAAGTTCTTCTTTCGGTTTAAAATACGCACAAAATAACAACAAAACAAAATGATATGGTAATGAATAGTGTAGCCAGGGGTAAGTTTTTATGACCTAGATTAGATGAAAACTATGATCCAACAACTCATCATACAATCACCAACATTTTGCTCCCAAACACCAGCAATAAGTAGTTATGTAAATAATTAGACGATACTAAGCAATCCTAGATTTTATCTGGACAGTGCAAGACTTTACTGGAGCAATTCACAGTTCACTGAGATTTTACGAGAGCATCCTATAATTTTGCCAGGTGCCCGTTGTTTTACAGTGCCAAACGAAGATTTTATCGGAATAACCCAAAATTTTAGCGATACCTATAACTCGTGATTAAAGCGGATTGGGACCCGTGATTTTACTGGAGTAAGACGAGTTTAAACAGAGCCAACTGATTATTTTACCATCTCGTGGTGTTACTGCAGTATATTTCACTTTTTTTTCGGACAAGGGAATCGGTGCTCATCTAATCTTCTCCTGAACAAGCCACCTCAGGCAATAGTTTTTTTGAAGAACATACAAACAGTCCGTTTATTTAGAGAACTCAAAGAAAACCTCCAGTGCATTTTCTTGATAACATTGCGCATTGATGTTTCATTGTGGTGATTTTGAAATTTCAACAAATCATTCGATAAACAGTTTTGTTTAACTCAACAGCTCCAACTATTTCAGTTCGTTTGAAAATCCCAAACCATTCTTACTTTAAACCCCATTTCACGCACACACACTCACAATTCTTTTACCTGAATAATTACAACGAAACCACAGGTATCCCTCGTATAAGAATAAACCATCCCGGTATCCCCCATTGAGGACCTAATTACATGTCAACATCAGCCTTACCGGTACTCGGTTCTCAGACACAAGCACACAACAACAACAAAAATCGGTATCATTGTAATCAACCTTTTTTACACAAAACTGCATCCGGAAATTGATTTTTCACAAACTCACCTTCACAAAACGCTATAAAGAAAGAAATTGCCTTACCGTATTCTGGATAAGAAAAATTTGCATCAGAAAAGATTCCATAGACCAACCTAAACCCTCTACCTATTCTTCGAAGCTGCTATATAACAGTACATATAAAGTTCTTTTGGGGGAAGAAAAAAGGGACATCTTTGCGGAAATAATTTTCTTCTATCCTCTCAAAGTCTTCCTTTTTGTGTTGACCAAACTTAGGAGATGAATTTTTTCTCAAGAAATACCTAATAAAAAAAAAAAAAAACTGGGAAGAAGACATAAAATTCCAATAGAAAAATCACTGCGAAATTATCGATTCGATATCAGAAGATATTCCCACTCTTATCATCAACCGACACCACCCCATAAAAGGAAGACCAATAGAGAGATAGATAGAATATTCCGCATGGCTTCTCTCAAGGCGTAGAACATAAATAAAATCTCTCTTTCAGCCTTCCCACATATTAATAATCCCAAACACGTACCATAATCAAGTTACGTGTTCTCGAATTCAATTGGCATTGTAAAAATTAATTAAATCTTCCTAAACTCTGCATTGAACCGCAGCGTAATGCTGCTACGGACTGACTGGGACCGATTTCTATTGCTCGATAGATAAGTCTCCATTTTGATTGACAATCAGAATGTCTATATGATGGAGAGGCGAGGATACCGGCCGGAAGTGAGTCAGGAAAAGCCAGAAAACTATTGAACTCTCCTCCTTCCGCCGATTGCGAGAATATTCCAAGGTGATGATAAGGATACATGAATAGGACGCAGCTTAAACGGGTCAAGCCGGATGGCAATAGGACAACGAAAAAACGAAAGAAAAAAAATTCGGACACAAAAAAGTCCTGATGATTAGACGTGCTCTATGTGTTGTGAATTTTTAACACCCCGAGACTTTTGTGTTGGAGGATTTACCACCAAATATTTTTCCTTTCGTTGAATGAAAAAAAAAAAAAAATTGAAAAATAAAAAAAAAAACGAGGGTCGATTAAAAGGAGGAAGCCCTTTCTGGGAGGTAAATTCGGTTCATAAACGTCGCGTCGCCTTCGGGGCAATCGTTATGTGTGCGACTCTGACTGTGATGTGCAGACAGATGAATGGAGACATAAATCCTTGTTAAATATACTGCAAGGATTCTACATCACATAATATTTAAAATCGAACTCAATATGTGTTGTTGGCAGCGGCTTCGTTTTGTCTGGCGGGAGAGGATAACTTTGCATCCACATCCATCTATTCACAGGATTTTGCCTTTGAAGTCCTTGCTTGAGAATTGGGATGATTTTGCAACACACCACCACCTATAATAATGTGTTGACTCCGGCTCCCACTTTCACCAGTTGTGCCACCGCCAATGAAGATAAAAGAGGAGCATCATCATTTTTCTCCTGTGTGTGGATTTACGAGTAAATGTACTTTTTTGGGAATACACAGATAAATATTTTTATACACACAAACATGCAGGTTTTTCTACTTTATTTTCTAAAGTTTTTTTTTTTCTGTTCAGGGATAAAATAAAAGAGAAATTCCCGCATTTTTAAGTTCAAAGGACGAAATAATACCACCACTACACCGCCTGATGGTATCCACACTTCTCTTCCGTGCTTCGTCGTCTTCGTCGTTCGTCCTCATCATATTGGCAGGAAGGAAGCATTACGGAATTGGAAAAGTGATTTTTTATCATTTAAAATATCAAATATATTGGAAATTTTGTGTTCGATGAAAACGAAGACGAAGAAGAGACGCAAAAGGCATCAAACACGCAGAAAGGAAGATTGAAGTTAAATAAACAAGAGATTGTTTAGGATGCTTTATATACGTAGAGACAGGCAGAGAGTTAGTTAAGGAGTGCAAAGCGATATGGAAGGTTAAATTATTGAAAAGAATCCTGGGTGACAATGTTTTAAATTTGTTTACAATGTGATTGATATTCAAAAGTAAGATTATTTTATTTTGCTGCTATTGGGGGGATGATTTTCTGCGGGAAATAATAATAAAAGAAGTTGAATAAAATATGAATACCGAAGTACTTAAACTTTTAATATTTTAATCAATTCATCGACTTAAAAGTTCTTTTAAACACTTTTTGAGTTTTTTTTTATTTGAGTTACAGTTAAGTGTACCTACCTATTACTACACTGTATCGGCAAGATAATGGTTTTTGAAAAAATGTTTCATGGCGTTAGTCTATCAGTTGGAGTACATATTTTTTGCGGTCATTAAGGACCAAACACAAATTGCTTCGTTGACTTGCATAAACTTCGTTTTGGATTTTGTGATTATTTAAGTCCCATTAGTGATTCCCATTTTTCAAAACTTATTTATAACTTAGTAGCCCAAATTTTTGTTTACTCTATTTCCCAAAAAAAAATACAATTTCCTTCAAAAGTGTCAAGTTTGGGGTATGAAGGAATAACATCGAAAATTCTTTCTGAGTCAATGGAAGATATAAATATATCGGCGCTGTTACTGTTACTTACAGTGCCGTTCAACACATTTTGGTCAAACTTTTTTTTCGAAATATATTACTTCAAATAATGTCTTTTCAATTTTTTAGTCACAAGTAAAAGCTTTATTTCAAGCAATTTTGAAAAACTTTGTGTATACTCAAGTTGTTTAAGGTAATTGAAAAATTTGATATAGTCGCTATATTAAGCATGATAAGCTATATAAAGGGTGGTTAAATTTCAAGGGCCGATGTTGATTTTGAATAAAACACAAACTATTTAGGAAATTATTGTAATTTTATTTTATTATGATATATTGGTATTACTCAATTATGTATGGAACAAAATATCGGCCAAATGGGCGCCGCGACCACGGCGGCACACCTCCATCCGATGGTCCAAATTTTCGATGACCCTGAGGCATAATGGAGGTTCTATGCCGTTAATGTGTCGAATTATCTCATCCTTTAGCTCTTGAATTGTTGCTGGCTTATGGACGTACACCTTTTCTTTCAAATAACCCCAAAGAAAAAAGTCCAACGGTGTCAAATCACATGATCTTGGCGGCCAATTGACATCGCCATTACGTGAGATAACACGGCCATTGAATTTGTTGCGCAAAAGAGCCATTGTTTCGTTAGCTGTGTGGCAAGTGGCACCGTCCTGCTGAAACCACATATCGTCCACATCCATATCTTCCAATTCGGGCCATAAAAAGTTCGTTATCATCTCACGATAGCGAACACCATTCACAGTAACTGCCTGACCGGCCTCATTTTGGAAAAAATACGGCCCGATGATGTCGCCAGCCCATAAACCGGACCAAACAGTCACTCTTTGTGGGTGCATTGGTTTTTCGACAATCACTCTTGGATTCTCATTCGCCCAAATGCGGCAATTCTGTTTATTGACGAATCCACTGAGGTGAAAATGTGCCTCATCACTGAAGATGATTTTCTTCGAAAATTGATCATCCACTGTTGCCATTTCTTGCCACCATTCTGCCCATTCACGACGTTTGGAATGGTCAAGAGGCTTTAGTTCTTGAGCCAATTGCACCTTGTAAGCGTGTAAATGCAAGTCTTTATGCATAATGTTCATCAACGACGAGCGTGAGAGGTGCAATTGTTGGGCACGACGACGAGTTGAGGTGGACGGCTCTTCAGCCACACTATCGCGAACAGCAGCAATATTTTCTGCAGTACGAGCTGTACGAGCATGCACTGGTGTTCTCACATCTTCTACAGACCCGTTTTGCTCGAATTTTTCCACGATTTTTGCGATTGTACGCACATTTGGACGATCAAATTGACCAAAAAAATCACGAAGTGCACGATATGCATTTTGATTTGAACGCCCATTTTCATAATAAGTCTGGATAACTTTAACACGTTGTTGGATTGTGTATCTCTCCATGGTTCAAATTGAGTAAGTCTGAAATAGAGAAATGTCAAATAAAATTCGGAAAAAAACTTGGCGTTTAGGTGTGGTTCACATTCAACATCGGCCCTTGAAATTTAACCACTCTTTACAATCTTTCCTGCAGCCCTTCATTTGGGTCTCTACAAGCTTATCTCTATTTTCTTCTTTTATCAGTAAATCATAACTTTTTATCATTGATTTAAGACCTTAAGTATTGAGCTCGAATTAGAAAATAGCCTGTATAGGATAATATTAATACAAAAAACAAACTTACAATGAAAAGATTTATTTAAAATTATTTTAATTGAAAAAAAAAATTACACTATTATTCACAAAATTTATAATTAGGTACAAAATAAATTTAATTTATTCAAGTCTGATAGATTAGCAAAATTTCAACCAAACCAAATTTGTGTTTCCAAAATTGAATCAAAAATTGTATCTGCATATTCTTCACGATCAATGTACAACTTAATTTTTGTGGTATAAGATCCAATGGGAATAATTGCTGGTACACTTCCTTTCTTCATTTGCATCCTCTTTAAATGATAATAACCCTTAAAATTAACATAAACCAAATTATTTGCACATTTCATGTTTCAAGTACTTAATTTTTAATGGACTAAATTTACCTTAGAAACTGGACAACTTAGTGGAAAGTTACCATATCTCTTTAAATTACTAAACCAAATCCTAGCAATAGCTTGACTCATAAAGCCATCCGTTAAATGACACAAATCAAAATTATATGGAAATATTAATTGGCGTTTTACGAAGTTTGGGTCTTTTACGATCATGTCAATATTAAGAAGCAGTTTAGTGGGAATATCGATCGAAAGGTTCCAGTTAAAATCGAAAGCACGTCCTTTTGATTCAGGAGAGATAACAAAATCAAGCCATGTCGACACTTCCGGATTGAAAGTCGTTGTGATGTTTAAAAATCGAAATTGAGTTGTTTTCTTTATTTAATATTTTTTTTTTTTTATGTTTGGATAAGCAAATGAGAATTACCTATTAGAAATTATTAAAAATGTCAGAACTTACCTTTCGAGCACCATTCACTGATATTAATGCTCCAAGAAAAAATGTAAGTAAAAGTTGTAATGACATAATTGATGGTAATTCTAGTTTTTTAGTTACAAACAAT
Source organism: Meliscaeva auricollis (assembly GCA_948107695.1). NCBI lineage: Eukaryota > Metazoa > Arthropoda > Insecta > Diptera > Syrphidae > Meliscaeva > Meliscaeva auricollis. The sequence continues at coordinate 3,621,419 of OX403619.1, forward strand.
TGAGGAAAGTTTTTATTCAATTGAATTATGTAACATGAAAAACTTCAATCGAGATGGTCACGCTGAATCAATACTTTCAGCTTTTTAAACAGAAACTGACCATAATATAATTATTTTGACCAACATTATCTTAAATCATCACGAACATTGACACGCCATCTGCCCAATTATTAAACTTTTACATTTTGTTTTTTCCAAAGCCCAATTTAAAGAACCAAGAATACAAATTCAATGTTGCTTGAAATGTTCCTCATTATTTTGACTGTAACTTCAGAAATAATAATTGCGATTCATGTCATTTAAACTTTTACTGATTATTTTTCTTGGAGCCCTGACATCAGTGGATGGTGCTCGAAAGGTATAAGTTTCGAAACTTTTATAAATTTTTTTCCTTGCCTAAGAGTAGTTCTTTTTATTATAAAAAAAATTAGAAAACAAATCAAGTACGATTTTTAAACATCACAACAAATTTCAACCCGAATATATCGGAATGGTGTGATTTTCGAATGACCCCAGAATCAAATGGACGCTTTTTCGATTTCAAATGGAATCTTTCCATCGATATACCCAACAAACTAAATCTTAATGTTGACATGATGATAAAAGACATGAAAACCAATACCCACCGATCGATTTTTCCATATAGTTTTGATTTGTGTCGTGTAATGGATGGATTTATGAGTCAAGCCATAGCAAGGACTTGGTTCAGTAATATTAAAAGATATGGCAATTTTCCACTATTTTGTCCAGTTACTAAGGTAAGTTTAGGAATATTAGAAACTTACATTTCAAAACACAGTTATATTGATTGATTGTTTTTTTTTCTTTTTTTTTTTTTAAGGGTTACTATTATTTGAATAAGATGCAACCGAATAGGGGGAGTATACCCCCATTTGTTCCAATTGGATTTTATACAACGAAATTAAGCATGTTTATTGGTCGTGCTAAATATGAAGATAAAATTATGGATTCAATTTGGGAAACAGAAATTTGGTTTGGTTGAAATGGTGTTAATTTTTTTTTTTTTTTTATTTATCATTAAAGATATAATTTAACAAAAGAGGCTATTTTGTTCGTATTCCTTATCATCTAATCCAAAACTGTTTTTTTTTTTTTAATTTTTTGAAGTAAAATTTGTTGAATATAATAAAATATTGTTTTTAATAATTTTTATACAGCTTATTCTCGAATATTGATTAATAATTGATTTAAAATTTAAAGGCTGGGAAATAAAGTGTACGACTGGATCGCACGAACCTGCTCTTGAAGGTCAAAGTAATAATATTTTTGTTATTCATTGAACAATGCAATCTTAAAATACTTGAAAGCTTAAAAATGATTCCATGATAAGAATCTTTTTTAGTGATCTGTACATGTACAGTGCCGACAGCCCTGAAAAATCACTTGACATACACAAATCCCCTGGCTCAGATTCTACAACTCCAATATCCTTCTAAAGTTGAGTTCTTTGAGACTAGAAAACACTTCTTAAGATCAGCTGTTCTACTCAACAAGTGGCTTTCAGAGTGGATGGAAACAGAATGTGTGTCCAGCTGAATATAATTCACCATCAAATTATTGGCCAATTGTACTGGACGTCCCTTTTCCCCAAAGCATACAAACGTTGATCAATTATTAGCTGAAGAAATATTTCGGAGAATGAAAGGTTGTCAATGGTCGGAAGAAGAGCTTCCGTAGCAATAGATCCACTGTCGATCTGATGGTAAAGCAGTAAGATTATGGAAATATTGTGATAGTAAGAAATGACAAATGAAAACTTTACCCCATTTATTGAAACTATGCACAACAACTTCCACGTGGTGCGTCGGAACAACAAAATCAGCGTTCTGGGGAAAGGTTTTAAGATCGAATCAGATCTTTCATATTTCCAGGAATGCATTTAACAATTCGTAAGCCCGACTTGCTCATAGCATTCATTACCTCTGCCTCTTAGCTCAGAGTGATTCCACTTGAAAGTACCCTGCGCCAAAAAGTGATGCCATATTGCTTTACTGTCTGACTGCTAAAACATATAGATTTCGTAACCTCTACGAAGTTCTAATTTTACTTGCTAATATTCTGGTAGTAAGTGGATGTGAATTATATAAAAATATTGTAAAATTTAAAAATTTTAAGTCTACAGAGTCGTGAGTTTTTACATAGTTCGGGATTGTCAAAGGATTTTAAGAAGGTATATCCTGCCTCCTTAAATACCATTCACTCTTGTCAAAAAACATGCATGCCTAAGCTAAATTAAATTGAAACCTCCTTAAAGTTTCTTATATAATTTACTGCGCCATCAATTCTTGAGATTCCCCAACCCTTCAACAAAAAAAAAATGAAATACCTTTTACAACGAAAATATGTCTATTACTGTCGTTGGAATTAATTTCCCCACTTGTACAGTAATTTTAATCAAGACCAACATACGCCTCGACTCGATATGACAGCAAGGACAAAACAAATCGACTGTAATCCTTGTGCCCCTCCCCCTCCCCCCTTCCCTTGGCCCTGTACCTATTTATAGTTAAACACCACTCATTTCCGGTGTCATCCTTGTGAACGTTCGCGTTTATCTTATTTGCACGGTAATAAACAATCCGAACACCGAAAAGCGAAAAGTGAGGACCCGCACCATTCACCAGCACAGCACCCTATGTCCTCCAGTTCTATATAGACAAAGGATAACAATGTGCGCTTTATTAAGTTTATATACGCGCGATGCGACATATTACTTTTCCTTTACCTCTCTCGTTTATTTTCACCCCACACTTCCCCTCCCCACAACAGAACATTCATATAACCTAAACCTCCTACAAGGAGACTTACGAGGGTTTGGGTGTTGGGGGGGGGGGGGATCTAAACCAAATGAAATAATTTCCATTGTTAAATGATAACCGTAAATCAAGTGGCAGAGCGTTAAGTAGGAAAAACCCAACCGAATACAACAAAATAACTGTCTCAGGCAATTGTACCTACAATTGCCTAACGATGAACCTTTACTCTCTCTCTCTCTTTCACTCGCTAATATGAAAACAAACCAGTGTGTGTAGAAATGTTATCCTGAAAACAATGCAATGTTGTTTGTTTTTGTTTGGTTGGTTGTTTATATTAACGGTAAAGAGAGGGTGCAAAAAAAGGGGGTCGCTGGTGTCGGCAATTTCTAACAGAATTAATGTGTTAATATTTCGGTTGCGATTGTAGCGCTAAAGAACACTTCTATTGTCGGTCGTAATGTTTGTTGGTTGATGTCGTCGTCGTCGTCGTTGTCGTGTATCTGTAAAGTATACGCAATGTTTAGACAATATAACGAAGTTATACTATCGCTCGGATGCCACCAACCGAAATAAGGACGACAATATCCTTTCGACGACTAGAGACTAGAGACAACGACGAATTGGTTGGATTATCTATGGTATTTGACATTGGGTAAGAACAGCAATTTCAAATGATTTAAAGTGTGAGAACGTGAAAGGAGCTTCAGAAGACAGTGGTGAGTGAGAGTTTTAATGCAATTCAGGGGCTTAAAACATACAACATAAGGAAAACGATGAAAACCTTACAAGACTTTACGAAATACATTTTCTAGTAGCTTGTAGATTTCTTCCATATACTTAGAGGGTACGATTTGATAGTTGGAATGCTAACTATAAGACGAATAATAGGTCTATCGACTGTGGGAATTTTGTTCACCTTAAAACCTTATCAGGATGTTGGTGGAAAAGAAAGCTTTAAGAACCCATATTTCCCAAAAGACTTCAATGTCTTGTAATGGCCTTAAAAGCCAGCCCGGTAGTGAAGGAAAACGGACTACTATTGACAAGTAGTATGTATGTACCTGGAAGGTACCCCAACTGCGCCAAGCAGAAATGCTTAGATTGGAAAGGAAGACTTTTTGGTATGACAATAGGTAAAAAGTATTTGGCTGTCCGCTGTCCGGACCTTGGGAAAAGAACTTAAAGCTCGCATCGCACTTATTCTAGCAGCAAAAAAAAAAGCGCGCTAGAGTCAACTTATCGCATGAAAATGTATCGTAGCGTGCGACGTAAGAAGCATAACTACATCAACGCATTACTGGAAATATTAGAAGAGCCTGCAAATCAATGCAACAGCAGAAGATGAAGACCAGCCCAAAAGGTGGAAAGAACACTTCTCTTCAGTTCGCCAGCGATTCTTCAAGAATCTTAAAATGTAACAACCCCAGAGATTTAATAAATAATCAGTATATCAGTTCTAATAACTCAAAACCAATTAATTTTCTGCAATTGATTAATTTTTCAACACCACTGTAAACCTACATTGCCAAAGCATTAATGGCGCATTCACTATTGTTTTCAACTCATTTCATTTTCACGAAAACAATGCAACATTAGTCAGTTTTTTAACAACCCTTCATTTTAACAATATCGTCGCATCTTCACCCTGCAAAAAGCCTCCAATCTCAAAATAATCTTCCTTCCCTTTACAATCATAGCAACAACAAACCATCATGGATTCCCACATGAAAGTGAAAAACTTAATTTTTGTTGCAAGTAATTAAACGAAACAATGAAAACAGAGCTCGCACCTTATAATATATCCTTTATTCTCTATTTTATAAAACTGGAAGAAGAAGAAGAAGAATCCTGCTTCACAATTGCTGGTATTTTTTTTAGAAAACATTGATTCTGTCAGGATGGGAGAAAATAAATGTTTTCAAATTCTTACAACTACGCCAACTTAATACCCAAATACCACTCCTCTCTGACTCAAACCCCAGACTCTCTGACTCCAAAATAAAACAGCAGCATTTTGTGTCCTTAGAAGACAAGATAACTGCTTTTTTGGGAAATTTTCATTTCACAGCAGAGTCGAAAACTACCCAAACTTCAGTTCTCCATAAAGAATCTATACCAGAGCCAACGAAATACCCTAAAGTTGGTAATTAAATTGTACAGAGCGGTGTTAATAGTTTAAAATGGCTTTGCAAGACGACAAAGCAGCCCCTGTGTTGTTAGCCCGTTACTAGAAAATTTAATTATACTTAGAACAAGGGTTCTTGGAGAGCGAAAGAGATGGGAACAGAGCCACAGAACACCATAACCGTTCCATCGCGATTAGACGTCTCAATTCCAATTTGTAACGGTAGACTAACGTGCCAAGGAATATTTATCTGAGCTTGCTCCTTGGTGCTCCTGTTCCTCCATACCGATACCATGCACATGACGCCTATGACGCTGATTTACGCTGATGTGCGACACTGACACTATCTCTGCAGCAAAAAGAGGGCGGAACAAATGGTCACACTTTATGCCAGGCTTGTGATGATGTTGATGATGATGACGACCGACGCGACGCCGCCACCGACCGCCAACGAAGAAGACTACGTTGTCATCATTGTCACCTTCACGTGACTCCAATGGGAGTTTCAGAGAACACCTTTGTCATCGGGAGCAACATAAATATCAGCCTGGCTTGACTTCGATGAAGTGGAACGTATGCAATTTTTCCAAGCTTGATGGAGTCAGCGAGCAAATGATGGTTGGGGCGGTTTAGAATAATGATGGCTAAAAGAGTACCCACAATGGTGGTGTATTTGTTTCATTCTTCTCTATTTTTTCCATCAGCTAGAGCCCTGTGTGATAGAACGATGTACGTTCATTAGGACCGGTGAAGTACCGGAAAGTTAGCCATCCATTCAGTGGAAACAGGTAGACACACACGGTAGTTACGCCATCAACTGTGTCGAATGGATAGAAAGGAGCACACCATAAGGAAGCAATGTTGTATACAAGGACGACGATGGTGGAAGAGTGTTGGGTGTGGGTTTAGTTGAATGTGTGCTGGACAGAATAAAAAAGTATAAATTTGGTTACCATTATGCCTGGGCAGGGTATATATACGAGTATTGCAAGTCTCTAAAGACACTTTTTTAAAGGTATTTTGTTCTGATCAGAATGGAATATCTATACAAGCAATGAATTGTTTTATCATTTACTTCTTGAATTTACTTTGCTAACAAAGTTTCATAACTATTTCAAGGGATTTTTTTTACATTTCGACGGATGGAGAACAGTTTTTAGCAACCTATGTTCAATCATTGGGTTTTTTCGGCTTGACTTGAAAGTCTTCTTTCATTTTCAAGTGGGACATGAGTAGCATTCTTTCTCGGTGGCTCCAAAGACTTTCTAGGACTGACGCTGCTGATAAAACGCAAAAATAATTCCGGAGTTGTGATTTGTCTTTACCCAAGCTGGGGCTAAGATCCCTAAAAAGATCCGGTATCAAAAAAGCTCAAAATCTATATAACTTATGGAACCAAAACTTCAAAATTCCAGACCACTTATTTGTATATCGAAAATGAGAAAAATCTTAAAATTTGTGGCTTGAAAAATAAATAAAATGTTTCGGTTTCTACGATTTATATTTTCAGATTTTTCGGAGTCTTGCATTTCAAGTTTTCTAGATTTTGAAATCTCGGGACTTAAGGGTCACTGCATTCAGGAATGAAATTATTTTTTGGAATTTGGGTTACTTTAATTTCGACTCGGATTTTGAGCTCAGGAAGATTTCTGGCCACAGTGTTTCGATTTATTTCTCGATTCTGAGATTGTGATGATTGTGCATTTAAGAGAATTTTTTTTTCCGGATTTTTGTCTGCACAAATTTTTGGTTTTCACTGTTTAAGTTCTTTTTTTCGCATATTTTTTTCTTAAGATTTTGGATTTATTTGTTCAGCGCTTTTGTTAAATCTAAGATTGTAGGGCTCTGATTGTTCCAATCATTTATAAATCTCAACCACCAAGTAAAAGTACGATTTTGTACCACAAAAACCTTAAAATACGGCCCTCTCATATCTTAAAACAAGCGCACACTAGCGTAGGTACATCCTTACGCCTGATGCCACACACCACACATTGCATTTAAAAAAAAAAATGACAATCACGGGACCGTTTTTTACGTTTTAAGTGTTGTTTTTTTTTCAGTTTTTGCTTATTTTACGTTTAGCCTTCTCGTTCTGTCTTTCGTTTAGATGAAAAAAAAAAAGAAAATCAAACCAGGTTGAAATTGGTTATCCACCGATATATGTACCTCTCGTCTGCCACCATTTCAGGAAGGTAGCACATGCAAAAGACCATCGAAAGCTATCGATTGTGTCATGGGATCTCTGCAAACCAAAAATCAAAAAAAAAAAACAGTACATTTTTTCACTGAGAATAAAAAGAACAAAAAACTCAAAAATTGGCGATTCATGATGATACCCCAGAGAGTACGGGCGGTTAAAATAACATTTCATAGGTTTAGGCATCAAATCACAGAGGAGAAGAAGATTTATATACCAACTCTGCAAACCTGGCAGAGGGATGACTCCTAAAAAAAAAAAAAAAACAAATGGTAAATAATATTTAAAAGCTTGCACAGAGGACCGAAAATTTCACATTATCAGTGGTTTTTTTTCCAATAAAGGTGAGTGCACCTTCGGGAAGAGCAGAAAGTGTAAACACGAAAAACTGCTTGCAAACTTTATACTCAGCCATAATATGAGAAAAAGACCACATCGTCTTGATGATGGCAAAATGTATGGGAAGTTATAACACAGCCAATTTCATTAAAAGCTATTGCCTCCGATATTTTCCCGCTGACATCCTCATTTTCTGCAGCAGAAGGAAACGAAAAAAAAATGAAATTTTCCTGCAGGATCTCTAACAGCTAATTTCAAATCCAATTCATATAATAATTGCTTCTAGGCACTTACCTCTATACCGCAGGTGCACATGATCCGGCGAGCTGAGATTCTCATTTCTTTCCACTTTATGAGATGGTCCATATGTCTATGGGTATGTTTGCTTGGGAAATAATTGCTCCTTCACCATAATAAAAGCATATCCTGCCACTGCAGCAGGACTATACTACTGCAATGTAATTGGATTTCACAATCTATTGCTGGACATAACACGTTCCCACTATTACACGCCATTTTATATATGAAAACTTTTCATCTAATATCCTTTATGCTTTTCAATACTCGACGAAATGAAACAATTGACGGAAAGGTCCTTTTTTTGTGTAAGACATCAGACATTTCCAAGAACATTTTCTTAATTTCAAATCCTTGTATCTACAGAAATTGAATTATGTTTCCTTTCAAGACTGCAGAAAAGTTCAACAGAAAATAGCAAAAAAAAAAGCCAAAAAAAAACACAAAACAGAGCCCCACTTATGTCCTTGGTATTCAAAATTGAATTTTTGGTCCTGCTGGTGCTTTATTTAGAATAAATTTTGCTGCTTCTTTTGCACATCCCGGATGCATATTTAACAAGAGTACAGGAAATACACTCGAACTCCATATCTGGCTTCGCATATTGTGTGCAGCAATATTTTCGCTCTCCTTGAAAAAGCAGGTCCTTGTTAATTTCATAGTCGAATGGATATACTAGGTATGTATATATTTTTTGGGTGATGTGTTCATTTGAGAGAGAGAGAGAGTGTGCCGCGTCCGGGGTGAATTCTCATGTTGAAAACTTATGAACTGTTCGAGCAAATGCCGGCTAGAGCTCCCCTTTGCCATAAGGGATCATTATTCAGTTGGCCATTCTTTTCGCCAAGGGTGAGTGAATTTTCGTTGGCTACACTCCAGGAGTTACTTCTTCACTTCACTTTCGAATAACCATTCAATTTGAATTTATAAAAAAAAAAAAAAAAAAAAAAAAAAAAAAAACACACACAGAAAACTCCTTTGGCCACTTTAGGAAAATTTTGGGGGAAAATTTAGGGAGGGAGAGCGAGTCCTGTGTGAATAAAATAAATGAATTGGCTTATAGACGTTATTTTCTATTCCATGTCCTTTTAATACTTTTTTTTTCTATTTTGTCGAATGAAAGAAAATCGTTTGAATGAATTGAACCAGTACCTACTCTATGGGGTTCAAATATGTTTCTATAAAATACATACATAAATGTAGAATGTACTCGAGTATTTAAAGGATACTTTTGGTAGAATAATATTTGAATATGTGAGATGTGACTTGCCTTCAAGATATATTTGAAAATTTTAGTAAGAGTATTTTTGGATTGGGTGACACTTTGAATTAAGTTTGGTGTCCATCATTCTGTCAATCGTAGAAATTTAGTTTTGTTATATTAGAAGGATATACGTCAGTCAGGGTAAAATGCAAACATTTAAGAATTTATGGCTAACTGGAGCAATTAAAAAAATAATTGAAGATTTTATCGTAGTAAAACAAAGATTTCTGAGTGGATACGTCAATCTATGAAGATTAAATTTGTTCAAATATTGTTCTTACTAATGACTTTGGAAAACAAACTTATCTGTTTTTATGTGCGTGTTACTGGATATAATCCGCCTTCGATGTAGGATTTCGAGTACTTACCTCTTAACCCTTGGAGGAGGTCATTTCATATGTCACGGTGGCTTTCAATCGTTTGAGATATCTATACGTGATACCTTAAATCGTTTAGGAAGCTCTCTAATTCGGTCCTTGACGCTTGCTTCTTAAACCTAAAGCGGGTTCCTTGACTGCTGCTTCTATCAACAACGACGTTTTTTCCAAGGCAAAGTTAGTTGATAACTTATTTACCTGCTGAATTATTTTACTTGAAGATCATCAATTTTTGGCTGTTCTTCAATTGTTGTAAATGACTTTGATACAGCCTATCAGTAGGACTAACCGTTCATGTCAATTTGTTGAAGATGGGCCCTTGCCCCTTCTCACTATCTGCTCAAGAAGAAAATTGAAGAAATAACATGATAGCGAACACTTTTTGGAAACCATTTTCTAATTGAGCACTGCGTGTTTGCTTACATCACACATCATCTGTATCAACTTAAGCGGGACCCCGTGTTTAGAAGAAATCCCACAGCAGAATTCTTGAAGCTGCGGTAAATTAAGTTGTAAATTCAGTCACCGGGCATATTTGGTACATGCGCCTTACAAATTCATGACTACCGTACTTATGGGAAGTTCTCAGGTAGATCTTCTGAACCTGTAGCTTTGTTATTCTTTAGCTTCTTCAATCTGTTATATTGGATCTTCTTTGACTGGAGGTAGGTCTTCTGTTTCTTCAATTCATCTTTCTATTTTCTTTTAATTTTCTTGATATTCTTCATTTAGCGCAATTGTTTTACGTTGCAGCTTCTTCTGTCACCTTTTTTTTCTTAGGTCTTCTCTTTCTTAAATGTCTGATAGTGTGGGTAAGTTTTTTCTATCTTGATGAAGTCGCGGTATTGGTTCCAGTGTTTCTATACAATTGAGTATCATTATTAAAAAAATTGGAGCCATTTGTACTACCTTCGAAAGCTGTAGGTAATTATTGGTCTAAGAAGCTGCTAGTGTAATAAGTGTTTAGTTGACTGGCTCAGTCCGGTTCTTTTTTCACCAAGAAGTAAACACAATGGAATACCCAAATTTGTTATTTTTCACGGCATCCGTTGAGTTCTGATGGTTCAAACTCTGAAGTTCGTTGAATTTGAAGGAGTTTCAGTCCTCCTTTTCATCTAAGTCACAATAGTTCCGATTTGGATAAGTGGATTCGGATATCCCATTAATTGTATGGCGGATTTGGGCCTTAAATTTTCGAATAGCTATCGTTGGAGATGAGGACTTGATTGTTTCTGGTGGGAGACATGTTGTCTTAATGAATCTTATTGATTGGGTTCAGTGCGGAATATTGCTTAATAAAGCCAAACTGCACGCCTGGAATGATTTTGTTATCGCTGGATAACATCTTGAACTTTCTGAGTATCAGTTCTTTCAGAAACGTATATCGATCATTGACGTAGGGTCATAAGTTTGCAGGCCAAAAGTCCATAATGGACTATTAACCCACCTAGAGGTGGTTTTTGAGGAACACAAATTCAATGTGGACTTCTGAACACCAAAGACGGTCATTTATATATAAAATGAATAATAAAGGGGCGATATGACTGCCTTGTGGGACATCACAATGAACATAACACTTTCTTTCTAACTTTACTTTAAAGGCCTGGAAAATTCTTATTTTATAAGAAAGAAGAATACTAAATAAACTTTCAAGTAAGAAAAAGTAATAAAAAGTTTGTGCGTGATGTAATAGAAGTAAAGTAACACATGCTTGTCTATTATAATCATTGTATTCCAAAAGAAAAATAATATCGCCTCCAAATATACGAAACTAAATTGCAATTTCATTTCAAATCGAAGCAACTATTTAAAACTAATGACCAAACTGTGAATAATGCCCCCAAGGATAATATCATTACTGAACATTTTCGTATAACAATTTGCAAAAGTTCTTCTGGAATTCCCCAAAAAAATGTTGGCAGCACCCTTGCCTTTTTGCTTTATTATAGATTGGATGGATGGCTGCTGCCTGAAGGCTTAATTAAGTTGTATACACAAGGACACTTCGAGAAACACAACCCATCCAGAATACAATACAGAGAGTACAGCATACAGGACCCCTGAATAGATTGCATATATGCGGAGCTATATGCTATGGTGTCTTTTCCAACTGGTTACCGTGCTCTCTTTGCCAGTAATTGGTGAAGTTTTTAACAAGCTTAATCGATATTTATTGCGAATTCGTGAGAGAATCCTTTTTAATCCTTGTTAAGTCAATCACATTCGATTAGAGAAGAAATAAATTTGCACTTCTTTGTTTTTGGTAAAAAAAAGGGGTCTGTTCATATAAAAATACAAAGGTAAAAGTATATCCTGAATATCCTGAGAAGGGATAACGTAATAAGGATTTATATTTATATGCGTTTGAAAGTTTTCCAATTTTTTTTTTTTTTTTGTTGTTTGTTTTTTTCTCCATTTTGCTGTTTTCCCTTTTTAAAGCCTGTCGACCCGTTTAATTTGTAAATTATTCGTGGTAGAGTCCACTATACTTTGTGGTCGGGTATATTGCTGTCGGTTGGAGGAATTTTTGATGGGAAACGTGTTAAGGAGTTGATTCAACTAAATGAAATCCAACAACAAAGTAAAACAAAAAAAAACGGGGAAATAAATAGACGAACAAACTTTTTTCCTTTGCTTCTTATTCATGTGTGACTTCGAGCGAAACAAAGTCAATTATGAGCCTTTTTTGGGTTTAATTTTTATTCGTTTTAAGCAAAGAAGAAAAAGTTTTAAATTTTTAGCATAATTATTGAGTAAATGAAATAATTGTTTTTTGTTTTTTTTTAAACTGTTCATTCTATATTAAAGGCTACCAAAAATTATTTCAAACCGAAGAACACGTATTTATGATTTTTCTGGCCCATTTCGTTCTCGTCACACCCGATACACAAAATGTAAATTACTCGAAAAAGTCTTATGTTTAAGTGAGAAGCGAGGACTCAACAGAGCTGACAAACAGCCAGGACCTTGCGACAACTCTAAAGATGCTGGAATAATTTGGTTGACACTCAATCTCAAAGTGAGGAGCTGATGATCAATAGTACCAAAACCTCAGAGTGGAACTCGGAAGAACCTAGGAATCAATAGGTCAATAGGTCCAAAATCACAGGGTGGGGATGGAGGACTTGGAAAGAAATAGTTATTGTGGGAACACACTCTTATTGGAGTGTGTGGAAAGAACTCAGAACTCAGAAAATTTCATTTGAAACCCTAAAAATATGAAATTTGTTTTAGTTAACTTTAACTTGTAAACAAAATTAGCATACTTTGAGTGTTAAAAATGTATTTCACAAGTCACAAGAGTGGATGCATTGAGTTAACGTACCAATTTTTAAGACGTTTCTATCAGATCCTGAAACATAACGTCAATAAAGTTTTTGAGTCCAACGCAATAACTTTGTAATTTAAGGTCTTTAATATTTTTCTCAGTGACTTCAAGATTCAACTTATTACATTCTTAATAATAATTTTCCCAAAAATAATGCCAAAATTAAATTTTATCCTTCTTTAAACACCAACCAATCCTCAAATTGAAAACAACTCAAATGCCTCTTACCGCAAGGACACTTTACTCAAAAAAAAAAACAAAATGATCAAAAAAAAATTGCTCTTCTTTTCATCATAAATCTCACAGCAATTAAATGAAATATGTTAACAGAATCGTTTAAGTTCTGCACCAACCAAAGCGTTCATGTGTGTAACATCGAATTCTGGTTGCAAAAATACCAACAAAAAACTGAAAAAACTAAAAAAAAAATGAAAAATCTTTTGGAAAAATTCATCTCATTCAAGTGATTCCAACTCAAAATTGAATACAGGCACTTCACCTCCTTCTGCTTCCATAAATGACATCAAAACCGTTTGCTACAATGATCACGATGATGGTGATGATGATGATGATTGGGATGGGGATGGGCCAACTCTCCCTCTCCATCTCTTGTCGTAGCCGCAGAAATGAAATTCATTTTAACTCAACGAGAAGCGAGATATGAAATCCAGGATGCACTGACTGGAAAACACTTTGAACTGTTAAATTTTTAATGAATCGAAATGTTGTCGAGAACGAATGGGAACGCCAGCCAGCGCCATCCACAGGGCACATCACACAGATGATATCCTTTTTGCCAGCATCCAGGATGCACGAACGAAAACATGAAAAGTGTAAGAGGACAATTCGAACACAAAAAAAAAAAAAACAAAAATAAAACGATTCCAATCACACCCCATACAGTGCCAGCACCGCCCGCCACTACCGCTACCATAAGGACCTGATGGTAATGGTATGTTGTCACTTGTTGGTTGGTGGAGTATCAATTTCACCACTTTAGTGATGAGAAAAAAAAACGACGATATCCTTTTTGTCGTAATCCGGTGAAAATGAGTAGAATCTTGGCAAATGTGAAAAAAATTTGTTGAAAAAAAAAAAAAAAGAAATCCTTCCTCCTGGAGCGAAAGGAATGCTCTTGGGAATAATTGAAGTGTTTAACACGTCCAATTCTTCGCCTTGATCGTAATCGGGTTGTAAGTTGAAAAAGGCTAAGGAGATATCCAAAGGAAGGAGGACCTCCTTCTGCTTCTTTCGTTTTTGCACTCAATCCAACTGACAATCGGAATCTAATGCATGCCTGCGAATTGTCGCACCTGAATGACTGAGACAATGGATATGGTGTCTGGGCTAGCATCTGGCGGATTCGAAGATGTTTCACACATACGCCATGGTGTCCCGTCTAATTTACATTCGTTGTTGATGCGTTGGAAGTTTCTTTAAGGAACTCACGTGTCGGTATCGTCCTTCTCAAGAAAACGATGAAGAAGAACCCAGAACAAGACTAAGGTAGACTAGAGACGACACGACGACGACAACGACAAGGAAAATTCTTGTTGTGGTTTAGCCAGTGAGAACATTAAATTTTCCTCCTGCGGTTGTCATCCCAAGTAACCGGCTGATGGTGGTCTCTCCAATGGCAGGGAAAAATATATATATTTTCTACATCTTGCACCCGCAAAACAGACCGGAAAAGTGTGATCCTGATGATGATGATGCTCTTTCATATTTAATTAATTTTCGGGTCGAGAATGTGTGTTTTGTATATTTCGGGTGTGATGTGGTTAATCGGGTGTGATGATGGTTGTGGTCGGGACATGGGGACAATTAAAAATTAATTTAGAGTTGGCAGTGCTCTGCATATGCAAAGGAGCGAGAATTGACGACAATAAAAACATTCTAACCGTGAGAAACTGTTGTTTCTTGTGGAGTTGAAAAAGTTGCTTAGAAAGTAGAAGTTTGCAAATGGTAGTTTTGGGAGTTTTTGAGTAACAAACTATTGTTTTGTGGTCAGGTAGCAGAGAGAAGTGTTGAATTATGTTAGAAAACTGAGCTCAAAGACGTAATGCTTTGAAATTAACGGTTTGGCGGAGAGCGGATCGACTGCAAGTGATTATTTCTGGCTAGATGGTTAATTTTGTAGCATCGCAGAAAGAAATGGATCTTAAAACTAACAAATTATGGTTTCTGATATAAAAAAAATTGAGATATCCATCAAAGAAATAATTTCGAATTCTTACAGTTCACCTGCACTTTTGACAAGAAATCAAATATTCGAGCTCCCTGCAATTAGTTAAGCCCGTTTTTTGATTTGGATTTGTTATCACAGTAATGCCAAGTTTAATGAGTTAGCCTGTAAAAAAATCTAGCAAAAAAATCTGCTGTAATCTGTTACCATAATAAATTCTCCACATCATCCGTTCATTTAACAAGTTTGCCAGTTGGGTTTGCCGTCGATCTGCCAGTTCCAATGACTTATTTGTAAAGTCTGATTCAGCCCATGCAAGGTCTTTCGGTTAATTTTCTGGATTGTTTCTTAATTTTTCTGTTTTGTTTTGCCGGATTCGCCGGCTAATTTGCCGTTTTCACCAGGAAACCGCAATTATGTTAAAGTTTCTTCGTAACCTGATGTTTAAGATTCGTAGGTAGAAGAAACTGAAGACCTCTAAATATTGAAGAGACCGACATCTTATCATACCATTTGTACAAATTTAACGTTTGGGAAAGCACTCAGTCTTAAAATGAATCCTCCAAGATAATAGCAGAATCGGCAAATTATAAGATGAAAGTCTAAGTCAATGGCAAGTAAGGTCCCTCCATAATTCGATTCCGCTATAGCTTTGGTTTACCCACACTCATTCATTATCATTTCAAATTGAAAATCTACTTCAATACCACAGAAATATATAGTATATAATATAACTCCAATTCATTTTCTTTCCGAAGTCAAATCCAATTTTAAGGATACCGTAAATTCTATTTGATGACATCCTTTGGACCGCAAATAAATCGTAATCGTTGTACTTTCTCATTTCAATACTCTCTCACTCAGCATCTTTGTTGTCAAATAGACAACTAATGAGTATCAATTCCAGCCCACATCTTCATTTCTCCTGTGGGTCCTTTAACAACAAGCAGGTTGAAGCAATATTCGAACAAAAAACAAACGAAACATCGCATCGTCGTCGTCGTCCCAGCAAAATAATACATAAGTTGACAGAAATTTCATGCTCTTTTGAGTACACAACTGAATCGAATGCTGCGCGCCGCAGCATTCTAACATGAAACGCTTTTCACATTGAATTTAACTAACACACAATACGGGCCACAATTTTTGGGAATTGGGAGGATTTTTCGAGAGTCATTCAGAATGGGGACTCTGTTGGGGCGAATCGTATATTTTGAAGCACTCTACTCCTCCTCAGCCGCCTCGAATACAGAGCACGGTTGGTCGTGCATGGTCCAGCGAACATGAAAGGTACAAATACCGATTTTAAGGGTGAAGCAACTTCTTCTGCTTCGCTTTTACTTTGTCATCTTGGGGGGCTTCCTTCTTCTTAGCTTTCACTCACAATTATATAGAAATTTATTTCGGAAAAAAGACGAAATGCGATTTTGCAGTGTGTCGATGTCGAAGTAAGGTAAGGTTGAGACCTTTAGCCCATCAGCAGGAATTCGAGCGCCTTGCCTTTGGTCTTAATCTTGACATTTATTCCATGAATGAGTTTCCATTCAATTCGCATGAATTCCTTTTGTGACGATTTTATTGTCATTATAAATCGGATCAAGCGGTTTAGTTGTGAGATTATTTCTGTAATTTTTTTCTTTTTTTTTCATTTTCTCTGGAATTCATTCAATAGAACTCTTAGTGTGGAAAGGTACTTGAAGAATTCACTAAAAATGTGGCACAGAAGCTGAATCAGAGGCAGAGTAAGTCTTTGGATGAATTGAAAAACCATCAGGTGCGGAATTTGCCTTTGAGCAACTGAGATTCCTTTTCTGTGTTTACTGATTTTGTGGTTGGATGTAAGATGTAAGCATAAAATAAGGAATTGGAGGACGTTTGATGAAATTACTTTACAAATTGAGTAATGTAAATGCATTCAAGAGATTTTTTTTTCTGGGTCAGGATTAGGTTTTTGAAGGGACTTTAACAGATGCTTCAAGTTTCATGGAAAAGAAAATTGTGTAAGTTTCAAGATTTTAATGTAAAAATCTATTGAATGGCTTGGTGTAAAGTCCTTTTAATTTTTCAATTCCATGCTAGAGTAGTTTTAATGATTTTTTTCTTAAGTTTGGGGTTTTGTTAAAACAAACAATTAATCTGAAATATTAAATAAAAGTTTCTCTCATTCGTGAATATACTCGAAAGTTTTCACAAGGAGAGAGGAGCAAATATTACTAGACCTAGGAAGGATATTGGAGAATTTTGACAAATAGTCAAAGTGATTGTCCAGCCTTTTCAAGGCTTCTGTAATACTTTAATTCTGAGCTCACAGAATGCTTATTTCACTTCAACTTAATGATTTGCTTTTAATTCACTGTGGGAAAGGAATGGAATCGAAGCGCAACAATACAAAAGTAGGGTGACGGAGAGAATACCGAAATCCATAATCCAGAAAAATCAAAATCCCAAAAATTCAGAAAACACAAAATACCGAAAACGTCAAATATTGAAAACACACAATCTCGAAACCCCATAATTCAAAAAACCAAAAAAAAAAAAACGAAAATCCCGAAAACTCACAATCCTGAAAGCCCAGAATGCAGAAAACCCGAAATTCCGAAAATCCAAAATCCCTAGAGTCCAAAATTCCGAAAACTCACTTAATTCTGAAGGCCAAGACTTCAGAAAACCCAATATTCCGCAAATCCAATATCCCGAAAGTCTTAAATCCCAAAAACTCACAATCCCGAAAGCCTAGAATCCAGAAAACCCGAAATTCCGAAAATCCAAAATCCCGAAAACGAAATCCAGTCAAAAAACCCCAAAAACTCAAAAAAACCAAAGCCCAGAATCCAGAAAACCCAAAATCTGAAAAGTCTAAAATACCGAAAACTCAAAAACCCGAAAGCCCAGAAAACACAAAATCTCGAAAACCCAAAATTACGAGAGTCCAAAATCCCGAAAACATTTGTTTGCATTAAAAACTGCTTAAAAAATATAAGTCGAGTCAATGAATATGTAAAACGGGCTATCTTTCCTTACAAACAGCTCCGATTTTGATATATTTTCTTCTAAACGTATGTTGTCTTATGTTCTTGACAGTCAAATATCATTCGGAAGGGGAATTAGTACAGTCAATTCAGGGAAAAAATGGTAAACTGTCCGCAAGCCACGGTTTTCGATGTTAAACGAGAAATTTAATTTTTGTTTTACCTTCTCCTCATTGGAAACCAACTTGTAATTCAACACAATAGAACCCTTCAAGTCATAAAACTTTTCCAATACCAGAAACCAAATTTCATGTAACGCCACCAGCCTAGCTTAACATTATTCTTGAAATTAACGATTTCCTTGTAACAACTTCAAACACACTCCTGTGACAGTTAATTTAAAGTACTGCCTGCAATTTAACACCTTAATCCTTACAACTTTACACTATGTTCTCCCCTTTTGCCCCTCTTATACCCTTCTTCTTCTCATTCAGTACCACACAAACCAAAGCTAACCCATTAGCTTAAATTTGCATTCAGTGCCGCCGCAATTAGTAGCACTGATGGTGTTCGTCCATTTTGCTTTTGGTTCAAGTCCATTATGCTTCCGCATTCAAGGTGACAGTTAATTTCTCGACCAGAGAGAGAAAGAGAGAGATAGAGAGAGAATTGCCTTCGAGCAATTAATCGAAATTTCATTCCACAAAAAAATAAAACAGAAAAAAAAACCTTAAGCACCACAAAAAAGTGCGAATTGCTTTTAAATCCCCATTTTTCGCAAGACGCTATACCGCCGCCACTTTCTTTCAGGATAATAATATTCAACTGTGCTTCTGCGACATTTCTAGCGTGATTTGCAATTGTTTCTTTCAGAATATTGCACACCTTAACTTCACTCCTGATGAGCTGATGTGCGATGCTGCTACCTATAAACCCTTCGTCTGATGCTGCTGGGCTGCCACAGACAAGGAAACTTCTTCCCATTGCATCTTTGCGAAATTACCTTTCATTTTCTCATCAAAAAGCCACTTGAAGTATTAGAAAGAGTATCTCAAATCCGTATCCTTGAAGCAATGTTTTTTTTTCCATTTTGCCTCCGCTCCGTTTTGCTTTATCCTTTGGGTGATCTTTGCTGCTCCTGATGTCGGGGTGTAATAATTAAAGACTACGCCGAAACGAAAGTGGATAATTTCAACAGATTTATCCCCTCGTTTTGGTCAAGGAGTCCCAGCAATGTCTTGAAATATAGTCGGTTTGGGATGCCAGTTTTTTTTTCCTGTTCGTCCTGTTTTTCTTCATCGTAAGCCTGCCTGACTCTGGTTGATGCCATCATTCCTCTTAATTTTTGCTCTTTATCCTTCGATTTCATTACCCCGGCCTTTGGTTCTAGCATCGGGCCTGGATGGGGTTTTGGGTTGTTCGTATCCTTTTTTATTCCTCCAGCTGAAACAAAAAAAAAAAATATATGGAAAAACGTCTTGTTCATCCTGGTTCCTGGACGACTATTGTGTGTTTCATTGTTTCCATAGCAAAGCGTCAGTCAGTCAGGGTGGATAATTGGTTTTTGGTTATAAGGCAATGGCCATGATGGTGGTGCGGGAATAGGGAATTCTTAGCCTCAATCCTCGGTTTTGTATTATTTTTTTTTTTAATTTTATTTCTCTGCATTGTATATAAGGACGTGGACTAAAAATGTTGAGGAACAAAAAAAAAAATATCAGAAATTAATTGCGATTTCATTACTCTCCGAGATTCATTCATTTCGACATTTCACAGGAAGCGCACACGGAATACACGATTCATGGAAGGATTCATGTGGATTTACAATGTGAAAACGCCTAAGGACTCGTCAGGGCGTTTTATTTTAGATCGGTTGTATAGGACAATGCACATCGTTTGGATATTCATCATCGTCATGTGATGTGACACATTTGTATACAAAATATATCTGCGTTCTGCCAGGAATCGGTTTTATATTTTTTTTATATAAAAAAAAATCCAATATCCTATAGAAAGTATTTTAACAAAATACACCACACGCCGACAACATCATCGTCTAAAAGCATCAAGGGAGAGGAAAACAATTTAATCCTGGATATGTGGGCGAAATTAAAAACAGAAAAAAACCTGATGATGATGAAGAAGAAGAGACAAAAAGTGCCCGGGTTTTGTCGTCAAAGTCACAAAGGCTACCTCAACTCTGCTCAGTTGAGTTGAGTCATTGGTTTGGTTGCTATTGCGGAGGTCCTTGTGCTGCCTGATGCACATCACACATATGCAGCAAGTGTGTGATGGTTTATTCTATTTGTTTTATATCTCCGCCATCACTTGCTTCTCACTGCAATTTTGCATTTCAACTTGATTTTCAATTTGTTTACTATTTTTGTAATTTTTTTTTTTTTTTTGTTTTTTCTGTTTGTTCTGCTTGTGTTTTGGGTAGCGCAAGGATATAACCACCAGCAGGACCGCGTTCATTGGGGCAGCCACCATAACCCCAATGGGTGCGGCCAGGTTCAGTTATTTCAACTCATTTCACGGTCTGTAACTCTTTCGAGAAAAGTAAAATGTACGGAAAAATGCTATGAGAGGACAAAATCAAAAAAAAAAAAAAATTAAAAAAACAGGACTTTTGAATGACTGAAAGGATCAACCAACCCCTATTTATTGCTTTGGTTTTATTTTTTTTTTCTGATTTTATAAGGCATTTGGTGAACGCTATAATGCTGAATGCATCGTTTTTTTTTTGCAGCGGCCTGTCGCCCCAGAGTGAAGGCGGAAGTATGACACTTGTTTTAATTTGATGTACGCGATGGAGTTGCGTTTAAGTGGGTGTCATGGATTTTTATGTAATTTTTTTTTTGTAGGAGAGCCTTGCTGGTGTAGTTTGGAGTTAAAATAATATTTTTGAGGGCTAATCCGAGGATGATCAGTGTAATATTTTTTAATCTTTAAAAATATTATATTAAATTATAAATTCTTTCACAAATATTGATCTTTGAGCTAAAATTATTTTTTAGACAGCAAACTAACGTAATAATAATTTATTAACAATGCTACATATATTGGCATCTCTAATAGCCTGTTTCGAATAGGGCAAATGAAATGATTTCGATCAAATTTACCAAATGAAATTCCAAATGAGATAATTTCCTATACAAATTTCAAATCTGTATGTTGGTATTCAAAAATACATTAACAGTTACGGGGTAAAAATTGCCGTTCTTATCGGATTTTGGTTTAACTAAACGATAAGATTTTTGTGAACAAACGTTTTTTTGTATCAAAAAAAATTTCGTAAAATTTTAAGAAATAAGCTAAGCTACGTTTAAAATTTTAAGGATTGGGGTCCATTTTCACCCGTGCATATGGGAAAGGGGATCTTTTGCCAAAAGCTGATTTAAAGCAGAAAAAAAATATTGAAATACAAGGGAGCTTAAAAACAAAATCAAACTATATAGTTTTTAATAGCCAGAAAAAATTTCTTTTATTAATACATATTTTATATAAAGTTTATCCATTAAATAGTTTAAGAAAAAATGATTATCAAACTCAGAATTTTGAAAAAAAAATGTAATCGAAATTTTTAACTGATTTTTTTTTTTCAAAATTTTACGTTATAAATATATTTTTCTGTTCCAAAATTCAATTGCCTCACTTAAAGTCAGGTTTTTGAAAAACTGTGGAAAAACTTGGAAAAAAAATCGAACTGATTTTATAACATTAATTTATTTTTGAGGTGCATTTTTCTGCCAAAAATAAATGGTTTTATATCATTTTAGTTGAATACAAAAAGATTAATACTAATATGTCTTCTAGTTTAAAGAAATTAAAAAAAAAATACAAAGTTGAATCCATTTTCATTTTAATTTTTCCTTAAAATTGAGTAACTTTTTAATTTCCTTAAGAAACTATAGTACGTAAGACATTTTAATTCTCTGCATTTGGTTTCTATAAAACAAAGCCATCGAATTTTGGGTAAACATAGACTTCTATCTTTACTAGTTGTTTTCCTTAAAAAGACCTGGAACATTTTTAGAACAGTTTATTATAAAATTTTAACAACATTTTACTTTTTCGTAAAGGATAAGTAGATATAGCGATTGATAGACATTTTTTTCAATATTAGTCTATTTTATCATGAATGATAATGAAACGTATAGAAAACATGTTTTCGAGACATTTTTATGTGCGTGTGCCGTTGTCGTCAGCGTCGTCGTTGGCGTTACTTACTTACTTTACATACTTAATTCCCAAAAGTTTTTGGGGCAATTTTTAGCCGGTAACTGTTAAAACATTTTCGAATACCAACATTTGAAATAAAAATTTTCTAAATCGAAACAGTTTTACCCGGTTCCGAGATAATTTTTGCTCTAGTTACTCCACTAATATGTATCAGTTTTTTTTCGATTTTCAGAAAAAATGACTCAAATTGGTTTTATCCCCTTTTGAAAAGTCACTCCTTAATTTTACTTGTAAAAAAAATTATTCTTCTTAAAGAAGAATTAAATTTTATATTATGCTTTCTTAAAAGGTTTTAGTTATAAATTGCAGAGAAACTCCCAGAAACCGGTATACTGGCAAATGAAATTTTAATCTCGACACTATTGACACTGTACTGGTGAACAAAAATGACATGATAAAAACTTACTTGCATGTATAAAATTTTTAAATTTTTATTTTTTCCATAAATTCCAGCATTTGCCTCCACAGTGTATTGCCACTGTGTTGCTGCCGCTGACAAAGCTGAAATTAATTAAAATACTTTCCAAGGAATAACTGAATATTAATTGAATTCAATCAATTTTATTAATACACCCTCCAAATTCCAATATCAACACCCACGCCATCCCTATTTTTCATCCTTTTTGCACATAAAAGAGTCTCAATTATAAAAGAAAGAACACAAATCCCATATTGAATTTCGGGGAAATTTCGGGAAAATTTCGAAAGGTGTAAATGATAGATAATCCGAATTCATCTAGCATCCCAGCCAAAACAACACTTTGATGATAATGTCCTTGATTGAAATTTGTTATTTTTTCTATAAATTATTCCTGCATTAGGATTTAATGGATGCGTCTGTAATGCGTGCGTGTCTTTGTGGGTGAGTGTTGAAAACATGCACCCATTATGAATAAGAATCAATTTTAATATCTAATTTATATGCACAAGGAGAGGTATTTAGAATGTCATTGCATCCAAAAGATACGAATATACTATACACCCAGCACAGCGCACAGCATCAGAGCGCAATGCAATGCATATCCCTCGTATCAGTGTCCCAGGACACTATATATAATATTTCCATATATCTATTATATGTGTCCGACTGTGTATATGAGATGTGTATGTGTGTGTGTGTTCTGGTCTCGTTGGTTATGGGACGAGTGCTGGTAATGGCAGCGGCACAATGAAAATTGTGTCGATTTGCATATTTAATCAAAATTAACATGGGTGATATAATCAATTACACACAACCGATACGTGTCCTGTTTTCGGTTCGATTGGTAAAATCCTTTAACATCTCTTCTCTCTCTCTCTTTCTCTCTTTCCTCCCGTGTGTCTGCCCATACTATTTGGACCACAATTCGAGACATTCCATGGAATGCTGTTTCTGTTTTTGGGTGCGACACGACACACTGACTAAGGCTAGTTGTTGTCGTCGTCGTCGTCGATGAACGACAGAAAGTGTCTCACTCTCCCAAAATGACAGGATAAGAGAACAAGTTGTAGAGATGGGATTGGGATATAGACACTGCACGGTGGTGGGGGGTGTTGGAGGAAAATACAGAGAAAAAAAAAACATTATTTTATCCCAGAATTGTTTTATCCGTTTCTGTTGTAGCGATAAAAGCCTCTCGCTCTCCGTCATGGATGCAAAATCACACTGTGGGAATATGCACAGCAATCGCACGAATGGGACATGAATGCTAAAGTAGGTACACCAACCAACCAACCAGCCAGAATTCCTATGTTGTTCGAATGGATATGCAATGAGGATTTGGTGTTGTTTTGTGTGTGGATAATGTGGCAGGATAAGAAAAAAGTTTTTACTTCTGTATTTTACATGTCAGTTTTTGTAGGCATGAACAAAAAAATCATTTTTTTACAAAAACACATAATGTAAGAGTTTTGAAATGTCATAAATCATACTAAAAGTACATCGATACTAAATTTTCACGTGTTTTGTGTTTTTACTTGAAATTCCGGATATTTCGGGCAGTTTCGCGCAGTTTCGGGTAGTTTCGTGCAGTTTCGCGCAGTTGTTATTTTGACTCCAAATAATATAATTAAACATTAAGATCTCAATTTAGGGTATTTAAGGGCAATATTAGCAGCCAAAGCATGCATAGAGAGTTTAATTAGGTGATTATAACTTAGAACTTGTTTAAAAGTTAAAGCCTAGGATAGTGGAGGGCAAATTAAAGCATTATGTTCGTTTTGCTTCGAACAAAATAATTTAAAGTTGCATTCTCACTTAAAATTTCATTGCATCCAGCCTCTGAATGCATAGACACCCAACAATTAAGGCGAAAAGGCAGAAAAATGTCATGGGATGGGTTCTTTTTGATATGCAATCAGTGTTGTAGTCAGTTTTGGAGATTTTACAGTGAATTGAAATCAATGCATTGCATTGTATCGAACATGAAATTTACTCTAAATAAAGGACATTTGTCCAAACCTGCACACATTGACACACCGAAAAATATCGAAAATTCGGCATGGAAAATTCAAATGCATAGATAATGCTGATTCAGAGGAGAGCATCAGTGCTAGGAATGTCCTTGAATAGAGCACCCTCTACCCCGCCCCCTAGTGTCCCTTTCGTTAGGCTTTCATTACCATTCTGCATCTGTCTCACTTTTCTATATATGATGTAACGACGACGACGATGACGGTTTTTCTATTTACTCAATCCCAGAGAAGACCGGAATGTTGTTGTTACAACTTTTAAGCGCTAGGTTGTTGAAATCAATTCCAAGTGACAGATTCGATGGTTGATGCTGCTTCTGCTTCTGTCTGGATGCCATTTGAAGCGATTTCTCGTATCTATGTCAAATTCTGTTGTCCTACAACATCCTGGACAGAGCCTGATGCAATTGCAATCATCCGTGAAACAATTCCATTTTGTCGCTTAACAAAACTAAACAGAAATACATTAAACTGTTGGGGTTTTTGTTTTGTGAGTTGGGGAGGCCACCATACCGGCATGCCAAAGCTACTAACTCTACACAATTATAGCTTCAGCATATAGTAAGTATAGCGCTACAGTCTGTGTTGGTTGGTGTGATTAACTTGTTAGAGAGGATGGCTTAATTATATCGCCATTGCTGCTGCTGCTGCCGCCAAAGCTATGGCGGGCGCCGCCACGCTCTCGATAATGTGTCATGTAACATGCTAATGATTTGAACGTCACTTGAAAGGTTATTCAGGCGTAAAGCTACTTTTAGCTGCAACAACAATAATGTAGTTAAGGCTGAACTTTGACGTGAATTAAGGGTTTGAACATGCGTGTGCGCAAAAATGGGTTTTGTTTAATCTGAAGTGTAGTTTTGTTAGCTGGCTGACCTGGCCGCAGTCGTGATTAGTTGGTTTTGTAAATTTTTTGATCGAATAAAGAAATTTAATATCACGAAGATTTAAAGTAGATATAGGATAGATGTTTGTATAGCTTTATGTTTGCGCCAATAAGGGGTGACCTTACTTTGTATCCTTCTACATCTTCTTCCATTAGCTTAAATTAAACACCAAGATACTTCTAATAGATGGAAGCGGTATAGAAACAATTGTCTTTGGATAGTGAGACCCACAAGGAGTAGAGTCTGCGGGTTACGCTGGTCTGTATCTATTAAGGGAGAAACAGGAAATGAAAAGTGCCAACACTGATTACTGATGTGTCTTTCAACCTCTTTGAAACAATTCGCAATAGAAGAAAGATGCAGATGATCTGCGAATTTCCCGTTCATTTATTACTATAACTGTCACGCAAATCATTTATGACAACTTGCGAATATTACAAATTTCTTTGGGAATTCCCTGATCGTAAATAAATTTGAACACCAAAGTAATAATTTGCAAATCGACAAATGATTATATATTTGTGTGCAAATAGTTTGCAAAATGTAGTAGCACTTAGCAAATGCTATTGCAAACCTTGCGAAAATCTCACCAATAAGCTGAAAAATTCACGAGCACTTCCTTTAAGAGTTATTTGTCTGCAATATATGAGAATACATTACTAAATTACTGAATATGTTTGTGCACATTGTGTTGCATCGCATGCAAAAACCTAGCAAATGAGCTGCAACATTCGGGAACATTTGCTTTGCAAGTTGCTTGATAACATTTTATAAATGTTTATATAATAAAAGACTTGATTTTTAAAGCGACATATGATTGAATATAAAATGTGAAAATGGCACCACAATTTTGCAAATAGTCTCCAAAACATGGGAGCACTTTACCAAACAATGGATTATATTTGTCTAAAAGATGTTGCAAATTATGCGAAACCCCGAAAACATGGACTTAAATTAGTAAGCACCTGCTTTGAGAGTTGTTAAACTGTAAAATATGGTTACATTTCACCAAATGCTTAAAAATTTTTATGCAAATAGTGTTATGCAAATAGTTGGGAATAACCCGTAAGCAGGCTGCAAAAGTCGTTAGCACTTCACTAAAGAGTTATTTAACCGCAAAATATGGGAGCTTTTTACAAAAAGATGAAATACGTTCGTGCAAACAGTGCTGCGAAAAATGCGAAAACCTCGCAAATAGGCTGCAAAATTTCGTTTGCGAGTTTCTGGATTGCAAATAATATATGTAAGTGTTTGTATTGCCAAGCCATGTTTTGCAAAGCGCCGAATAATGAAATGCAAAATAAGGAAGCACTATATTTATGGTGTAGCACACAGCTAGAACACAAATTGCATGCACTTCCTTCGCAAAGTCATTGATCGCAAATACATTTTTAATTTTGGTTTGGACAAAAATTCAAATTACAAATCTATAAATGATTTAATATGTTTGTATAAAAAGTCTCGCAGCATTGCAAACACCTCGCAAATTAGCTAAAGAATACAAATAAACACTTTATATGCGAGTAATAAAGGTACTCGCAAGTTCATTTGCAAGTGTTTTGAAAGTTTTGCGAATGCATCAAATGCTTGATTTTTGTTCGCAAATGTTTGGAATTATCGCAAACTACCTGTTCCGATCACCTTTTACATTTATCAGCAAACTAATAAACACAACTAAACTTTATGTCATCTCAGCTTAAATTTACATTCCATTAAAGCTACAAGTGAGAAGATACCACCCTTTACCCAGCCCATGTCTCTTCGATCAACTGACTCAACCAGACTCGTCTCCAATGGAAACCGACCGTTTAACAATTCAAAAGAAATATCTATCTGCCTTCGGCAATTCCTTAATAACTATAAGGATTTTAAAATTAAAAATAAAAATTCACAAAAAAAGACAAACCCTGTCTTTAACGGTTTGTGTATAATTTTGCTAATTCTTTTGTAAACTTTTCATTCCATCAAGAATGAGAGGATTCCCTTCCTTATTACTATTTTTATCTTCAACAATATACACACATATACCTTTTCTGTCATTTTTCACAGTAACTGCACAAAAAAATACTCTCATTTTATCCCGAATGGAAAGAGTATGGATTTCTGTTTCTGGATTTCTGCTCTACTATATGCAACTTTTGACTGAGAATTATTGAGAGTTGGAGTAATAAAAATGCTTGATGCTTGAAAGTAATTCCGAACAATGAAACAAAGTGAATGCCACGAAACAAAAGAGGATATTTAAAAAGAAAAAAAAAATCATACATACAAGAGTATACCTATAGGTATTCCGCGTATTTGTATACATTGAAGAGAGAAGAAACGAACAAATGGATGGTTGGTTGAATGTGAAGAAGGATAGAAAAGAAGAAAAAAAAAGACTTACTGTGTGAACTCTTTTTCTAGGCTAAGTATTTGCACTGAAGCATAACAAAAGCATCAGCCTTTCAACAGTCAAAGCTTTAATTAAATTAAAAAGCGAAAGAGAACAGAAAACGCGCGCTGAAACACAATCGGCTCTAAAAGTTATCCGAGTTACCAACCGAACAACCGTTTTATAGTCAAGCCACCACCCCCGCATCGTCCATCGTTAGGCAGGTGCGCAGTCTTAAATTCAAAATAAGAAGGGGAGCAGCAATAAATTCTTTCAAATTCCTTTATAAATAAATTACTCAAAAATTAGTTTTTTTCTGTGGTATATAATTCACAGTCGCACCAAATTTACTGAAAAGCAGTCTCGTTAATAAATTTTTGTGTTTGAATGCTTTCGCTCGAACCTGGCACCAAGTAGGTTTCTCATGATTTTTTCTGGATGAAGAATTCACCCTTTCATAACAGAATATGTTTCCCTAAAACGTCTATCCAAGAAGACTTTGTATGTTTTTGTTTGTCGTATGATTCACACTCACTAGCGCTACACAACAGCAAATACATAATTAAGTTGACGGAAGTTGCTGTCTTGGATGTAAATGATTTTAATTGAGTATTTTCTCCAGAACCTGCTCCGCAGCACGTATAGGTTTTTTATTTTGTTTCTATGTTGTACAATTCACACTCACTCAAAAGCATGTAGGGAACTCAATTGACCGAACCAGCTGTCTTGGAGATCGATGTTTGTCTTCGAATATTTTCTCCAGAACCAGCTCTGTTCTCCTGTAGGTTTCTTATTTTGTTTCTATGTTATATAACTCACTCTCACTTATTACCACATAGGAAACAAATTGACTGAATCAGCTGTCTTGTAGATAAATATTTGTATTTGAATATTTTCTCCAGAGCCTGGTCTCCTCATTATGTGTTTTATGTGTTACAAAATTCACACTCACTATGAACAGTGTATAAGAAATCAAATTATTCTAGACAGCAGTCTTGAAAATAAGTGTTTGTATTTGAATGAATTCTTCGAAACGTGCTCTCAACTAGGATTTACATAATTTATTTGCGGTGTACAATTCACATTCACTAAAGAATATGGGACCAAATTGACTAAAGCATCTGTTTTGCAAGTAAATTTTCATAAATTTAAATATATTTTCTGGAACGTGCTTCCAAACAGGCTTCATATTTTTTCTGTGTTAAACAATTCACACTCAACTGTAACAAAACAGCATATAGGAAACTATATTGACCGATCGATGCCGGTAGCCTTTGAGGAATGTATATGTGTTTATTCGAATATTTGCTTTGTAATCTGCTCCTTAGAAAGCTTCAAATGTTTTTATTTGTATTATATAATTCACACTCACTATAATCAGCCACAAATTGAACCAATCAGCTGTGTTCGACATAAATGTTTGTATTATTAAATTTTTCTAGAGCTTGCTCCCACGAATTCTCCAAATTTTGATTAAGTTTTCAAAATAATCAACATGGCTGCCAAAATTCTAGATTCTATAATTAATTTTTGTTCTAAATGAGGTTTAACTTTAAGTTTTGTGAGACGTATGTTATCTTGAGCGGAATTAAATATTTTCAAAATAAATCAGCTTAAGTAGAAGTCCATTTTTAGCCCCTCCCATTAAATCCGCCCTTGCTGTTCACAATCAACATCAACATCGAAATGAAATAAACAGAATGATCCTTGCATTTTACAGGAAATGCAGAAATAGAGAAAAAGATTTTCTTTCTTTTCTGACACAGGCATGAGGCAGAGCAAATCATTCAAAGAGTTTTGTTTCGGAGATGGAGGAGGAAAAACGCTTGCAAAAACATGAAAACTTTCTATATTCCTCCGGAGGCATATCTTATCCGTTTCGTATATAAATTTACATCCTTTTTGTTGCAATATAGTTTGAAGCATTATATGTTTAGGCCCATCGTCATCATCATTGCACAGTTCTTAGGTTCCATAGTTTGCCAAGAAGAAGAAGAAGAAGAACGAACGAACGATGAATGATTATCCTGATGGGCAAAAAGTTGTTCGTATATTTTCAGAGTCAGTTTTGTGACTTTATCAACAACTTATTGCTTCAAGGAATAAAATTAATGTTATACAAGTATGCTTACCTATACGAAGATAAACAACAGAGAAATGTCCTTTTCGAAACAAATTATTATTTGTAGGTATAGGTATTTGTGTGTGTGTTGCAAAAATTTTAATAGGACATCGGAATAAATTGCAATGTACACACATGTTTCCTTGAAATGAGATGCAATTTATTTAAAGAGGCACATTTCACAGCCGCGCTCATCAAAATAAATTACCCAAACAAGGACGACAATCACGCATCGTGCAAACATATTAACGCCCTACTATATGCCCCACCGTTCGTTGCCGTGTCCTGATCCTGTTTCTGATGTGAAAATATTGTTAATGCTTCTGTCAGGCAATGTCGGACCGCAAAAAGACCGATTTTTTACTCATGTTGCCAGGTTTTCCTTATTTTTTTGTTTTTCAATTGTTAATGTAATCACAATTTTTCAACATTGCGACATTATTTTTGTTCGAATAAATTGGTGGACATTTGGATTTTAAATTGGATACACAAGTGATGTGTCACATTGATGCAATTATTGCATTTTGATGTGTGAATGGGAAATATGCAACAAAAAAAAAAAGTTAGTTCATGGCTCCTAATTTACAATAATTTGCGAAAAAATGTATATGGGGAGATATTGTTGTTTTTTTTTACTGTTGTCTGTAATCAAAAATGGCAAATCAGTTGAAAATAATGGAAACAAATTTAGTCGAATTGCATAAATATTATTGTGCAAGTTACATAATAAAATAATGAATCATTATTAGGCTCCATCAGATGGCACTTTTGATATTGCTATTAAAATAGATATACCTACAGAAAAATGGTCAATAATGAATTTCCGTTGTTAACATTCATCGAATAGCAATTTATCAGCTAATTAATAAAATAAAAAAAAAAGTAAAATACCTAATTAGTTTGCGTATAATGAATTTTCTTTCATGGAAAAAAACACAAATTAATAATACATTTTTAAAAATATAAAATAAAAAAAAAATTTGCATAGAGTTCGAACTCCTGCTGCTTGCGATAACCTCTGCTTTTTTGAAGTAGGTTAAAAATCCAATATTGGCTGCAGTTTTTCAAGATGGTGGCCAAATCCCAATTAGGATTTCTTGGGACTTTTTGAATATGAGTAAGACATGAATGACAGCAATTTCCACCCATAAAAATGTCCGTGTCAAATCCCAAGTTTTATTTCAAATACTATTGATTTGTATGCAAACGTACAAACATAGAATTTGATGAATTGTCTCCTCTTGTATGCTACAAAAGCCATTTTGAAAATAATACGACAAAAACTGACAATGTTAAGATTTGTCTGTAATTTTTTATCATTTTGTCAGTGCACGTACCCATTCTTAACTTTTTCACGTTTTATTTTTTAGTACGAATTTGGATTTCTGGAGAAGCTTTAATAATAAGCCTAAGGACCTTATTCTTGATAATGGTATGAAATTTAAAAAAAAAGTATGATTTTAGACAAAAAAACACTAATATGGTAGCTGTTTACTCAATTTTGACGCTGACTGTATTTTGCGTGAAAAATTTTATTTAAAAACTTCAGATTTGTGTTCAGCACAAAAAAAAACAGAAGAAGTAAAAAAAAAATTGATTGGTACAAACTTGCAAAATTGTGATACATCCAAGTTAGAAAAATATGAATTACAAAGTTATATCAGAATGATTAATCTCTTCAAATAAAATCGCAACTTAAAGATGGTTACAATTATAAGACTATAGGGCAGAGACCTATAACTCAAAACTACAAGTACTTGTATTACAAGTGAAATTACTAGCCAATGTTTTATGCGAACTTAGGGAATGTCTTAAAATTGGAGTTCTAGTTGGTCACTTTAAGACTTGCTAGCAAAAACAACATCCATTGAATTGCTCAACATCAATCTTTGACTATGGTAATACGGATGACTATGAGAATTTTGTTACAAGATTTAACTATTACAATTATCTATTTCAACATCCTTGAAGTTAAATAAAGCCTTAACATCTTTTATAACTTGCCGTTGCAGGTTATTTAATTATACAATATCTTAAACAACCATTTCTGCTTGTGCATGTATCTTATTCATCATAAGTACGACCTTATGCCTCTGTTACATGTCATTGGTTTCGAGTATTTCCAAATTCTAGTTCGTTGCACCGACCATTTCTGGCAACAAACAATTTTCATGCGTTGTGCTCGTCGAAAATAAAAGTTAGGCAATACAAAAAATTGTTTGCAAACAAAAATATTATGTTCTTGTTAAAAACGTTGTGCAAGTATGGAAAATCGCAAAGGAAATAATGTTAACTTATACCCATGCATTGGTTGTACATTGTCACTCCTGGGAACCCTATCAATTGCTGACAACTTGCAGAGCGTAGACACCTGCATTAATTCAATTCATCACTGAATTCACGTTGTTCGTATGTGCGTGCCTCACGTAAAAGAAGAAATAATTTGTATCAACTTCTCTCGGGCGCCACTTAATAAATAACCTTTGCCACTTTATTGCGTTAAGAAAATGCAATTCATGTCTTTCTTATGCTTTACAAATTTTTCTTATAAACCCAATACTTCACCTTTTAGAGTTAGAAAAAAATTAAATCACTTAACCAGTTGTTCCAAAGTCATCAGCCCAAACGATTTTATTTGAAGTTCCACCTGCTTCCAGTCAAGTGGGTTGGTGGTAATGGTGGTCGTTCCGCTTTAGCTGTTTGTCGCAATTATTCGCTTACCTCCATTTTAATGTTTTTTTTTTTTTGTTTTTTCATTCCTTTAAAAGAGCTTTGCATGCATGCATATGCGTTTGTCATAAAAATGCACGAACGACAACGACGGACGACGCGATGGCAAGCAGCATAGGTTCTCCACCTCAAAGACCATATCATAGTCAAAGCCAAACAAAAAGAGAATCCGAAACAGCCACCACTAGATGCCACCCCCTGCGTCTTGTGAAGCAGCAGCGGCAATATATATGATGGTGCAACATTTGCGATGCGATGCCGTTTTAATTTTGAGCAAACAGTTCTCGAGTTGTACTCCATCGCCACCACCATATCGTCGCAGCCGCCGCAGCCGCCGTGCATCGTCAAGACAAGTTGCTGGTTGATATCAATGTTGATGCTGGGGCAACCAGCTGGTTGTGCTGTATGCTCGTGCGATGGATTGTGGGATTTAACCTCCTAACCGAGTTGTCCAGCATCGGATGCAAGTGCAGTACCAGGCAGCCACCAGCAAGCAGACATAGCAGAAGCAATAACCGTTATTGCAGTGCAGCGGATAGTCGTCGTAAAGTTATATAATTGAATTGTCGCGTGCAGACCGAGGTGCATTTGCGATTGTGGAAGTCGGTCGTGCGGATTACCCATAGCCAACAAGCCAGCCAGCCAGCCAGCCAGCCAAGCCAGACAACGACGAAGAGATCAGACAAACTCTTGGCGATTGAGACCACATCACAGGTGGCTTACGGAAGAAAGTAAAAGTTTCGGAAGTTCTTTAGCTTGTTCGTGGATATTATTTTAGTTTCGGAAGTGCTTGAAGTGCAAAAAGAAGATGGGCAACAAGGTGCGGTTCTATTGCAAATTCTTGTTGGCGGGAATTTTGGCCACATCAGTGATAGTTACAGTTGCAGCAGCTGAAGATGAACGTTTCTTAACAGACCCACGTAAGTCGCGACAATGTATATGAAAGGTTTTGTTTTTGCAAGAATTAACTTTTTTTTATGCGGAAAGTCTAAGAATTTCCCCAAACTGAGAACTTTCAAAAAAGAACTTAAACGTGAAAATTCAATTGAAAACAAAAAATAAAAATCCCATACTAACGGTAATGTGAGTAAAACCAAGTGTTTTGAAATCGAAACAGGTTGAGTGACTCTAAAGAGTGAATGTGTTGACCTAGTTAGGATTATAACTGGCCGGTAGTTTTTAATCAAAATAAAACTACCAGCAGGTAGTATAATATCCAAGGATATAGTCGGAGTGTAGAGTTTTTTTATGCGAAATTGATTGATTGTGTGGTGCAGCATTAGCGAGTTTATGGACTTTGATGTGACTTTGGGTTATTGCTCAAGATCTGGTTTGGTGCATGCAATTTTGCAATTTACACGCGTGTGGTATAATGTCAAGTTTTTCAATTTTTGATTTAATTAGATAGAAGCTGAACTCTAGCTTAGTTTGGACATCGATTTGGATGTTGAAATGTTATTAAATCGGACATAAAAAATCGTGTTAACATGAAAATGGTTGTTAATATGGTCTTTTTGTAATACGTGGTGTTGTACTGAGGAAAAAATGGTTTTGTGTGTAAATGTTGTGTGAAAATGTCATTTTGTTTTTTTGAGATAAACGAAGTTAAAACTTATTATTAATTTTTTTTTGAAACTTGGAATACATTTTATTAAATTTTTTTTTTTTTGATTATCAACTTTGTTTAAAATCAAAAATTTAATTTAGTTGCATTGTTCAACTGGTGCCTTGCAGTTATTAATTAAAATTACACTAAAATCAATTAAAATAATCATCTATGTGAGTCAGAATTGTATGATGTTAGTACATATTGTTTTCCGATAGCTTTAAATTTTTACCAAAACATTATAACCTACTTTAAATTGAACTGAAAAATACTATTTTCATAGTGGCTAAAAACAGTTTAAAAAAATGAGATCTAGGTTCTATGAAATCAAATGCAAAATATTTTTCATATAAATTTTTGCTCAACAATGGCACCGAAATCAATTATTTATAGAAGGGTTTCCGAGTATGGCATGCCAGAAGGGTAAGAATAGGAAAATATTTCTGAGATATGCCTACTCAAATGTTTTTGGTGTTTTTTCTAGCAGTTATCCTTCAAAGTATCTTCGAACAATATTCTTGTATTGCGACATTATTTTAAATAAATAATTTAAAATTTTTATTTGTGTCTTTAAGATAGAAAATAATTAAAAAAAAAATAAATAAAATAAAATGTTATAAATTCAACAAAAAACGTGCCATATCATATAGAACTTAATAAAAAAAAAACATTTAAATTTCGAACTCATAACTGCCTATTTAATGTTTACTTACAGCAGATTACATCAAACAATGTCGTGTCACCGATGTAGATTTCCTTAATTGTTCCACTCACAGTATACAACAGCTCTTTGACAAATTGGGAACAGGTAAAGTTGGTGTCTACCCTCCCATTACCAACACAAAAACAAAAATGTCTTCATCCTTACTTTCAGGTATCCCAGGATTAGATACCATCAAAAGTTTTGATCCCTTCTACTTAAACCGAATTAAAATCAACCAAGGCAACAGCCAAGCTATTAATCTCAAAGTTGAGCTATCAAACATTAAGATTTTAGGATTCGGAAAGACCCATGTTATAGAGAGCATGTAATTGTTTATTATCTTTCACACAAATTTATTAAACTTTTGACAAAATAATTATTTAAACTTATGCAGAGTCTATCCAAAGGATTTCAGTTGGAAAACAACATTTATGCTGCCAGTTATGAAACTCATCGGTGATTATAGTCTTTTTGGAAGAATTCTTCTGATTCCATTGAATGGGAAAGGAAAAGTACTACTTGATGCAGGTTTGAAATAAAAAATTACACAACTTCCTAAACATAAACTAATTTTGTCTGAATTTTAGAAAACATGACGGTTATAATGAGCTCAAAAACACATCTCTATGAAAAAGGTGGATATACTTTCTATAATGTAACAAACGTTCGCGTCGATTTCCACTTAGATGGCCTGAAGTCACATTTTTCAAATTTATTTAATGGAAATAGAGTTCTAGGTGAGTAAGAGCAATAACACATTTTTTATCCGAACGAGAATCATAATAAAATATAAATATAAATATAAATATAAATGTAAATATAAATATAAATATAAATATAAATATAAATATAAATATAAATATAAATATAAATATAAATATAAATATAAATATAAATATAAATATAAATATAAATATAAATATAAATATAAATATAAATATAAATATAAATATAAATATAAATATAAATATAAATATAAATATAAATATAAATATAAATATAAATATAAATATAAATATAAATATAAATATAAATATAAATATAAATATAAATATAAATATAAATATAAATATAAATATAAATATAAATATAAATATAAATATAAATATAAATATAAATATAAATATAAATATAAATATAAATATAAATATAAATATAAATATAAATATAAATATAAATATAAATATAAATATAAATATAAATATAAATATAAATATAAATATAAATATAAATATAAATATAAATATAAATATAAATATAAATATAAATATAAAATATAGAAAAAATATAAGAAATTTATTTTTATTTACAGAGGATAGCACCAATAAATTTTTCAACGACAACTGGAAGATGTTAGCCGATGCTTTGTATACCGTCATTACTCAAACCATTGAAGATATCCTACTCGACGTTTTGAAAAAGATTTTCCATTACATTCCCGCGAATTTCTTCGTTGCTGATATTCCTACACCAGCTGAACTATATGGCGGACAGAAGAAAGGCTAAGGAAAAGTCATTCTTGAGGACTTTTTAAGCGTTTGTATATTTTTTTTTTGTTTATATTTAGGTAATTTCTAGACAAAATATATTAAAACTTTTAAGTGTAATTTGTTTAAGTTGTTTTTCTTTGTAATATTTGATACAAAATATATAAACAAAATTGTAAACCTAACTAAACTATAACTGACACTCTCAGCCAGTTCTGTGCACGTAGAGTAAATCAAGAGGAATGGAGGAGCCCCTACAATTTTCTACCAACTCTAAACTAATAAAATTTAAAGCACTTATAATGACAATAATGCTTTCGGAGGCTTTTTCAATTCTTCCAACAAAGCAAGTATCATCGTAGAAAACAAATAGCGTACAGGCTGAGATACAAAGTGCTATGACCGTCGTGAAATAATCCAAGTATTTATAAGAACTCTTAAAGTCTCAAAACAAATACTCGACAACACCTATATTATAACATTTTTTCCTAAAAAAACGCTTTGTTATGTGAAATAACATTTCAATCCAAAAACGCAAGAACTAAAACCTGCCATAAAGTCAGCTCCTAATTTATAGGACTCCTGTCACAAAATCCCTTTCCAATGTGTAAACATTGCTTAACCACACTTTTGAATTTGAAATCAGCAAGCTTCAAATATTTATGTTGAATGTCGCCGGATGCGTTTTGTTCGACGAATGTGTGTAGCACATACATTCCTAGTGGCAACCAGAATCTATAGAACAACGACAAAAAAAAAAACTAAAAGGACTAAGCACCCACCATCCAAGAACTTACTGCTGCTATCATCGCACGTAACGTTTGCTAGTCACGAATATATTCCAACGAATTCCGCAAACAAATGCAACACATCGAACGTTCGTTGGAAAACGTATATAGAGATACCTACGACTGACATCGTCATTCGTCCTCCTCGTCGTCATTGTCGCCTATCTCTCCTCACTTATCTATTCAGGACTTGTGTCCCGTTTGGTGCCGTGTTTTTTTGTATGCATTTTCCCATCAAGTTCGTTCCTATCAATAAAAACTAGTCTACCCTACCGCATCGATCCAGGAACCATTACATAGTTTT